>OY821517.1:312181375-312491375 GCA_963682025.1 Cordilura impudica
AATATAATATAATATAATATAATATAATATAATATAATATAATATAATATAATATAATATAATATAATATAATATAATATAATATAATATAATATAATATAATATAATATAATATAATATAATATAATATAATATAATATAATATAATATAATATAATATAATATAATATAATATAATATAATATAATATAATATAATATAATATAATATAATATAATATAATATAATATAATATAATATAATATAATATAATATAATATAATATAATATAATATAATATAATATAATATAATATAATATAATATAATATAATATAATATAATATAATATAATATAATATAATATAATATAATATAATATAATATAATATAATATAATATAATATAATATAATATAATATAATATAATATAATATAATATAATATAATATAATATAATATAATATAATATAATATAATATAATATAATATAATATAATATAATATAATATAATATAATATAATATAATATAATATAATATAATATAATATAATATAATATAATATAATATAATATAATATAATATAATATAATATAATATAATATAATATAATATAATATAATATAATATAATATAATATAATATAATATAATATAATATAATATAATATAATATAATATAATATAATATAATATAATATAATATAATATAATATAATATAATATAATATAATATAATATAATATAATATAATATAATATAATATAATATAATATAATATAATATAATATAATATAATATAATATAATATAATATAATATAATATAATATAATATAATATAATATAATATAATATAATATAATATAATATAATATAATATAATATAATATAATATAATATAATATAATATAATATAATATAATATAATATAATATAATATAATATAATATAATATAATATAATATAATATAATATAATATAATATAATATAATATAATATAATATAATATAATATAATATAATATAATATAATATAATATAATATAATATAATATAATATAATATAATATAATATAATATAATATAATATAATATAATATAATATAATATAATATAATATAATATAATATAATATAATATAATATAATATAATATAATATAATATAATATAATATAATATAATATAATATAATATAATATAATATAATATAATATAATATAATATAATATAATATAATATAATATAATATAATATAATATAATATAATATAATATAATATAATATAATATAATATAATATAATATAATATAATATAATATAATATAATATAATATAATATAATATAATATAATATAATATAATATAATATAATATAATATAATATAATATAATATAATATAATATAATATAATATAATATAATATAATATAATATAATATAATATAATATAATATAATATAATATAATATAATATAATATAATATAATATAATATAATATAATATAATATAATATAATATAATATAATATAATATAATATAATATAATATAATATAATATAATATAATATAATATAATATAATATAATATAATATAATATAATATAATATAATATAATATAATATAATATAATATAATATAATATAATATAATATAATATAATATAATATAATATAATATAATATAATATAATATAATATAATATAATATAATATAATATAATATAATATAATATAATATAATATAATATAATCTATATATATAAAATTCATTTTCTGTTTGTTTGTTTGTTTGTTTGTTTGTTTGTTTGTTTGACCGCTATACAAATTTTTATTTTTCAACGGATTTTCCTGAAATTTTGTACACACGATCTCTATACCCTAGGAAAGGTCGCCATATACTTTTTACCGGCCACGCCTACTTTTACGCCCACTTTTTATGTAAAATTCATTTTCTGTTTTATTCATATTTGTGCACTATACAAATTTTTATTTGTTAACAGATTTCTCTGAAATTCGGTACACACGATCCCTGTACTCCAGCTAAGGTCGCCATGTACTTTTTATCGACCACGCCTACTTTAACGCCCATTTTTGGTATACAATTCATTTTCTGTTTTTTTGGTATATTTGTTCGCTATACAAATTTTTAGTTTTCAACGCATTTCTCTGAAATTTGGTACACACGATCTTTGTACCCCAGACCAGGTCACCGTGTGATTCTTGCGGCCACACCTACTTTTACGCCCACTTTTTGTGTACAATTCGTTTTCTGTTTTTTGGTATATTTGTTTGCTATACAAATTTTTATTTTTCTACGGAATTCTCTAAAATTTGGTACACACGATATCTGTACTCCAAGAAAGGTCGCCATATGTTTCGCACCGGCCACGCCTACTTTTACGCCCACTTTTTGTATACAATTCATTTTGTTTTTTGGTATATTTGTTCGCTATACAAATTTTTATTTTTCAACCGATTTCTCTGAAATTTGGTACACACGATCTCTCTCCTCCAAGGAAAGTCGACATATTCTTCGTACCGGTCACGTCTACTATTACGCCCACTTTTTGTATACAATTCATATTCTGTTTTTTGGTACATTTGTTCGCTACACAATTTTTTTTAACGGATTTCTCTGAAATTTGCTACACACGATCTCTGTACTCCAGAGAGGGCGCCATATGATTCTTGCCGGTCACGCCTACTTCTACGCCCGCTTTTTATACAAAATTAATTTTCTGTTTTTTGTATATTTGTTCACTATAGAAATATTTATTTTTCAGGGGATGTCTAAAATTTGGTCACACGATCCCTATACTACAGGGAAGGTCACCATATGCTTCTTACGGGCCACGCCTACTTTGCGCCAACTTCTATGTATATAAAACTTATTTTTTCCTTTTATTTGTTTCTTTATTTGATTGCTATAAAAACTTTTATTTTTCAATGGCTTTCTTCGAAATTTAGTACATATTCCAGGGAAGGTCGCTATATGATTTTTACCGACCACGCCTACTTTTACGCCCAATTTTCTTATAAAATTCATATTTTGTTGTGTGGTATATTTCTTCCCTATACAAATTTGTACTTTTCAATGGATTTCTCTGAAATTTGGGTTACACGGAAATAACTACACGGTGAACAAATTCCCCAAACTTAAAAAAAGGTACCCAAAAGAAATGAACTAATTCCCCATTTATTTTTAATCGAAATAAAAAACGAACTTACTCCCCAAATTCATTCCTAAATTTTTACATATTTTTATTTAATGAATTTTGTTAAATATTTATTTTAGTGAAAATTTGCATACTGCTCTCAATATATGTCCTAAAATAAATGCATTTAAAATGAGTATTCTTTTCAATACCATCATTTCGTTGCGTGGAAGCTTAGATAGAATATCGGAATGATCTGAAAAATATATTTGGACAATTAAAATAAGTTGGCAGCAGCTGCGCGGCAGCACAGGTGTGGCTGCCAAACGCGCGGATGCGGACGCGACGAGCTCTCGGAACACAGCTCAGCTAAAATAGGGATTAAAATAAGTTAACGAGAACTAAACGGCAGCACGGGTAGTAGCTGCAAGGAAGCGGCGCGCGGCGCGCGGACGCGGATGCGACGGATGCGGACGCGACGCGCTCGCGGAACACAACTCAGCTAAAATATCTTAATGACCTGAAAAATATATTTTGGCGATTAAAATAAGTTGACAACAACTGCGCGGCAGCACAGGTGTGGCTGCCAAACGTGCGGAAACGGCGCGCGGCGAGCGAACGCGGACGCGACGCGCTCTCGGAACACAGCTCAGCTAAAATATCGCAATGCTCTAAAAAATATGTTTTAGGAATTCAAATAAGTTAACGAGAACTAAGCGGCAGTACGGGTAGTAGCTGCGAGGAAGCGGCGCGAGGCGCGCGGAGCGCGGACGCGACGCGCTCGCGGAAAACAGCTCAGCTAAAATATCGAAATGATCTGAAAAATATGTTTTAGGAATTAAAATAAGTTAACGAGAACTAAGCGGAGGCACGGGTCGTAGCTGCGAGGAAGCGGCGCGAGGCGCGCGGACGCGACGCGCTCGCAGAACACAGCTCAGCTAAAATATCGACCGCGGACTCGGACGCGACGGATGCGCACGCGACGCGCTTTCGGAACACAGCTCAGCTAAAATATCGCAATGCTCTAAAAAATATGTTTTAGGAATTAAAATAAGTTAACGAGAACTAAGCGAAGGCACGGGTAGTAGCTGCGAGGAAGCGGCGCGAGACGCGCGGACGCGACGCGCTCGCGGAACTCAGCTCAGCTAAAATATCGCAATGATCTGAAAAATATTTGTTGGCGATTAAAATAAGTTGACAACAACTGCGCGGCAGCACGGGTCTGGCTGCCAAACGCGCGGAAGCGGACGCGACTCGCTCGCGGAACACAGCTTAGTGAAATGTCGTATGATAAATTTTATCTACGTGAAACAATTACCTATTGATCAAAATAGGCCACACATATACTATAAGCAGTTGCTTAAAGAAACCTTGCGACACAATATTAAACGTCGCATTAGCCTTTCATTTCTGAAACTTGAATTTGACGTCTCTGCTCAATGATGATCACTTATTGAATGAATTAATTCAATTTTTAAAAGTTTTGATTCCTTTAATTTGCGGCCCATTCCGTTATATTTGATGTTTATAAATAAACTGAAAAAAAAAAACTTAAAGCGGTTTCGCACCTTATTTTTGAAGCATTTTTGCTGCAGCATCTTATAAAAAACTTATAAATTAAAAAACCAAAAACTTTTTAATTGAAATAAAAATGAATTTACTGCCCATACAAATTTTTGGGGAGAAAGTTCATTTTATTGGGGAATTTGTTAATTGGGGACTAAGTACTCAGCGCCTGGTAAGCATAGTGAACCATTTTTCAAGTCAAAGGCCTTTTCATCCCGGGCAAGACCGGGTAAAAACAGCTAGTATAATATAATATAATATAATATAATATAATATAATATAATATAATATAATATAATATAATATAATATAATATAATATAATATAATATAATATAATATAATATAATATAATATAATATAATATAATATAATATAATATAATATAATATAATATAATATAATATAATATAATATAATATAATATAATATAATATAATATAATATAATATAATATAATATAATATAATATAATATAATATAATATAATGCTGCGGAGCAGCAGGGGTCCTCTAGTATTTTATTATCATAATTTAATTCCAAATCAAAAGTTGGCATCACTGGGTTAGATTTTGTATTGTGTTGTGTTATTTTGTGTTACCACAAAATCTAATTGTGAAAACTCCCTTTTAATAAGTAAAAAAAAAAATTTTTTTCCAAATATGGCAATATTTTAACAAAAAAAATTGAGAGAGCATTTTTTTTCGGTTATTATTTTGTCACTCCATCCGACTATGCGGTCGCAATGAAGAATTATTTGGCCAATTAAAAGAAACTATGCAGCCATCTCCAATTAGCACGATTTATTGCGTATAGCCACCCTACACAATCATTACCTTTTAATTTGCAAACACTTAAACTAAATTAAACGAGAGGTTATATCATAAAACCGGAAACGCATGCATATAGGTATATAAACTAAATTCATGCCGATCAGCAAACACGATGACCAAAAAGCAAACACAAATAATAGAAAAGACGAAAACGACCTAGTTGGACCGCGAATTACGAATGTGACGAGCTTTATAGACCACCTCTTGAAATAAACAAAAATCCGGATCAACCCAAAGAATTTGCTGAAATAATTTGGTATTAAGTTTAACAAATTGTTTACTATTTCAAATATTTTGTTTACATTTATTATCAATACTCAAACCGAGGTGGAGGATATAAAAGATTGGGCACCGCCGAATTAAACACTCTAACTTGTTTTTTTTTTTTTTGTTTGGATTTTTCTTATTACTTCACTGAGAAGTGAATTTTTTAAGTGACTGGGTGGTGTGAAAGAAAAAAATTTTAATTAGAATTAAACAATTTTTTTTGAGAATAGTTAAAAAAGAGGAAAAAAATAAAAAATTTAATAAATAAATAATAATAGTAATATTTAAATATAAAAATTATTACGTGAAATTTGGTGAAATATTCTGACAGTTGAAGAAGGTAAGAAATGAATAAAATATTAATAAATTTCTTAACTTATACCAATTATATTGGTTCCTAGCTATATAATTTTCTTTCGGCTGCATTGATTCGTATGTTTGATATCCAACTATTTTAAGTATGGAATTTACATTTTTCTTGTTTTTTGGGGAAAAACACAAATTTTTGTTGTGTAAATACAATACAATACAATCACGAAAACAGCGTAACATGTGAGCTCACATCATATGGCTGGTTAATTTTTTGAAATAAACCATCAACATCAGTATATTATAGAATAGAGTGTTTCTTTTCAAAATATGCAGCCAATTCCAAGCTTCTTTCTATATAGATTGTTACTTTTGTCCCAACTGCAAGATGTGTCCATTGCTGCATGCGTAAAGCTAGTAATTCTGCGTCTTGCTTCGTGAAATATAAATTCGGAATTCGATCATTCAGCTCACCTTGAGCCACTAAATGGCGTACAGTCAAAATCTCGCCTCTCCACGAAGAGTTTTGGAACAGTACAGTGACAGACAGACAGACATTCAGTGATCTCTCTAATCCATTGTTATACAGTAAAAGTTTGTTATTGTTAATAAAAATATAAAAAATTATACAGACGGAACTCAGCAACATATTTACCACTAAAAACTGGGTGCAAAAACTGTTGTGGAGACATGACAAGAAACAGAAATAATTTTAGAGGAAGTTTGTAAAATACAGAAAATCTTTGAAGTTATTCGTATGACATAAATATAAGAAACAATTGTTTGTAGTTAATATAAGAGCTAGTTTATTAATAAAGTATATAAAAAACATGAATTCTAAAATAAATTATAAAAAAAGAAGTATTTTTTAATGTGACAGACATTACTACTACACTTTTCCTTTCTTACTGGAAAAATGAGGGCTATAAAAATATTCAAAAATACATCTAACAATCTATTGCCATATTTTCATTCGCTTTTCCTTGAAATGGTATCAATAAAAATTATTTCACCTTTGCTTAGAATTACTCTATGGCTGTTTTTGGGGAAAATTAAAAGTCCAAAATTTTTCTTCGCAGTTTCACGCAGACAGTTTTTTTTAGTGTTTATCGAAACAAAGTTTCTCAGCAGAAAATATTTCAAAATAAAAACCCCCTTTTGTGCGCTCCGTGGGGTCACATTTGCACCAAAAATTATGTTTTCGTAAAAAACAAGTTTTGGAGACAAATTACAGAAAAATATAAGTCAAAATCAAAAATCTCAAAAGAGGGATTGATTAGCAAATTCAAGGCGAATATTTAAAAAAAAAACCCCCCTTGAATACCTAGCACCACAAGGAAAGAAGAAGAAGCAAAAAAAACTAATGTATTGCTACTATAATATACATATCTAAATTTAAAAATTGTAATTTCAAATAAAACAGTTAAAAAAAGAATGAACAATTTTTAATTTCAATCACCTTCTACTGTATACTCTAAGTCAGAGGGCGATACAAAAAAAAATTTGTAAAAAGGTTTCTAAACATGAATTGCTAACTATAAGTAAGGTGAATATGGGTGTGAAATTTGCTAAACATTAGATTTTCAACTCTAATGCCGTATTCTTTTCTGACAAAAAATGTTGCCCTTTTTTTGCCCGTTTTTGGAAAAGTGTATTTTTTTATATATTCTGAATTAAGAGCAACCTTTTATTATATATCAATCGAAAGGTCGTGTTCATAAGTGCAAAAAAATTTTGATTATTATCCTCTTGGAAGTCATAAGGTGAAAATATACAAAAAAAGGGGAACAATGGGAAAATATTCTCACACTATGACCTGAAAGAAGTCAATGGCTGGAATTTTTTGTGATTTACGAGGGCTCGACTTTGAGGCCTTTCGACTGATGTATAAGATAAGGTTGTTCTTAATTCAGAACATATAAAAAAATACACTTTTCGAAAAAATGGCAAAAAAAGGGCGACATTTTTTGTCAGAAAAGAAAACGACATAAGTAAAGTGAATATGGGTGTGAGTTTTCGCTAAACGTGGTGAATATATTGGGCCCTCTGATTACTACTTGCGGTGACAAATGGTAGCTCATCGATGAATCCAAATGTATTAGAAAAGTGGGCCAGAAACGCCATAACGCTACTACTTATGTGAGGTGTAGAGTAAGTTTAGTGGTGATTCGCGTCTGGCCTCTCGGTACTGATGACAAAATGGTTTGGTAATTACGTCATGGCACCTTAGTGATGGCTGCAAAGATAATCAGTAGAATTGTTAATGCCGCTGGATTATCGGAAGCAGTCAGGCGAGGCCGCTGGACTAAATCTTTTGTTGACAGGCGGTGTCGACATTCGTTTTACATACCCATGGATACTTTACTCTAAAGCTGTCCTACACCGGGTCCTGCTGAAACAATATTCCCTTTTATCCACACTAACTTTACATATTCATCCCTTTTGATATATGAACTGTTTGAGAATTGTATGTGAAATGTTTTCATTGCGATATCAATATCACATCAAATATGTCGGTACGTACGTGTACTTCATAGCTGGTATTAATTATGTCCATCATTATGTGTGGTTCTATTATTAATATTTGTTTATAATTGTGACTGCCATTTGCAATGTTATAGGCTTCTGATATAAAAGCTAGTAAACACCATTCAGTTTGAATCGTCCTTTGGTAGTCTTTTAGCTGCAACATGACCAGATTGATTCTTACTTTCGGGTTAATCTATAATATTAATAGGCTAGGCGATTTTTTGTGACCGATGTTTTGTTCAACCGTTTTATCCCGATTTTGACCAAACGTATATTATTTGAAAGGTATTTCTTTTTAGCCGATTTGCAGATTTACAGATTTTTAAATTTTTTCCTTTATTTTGAGTAAATTGTATTTAAAATTCCTACTTACATATACATAAAATTACACATATGCTATGTGTGTTTCATTAAATTGGTTAATGTGTTTGTAAAAAAAATGAGTTTGTTTTTTTGTGTTGATTTGTGAATTGGCTATACACGAATCCGCTTAATTGCATACCTTTTAATTGAAAACTTCGGTTAATTGAAAGAAAATGTTTGAACCTAATAATTCTTTATATTTTTCACACATTTTACACCGCTTAATTGAAACTCCGCTTAAATAAAAAATCGGTTAATTGAAAACAAAACTACTTCCAAAAAGTCATATTTCTTTGAAATCAACTCCGCTTAATTGACAAAATATAATGATTATGAAAAAACTATGCGTTGCGTTGTGGCAACGTTAGTTTTACGTTTGACTAATTTCACACTTAAACGGGCTGAAATTCAACGCCTACAAATATTAATTTAGTATCGGCCACGTATTCTGCGTGTCAAAAAAGAAAAAAAGCAGCTGTTGTTTGTATAGAAAAAATTCACTGATATTTTGTGTGTGCATAAGAAACTAATTAAAATTCTTTTTATGTTTGAAAAAAATTTCGACCAAAAAGGTAAACATCAAATTAAGTGAATTTCTGTGAATTTTCTTACATTGAATAAAGTTTTTTTTTGGGATCAGCAAACAAGTACGTTTGCCTTACTTTCAAGAAAAATATAGAAATCTTAGAGAAATTAAAGTCTGGAATGACCAAAAAGGAAATTTATGATCAATACCAATGTAGTACAGCAACACTCTCTCGAATCTTAAAAGATAAGGAGAGCATTACCGGTATTGCTCATCAAAACAAAAATATTAAAAAAAAAAACGAATGAGAAAGGGTTGTAACAAAGAAGTTTAAAATGCTCCTCTTGTGTGGTTTAATCAAATGCGATCAAAACAAGCCACATTGACTGGACCTCTATTGCTGGAAAAGGCTGTTTTTTTGCCGCAAAGCTCAATGCTGACTTTGTACCAAAAAATGGGTGGCTGGAAAGGTGGAAGAAGAGGGAGAATATCCAATTAAAAAATATGCACGGTGAAAAAAGTTCTCCCAATACGGAGTCAGCAAATGATTGGCTGCTAAATATCTTACCTGCCTACCTTGAAGAACACCCAGCAGATGCAATATACAACGTCGATGAGTCAGCTTTATTTTTTAAAGCATTGCCTTCCGGAACATTGGCTAATAAATCAGAAAACATTTCTGGAAAAAAACTCGCCAAAGATCGAATTACGCTAAGGTTTGTTACAAACTCCACTGGTACTGACAAGCTCATTTACTCAATAGGGAAATCTAAAATTCCACGCTGTTTTAAAAAATCGATCCCAATTCCTGTGAAATATTTTGCTAACGCCAAAGCATGGATGACTTCCGATATATGGACCAAAATAATGGAGGAGCTGGACTCCAAGTTTAAAGCTATTGGGAAGAAAGTGCTCGTTTTTGTGGACAATGCAGCCTGTCATAAAGTAGTTGATGGTACTATTTTGGAGAATTTAAAGATTGTATTTTTGCCAGCAAATACGACATCATTAATTCAGCCATTAGATCAGGCTATCATTCGATCTTTTAAATGTCAATACTGGAAGAGCATTGTGGCAAAACAACTTATGCATTTAGAATGTGGATTTTCTTGGGAACAATTTGAAAAAAAAATTGATTTGCTGGAGGCGCTGAAGTTGGTGAAATTGGCATGGGATAATGTGACGGCAGAAACTATTTCCAACTGTTTCAAAAAAGCTGGATTTATTCTTGATATTGAAATAAATATGGCAGATGAAATAGATGCACTTTATGAAGCTTTAGGAGAAGAAATTGACCAACTTATTGACATTGATGAAAACGTGGATTGCTTCGGAGAATTTACTGACGAGGACATTATTGAACAAGTGTCAAGCTTCCAAAATGTGGACGAAATAGAAGAAAGCAGTGACGAAGATATTATAAAGCCTGCAAAACCTACAATTAAAGAAGCTCTAGAGTCCATCAATAATTTAAACGATTATTTCATTGAAAATTCTAGTGCCTTAAGTAAATTACAAGACCTTGAAGAAATAATGTACAAAGCAAACCAAAAAAATTTAAACCAAACCAAAATTAAAGATTATTTTAGATTAAACATTTAATTTAAAAGAATGTATTTACAGTTAACAAATGTATTTATAATTTTTATACCCTATACCACTATGTGGTTTGGGTATAATGACTTTGTGCTGCTGTTTGTAACAACCAAAAATATTTGACCTAGACCCATCTTTAATTATACCGATCGAATCAGAATCACTTTCTGAGTTGATTTAACAATGTCCGTCCGACCGTCCGTCCGTGTAAATCTTGTAATCAAACTGCAGGTCTCAAATATGAATATATTTTGGCGAAATTTGGTATATAAGCTTTAACGGCCATGGGATGAACGCTATTGAAATTGGTGAGAATCGGTCCATGTTCAGACCTAGCCCCCATACAAATTACCCATACGAAATCGACATAAATTGCCATAAGATCCAAATTGTCATATAGATCTTGCTCAAATTGGGTTTGTATGCGTTCATTACATCCAGTAATGAGTAGTCCAAAAATGATCCCTTTTACCCCATATAGAGCTGCTTCCCGATCTTCACTTAAATCTATTAAAAAACAAAAATATTGCACTGATTCTTCTCAAATTTTGTTTGTACATTTTTTTGCAAAATACAAGAGACTTTACCAAACATGATCAGGATCGGTCCATTTTTGGACCTAGTCCCTTTATAGATATAGCATCCGATATGAACTTTTTCATATCTGCAGCCAAAAAAATTAATAAAAATCCCACTCAAATTTGGTTTTTGCTTATTTTCAATGTCCAGTTAGTTGGGCCTAAGAGATAGGGTTTCTAAACGCTTGGTATAGGGTATCGTATAGTCGGTCTAGACCGACTATAATTTTCTTACTTGTTATATGTTTAAGCTTTTAAAATAATGTGTAAAACACATTAAAAAAAACATATCAATGAAACGAAAAGACTAAACCTATAATTTTAATTAATGTATTTATAGTTTAGAAATACATACATACATACATATATATTTTTTTGTGATGAATTGAATAAAATTTTTTTTACGTTTTATAATTTTTAAATCAATAAACTGAATTGGATTTTCAATGTAAAGAGACTTAAACATAAAGTAAAGCAATTTGAATTTCAGATCGGTTAATTGAAACACTTTTCAATTAACCGAACTTCGGTTAAATGAAACATATATCAATTATCCGGACTTCGCATTATTGAAAAACTCGGATAATTGAAACAAACTCACTGTATTTTGCCATTTTCAAGTAAGCGGATTCGACTGTAATTGATTAGCATACCTTTAGGGTCTTTATTTGATGAAAAAATAAAATTTCATAGAATTTGCACTCGAATTTCGAGGGCTGGAATCTGTTAGTATTTAAATACAAGATTCGTTATCAGTTAATGTTGCCACATCATATGAGTGAAAGGGCAACAAAACTGTTATTGACATATATTTATTGAGGGCTTTCGGCCAAATATAATGTACCGGAAAAATATCAAGAAATCTGTAAAATTGATCTATATGCCCTTTGGCTGGAAGACCTCAAATAAAATATAATTTTGACAACACTGTACAACAAACATATAATATCAATTGGTGTTGGTGGGTATTATTGAAAGCCTTTAATAGTATTCATCATAGCAAATGATTTATAGAAACATAAGATTATTTTCTTGTATCTAAGATACGACTACATCCATATTTGGCAATATTTTTTTGTTGTATTACATTCTCTTTCGCCTGACAAACACAAGAGAAATATATTTTGAGTTTGATAAACTTAAATATGATTCTTATATTCCGTGCTTAAATATGTTTATTAAATAAAAATATTTCAGTACTTCAAAACAGATGAACAAACACATTTGTGCAGATAATCATCAAAATGTTTGTTGTTAGCCATTCTATTTTTAGTACTTAGGAACAACCATAGATACCATGTGTGTAAATAGGCGGATAAAGTTTTGGATTGTCAGCTGTCGCAAGTGAATCACTAGGATGATTCTTTATAATCTACAAATGGCGAAAGAGAGTTAGGCAATTATTTGTTTGTTTCTTTTGTATGTTTTTCCGTTGTTCGTATCAATTATTAGTTATTTTGTAATTTTCTTCTAAAGAAGGCCAAACATATGAAGTGGAAAACAAAACGTAATCCAAGTGACTTTTATCATTATGCTGTAGTTATGAGAATTTTTGTTTGTTGTTAGGCGTCGCATTAGAGGCTTAATCTCGGAAAATATTAAAAAAAAAAAATGTCGAAATATTCATAGTAATTCCAAAAACAAGCTAATTGGTATTGACATGAAAGCGAACATAATTCTGGGAAAATAAACACACAAAAGTTTGGATATCCAGCAATTTAGCATCTAAAATGCGGGCACTGAGGTAGGTTATTCTGAAAATATGGGAAAATGGTTAATATGGGCGCTTAACATGTTGAGATCAGTAACTTGGTTTAAGATGTAGTGGTTTATATATATTTGATGACAGAAACCTCTACGTAAGTTAATCACTTAGTGGGCAGACATTTCAGGTATTACCCGTATAGTGTTTCAAAACTATAATACATCAGCTCCATAAAATAGTCGCTCACAAGTATTTTTAATTAAGATTATTAGGCAATAATGTTTACTAGTATAGCCCAGCACTCGAAAATCGAGTGGAAGTTCTAGGAAATATTATTTTTTCATTCAATTTTTTATACCCTTTACCACTATGTGGTTTGGGTATACTGGCTTTGTGCTGCTGTTTGTAACAACCAAAAATATTCGCCCTAGACCCATCTTTAATTACACCGATCGACTCAGAATCAATTCTTGAGTCGAAATAGCAATGTCCGTCCTTCCGTCCGTCTTTGTGTCCATGTAAAGCTTGTAATCAAACTACAGGTCGCAAATATGAATATATTTTGATTAAATTTGGTATATAAGCTTCCATCGGCCATGGGATGAACGCTGTGGAAACTGGTGAGAAGCGGTCCATGTTCAGACCTAGCCCCCATACAAATGACCCCTATGAAATCGACATAAATTGCCATAAGTTCCAAATTATCATATAGATCTCAGTCAAATTGGGTTTGTATGTGTTTATTACATCCATTAACAGTAGTTCAAAAATACCCCTATGGGAAAATTCTTAGTCATAGGCCCCATATAGAGCTGCTTCCCGATCTTCACTTAAATCTATCAAAAAACAAAAATATTTCACAGATTTTTCTCAAATTTGGTTTGTATATATTTTTTCAAAGTATAAGTGACTTTACCAAATATGGTCAGGTTCGGTCCATTTTTCGACCTAGTCCCCATATAAATATAGTATCCGATATGAACTTTTTCATATCTGTAGCGAAAAAAATTAATAAAAATGCCACTCAAATTTGGTTTATGCTTATTTGCTATATCCAATTAGTTGGACCGAAGGTATCGTATAGTCGGGCTAGACCGACTTTAATTTGCTTACTTGTTTTCAATGTTTTTTTAGTCTATACAGTGACTTCCAAAACTCTTCATAAAATATATTTTTTTTATATTACAATAAATATAAAGTGCTCAATAAATGGTAAATGTTATTTTTTATGTTTGTTGGTTTGCTAGTAACATATGTTCAGCATCACTCTTTGAAAATCCATTGTATTGTTCTGTAATTTATACCGTTATCTTAAAATGTTTGTGAACACTTGTGTAACTAAAAAGTCATTTACATATGTTTTTTTTTCGTGATTCCGTGTATTTGCATTAAATACAAAACATCAAAAAATCTAAAAATAATCATACTTTGGAATATATATTTTTTTTAAATGAAATGCTAGTATAAATATCAATTGTTTTAGCAGAATAAAAGAAGAATTGGAATAAAATATGTTGTTATTAAATTTAGTTTATTGGCTTTGTTTCAAAGCCCCGGAAAAATATCGGTGAAGTCGTTAAAAAGAATTACGGTGGATGGTAACCCAAACTCTATCCATATACAAAGAGAATAGTGAGACGTCTTGTACTGTCAGGAGCCGTTGATAACGCTACAGATGCCAATAAAGAACTAAGGGAAATCCTACAAATTGATGAGTCCGATCATACAATTCGTAGATGCCTCAAAGATAGCGGAATGAGAGCATTCGCTAACGAACATGTGGATTGGGCGGTTGAGCAATGGAGTCATGGTCCGACGTTCAAAAATAAATCGGTTAAGCTCCGATGGCAGACTTTGGTCATGGTATGATACAAAAGTAGATATGATATCGCGAAATATTCAAGAAACAATGAAATTTGAAGGAGGTTCCTTAATGATCTGGGGTTGTTTCAAGGAGAAAAGTTAGGAATCCTTCGCAAAATTGATGGTATATTGAAAGCAGGACTTCATATTGGAACTTTTAGTTGTGAAAAAGGTGACACCCTTTATATTCAAGATAATGATTCCAAGCATAAAGCCAAGGTGAACATACAGGAGAGCAATATTAAGTAAATGGATTGGCCCCCATAAAAGGCGGGCCTCAATCCAATAGAAAATGGATGGAATATCTTAAATAAGAAAATTATAACGAGAAGTTCAGTTCAAGAAATCTAAAGGAGCTTTGGGCAGTGGCGAATGAGGAATGGCTCAAAATATATTGTTTAGTTTTACGGAATTTAATAAATGGTATGCCAAAAACGCTACAGCTTGTCATCAAATATTAAATATCAAACTAATGTTTTTAATAATTAATTTAAGCCAATGTTCACAAACTCAGAAAAGTGTAAACAGAAATCTATTTGGTTTTTACTTATATTTTAAGAAAACAATTTTTTTTAATTTGGTTTTGTATAACTTATTTTAAGAAATTATGTACTGAATTCGATGTAAAAAAGATTAATCAATTGTTGTTATGATAACTTTTATTTGAAAGAAATTCTAAAATCTATGTTTTTATGAACAGTTTTGGAAGTCATCGTATATATATAAAAATTTTTAATATTTAATTGGGGCTAAAGTTATGCTAATCAATTTTAGCAATTCTCAATTCAACAAAGGGCTTATGATATACAATTTAAATCATTCGCATGAACAGGTTGTAACGAATTATTATAAATATTTTATTTTTTTCAATTTAATATATTTTTAAAATATATTATACATAAATTTTATTATTCTCCGCTTTTCCTTCATATAAAGTATAACTATGCCAAATTTCACACACCTCCATGCACGCATCTTGTTTAAAAAGGGAATAAAAAAATTTCCTTCACGTACTAGTATAATGTTTACATCAATATACGTTTTTCTATATTATTTTTATACTCTCCCTCCTAACCTGTGCTGAGGTTATATATCAGTTTTTCACTCCGTCTGCAACGCATCGAAAAACTTATGTGCGACCCCTTATAATTACACAGTGCAACATACAAAATGCAAACTCCTTCGTGTGCAGTTTACGAAGTACTTGTTGAAGCTAACAAAAGCCCATTTGCGTTTTTGCTGTTCAAATTTTATGGCCTCATGTATACTTTGGCTAAAACTTGAGTTTTCCGAAGACCATGCAATTTTTCTCGAAGCTATATCTCGGTAACCAACTGGAAATCTGTTTTCCTGTTGTAGGTACAATTGTAGCTAAAGACTAGGAGATAAAAAGAGAAAAACAAACTAAACCGAAAATACTGCACATAGGTACTTAAAATTGCTAAAATATCGAAAAATATTCAAAAAATATTCATTTTGTATCGAGTGATATTTTAAATCTATAATACTAATAGGCTAGGCGATTTATTGTGACCGATGTTTTGTTCTACCGTTTTATCTCGATTTTGACCAAACGTATATTATTTGATAGGTATTTCGTTTCTGCCATTTTGCAGATTTACAGATTTTTAAATTTTTTTCCCTTATTTTGAGTAAATTGCATTTAAAGTTGCTACTTACACATACATACAATTACACAATGCTATGTGTGTGTTTATTAAATTTGTTAATGTGTTTGTAATAAAAATGAGTTTGTTTTTTGTATTGATTTGCGAATTGGCTATAATTGATTATTTAATGAAAAAATAAAATTTCCTAGAATTTGCACTCGAATTTCGAGGGTACTAAATAAAAATACATACGAACTAATACGTAAGTATTAATAAAATGTATATATTTAAGCCTCAGCAATAGTTTTGCTGAAGAATGAATTGAGAAATTAACAATGGTTCATGAGTTAAAGCTGAAAAACTCAACAAACAAACATCAATATGAAGAAAAACAAGTAAAAAAGTTATAGTCGGTCTAGAAAATAAGCATTAACCAAATTTAAGTGGCATTGTTATTAGTTTTTTGCCTTCGAATATGGAAAAGGCCATATCGGATGCCGTATTTGTATGGGGACTAGGTCGAAAAATGGACCGATCCTGACCGTATTTGGCAAGGTCACTTTTTTTTGTAAAAACATACACAGACTAAATTTGAGAAAAATATGTGGAATATTTTTTTTTTATGTATCGGGAATCAGCTTCATATAGGGGCTATGACTAATAATTGTCCTATAAGGTTTATTTTTCGCACTACTGATAAATAGATGTAATAAACATTCCCAAACGCAGTTTGACCGAGATCTGTATGATAATTTGGATATTATGACAATTTAAGTCGATCTCATAGGGGTAATTTTTGTGGGGACTAGGTCTGAACCGATTTTCACCAATTTCAATAGCGTTTGTCCTATGGCCGATAGAAGCTTATATACTAAGTTCCATCAAAATATATTTAATTCATATTTGCGACTCAAAAAGTGATTCTGAGATGATCGGTATAATAAATGATGGGTCTAAGTCAAATATTTTTGGTAGTTACAAACATCACCACAAAGTTGGTATACAATGTGAAAGCATTTTCCATTTCGAGGTTGGCAGCGTTTGCTCCCTCTAACCCAGAGGCTATATCCAAATTAAATATTTTTTTACCCTTTATACTGATCACAAGTTTAGAAGTTGTGTATTTATTACCACTTTTTATTCTATTTCTCCCCACTGTGCGTTGTGTGGTGAGCCCAGATCGACCTTAACTATCCGACTTGTTTATGTCGGGTTTATTGCAAAAACAGTCATTCTTTTTCAATTAGAAATATAATCTGTATATTAATAGGCTAGGTGATTTCTTGTGACTGATGTCTTGTTCTACCGTTCTATCCCAATTTTGACCAAACATATATTATTTGAAAGGTATTGCTTTTTATCTAATTTTCAGCTTTACAGATTTTTAAATTTTTTCCTTTGTTTTGACTAAATTGAATTTAAACACATACATAAAATTATACAATGTTATGTGTGTGTTTATTAAATTTGTTAATGTGTTGGTAATAACAAGTAAGATTGATAAATTCGGCTGGGCCGAATCTTGGATACCCTCCACCTTTTTCATTTTCAATTTTCATTTTTTTTTATATCATTTTCCATTTTTCACTTTTCAATTTTCATCTTTCATTTTTCATTTTTAGTTTTTCATTTTTCATTTTGAATTTCTCATTTTCCATTTTTCATTTTCCAGTTTCCACTTTTCATTTTTCATTTTTCATTTTCGATTTTTAATTTTTCATTTATCGATTTTCATTTTCATTTTTCGATTTTCATTTTTCATTTTCCATTTTCCATCTTCCATTTTTAATTCTTCATTTTTCATTTTCCATTTTCCAATTTTCATTTTTATATTTGCATTTTTCATTTTCCATTTTCCACTTTTCGTTTTTCATTTTTAATTGTTAATTTTTCATTTTTGCCATTTTTAACTTAAAATTTATCATTTTCCATTTTTCATTTTTCATTTTCCACTTTTCATTTTTAATTTTCATTTTTCATTTTCCATTTTCCATTTTCGATTATCAATTTTTCATTTTTCATTTTCCATTTTTAATTTTCCATTTTTCAATTTTCATTTTTCAATTCTCATTTTCCATTTTCCATTTTCCATTTTTCATTTTCTTTTCCCATTTTTGATTTTCCATTTTTCATTTTAAATTTTTCATTTTCCATTTTTCAATTTTCATTTTTCAATTTTCATTTTTCATTTTTCATTTTCCATTTAATTTTTAATATATAATTTTAATGATAAAAAAATATGTGGTAAAACTTGCCTAGGCTAATGTGACACGTGCAGTATTAATATACACACAACTGGAATGACTTCAACAATACGAAGAATTACAACATATACAACATATCCTAAGAAAAACAACAAACACACTGAAAAATTATATTTTTTCAAGAGTTTTTTCAAAGTTGCATTCATAGCTCGTGAACCCTTTGACCGATTTTGACGATTTTAAATAGCAACTCCTTTGGGATGTCAGTAAACGATTTTATACAAAAACGAACGGTCTAGCTTAGATATTGACGGCGTGATCGTGATTT
This sequence comes from Cordilura impudica, assembly GCA_963682025.1. NCBI lineage: Eukaryota > Metazoa > Arthropoda > Insecta > Diptera > Scathophagidae > Cordilura > Cordilura impudica. The sequence continues at coordinate 312,200,789 of OY821517.1, forward strand.
CCACAGACAGACGGACAGACGGTCATCTGTAAATCAACTTCCCTTGTTATAAGGATCAAGAAAATATATTTTTTTGGGGTCTCAGGAATTTATTTCGATGCGTTACAAACGGAATGACAAACCTATATATACCCTCTGCCACTGAGGTGTGGAAGGTATAAAAATGAGTTTGTTTTTGTGTTGATTTGTGAATTGGCTATAATTGATTAGCATACATTTAGGGTCTTTATTTAAAGAAAAAATAAAATTTCCTAGAATATGCGCTCGAATTTCGAGGGCTAGAATATGTTAGTTAATCTTTAAATGCATTATTTAATGCCAGAACTGCCATCAAAACTTTAAGAAACAAACATAACTTAGCAATCATTTATTAAATCGTTGTTGTGTGATTAAACCATATTTTCTAACTTTCTTGAATTAATTACACCCAACGTCAGAAAATGGAGAAGGGAAAATCTGAAATACGTAACAAGGCAACAAATATAAAATAAACCTCTCACTGAAACAGCCAAACAAAACGACAAACAAAAAATTATTTGCTTAACATTGGAGGGTTTAATGTTTGTTTTGCGATTTAGCCATAATTTCTCACTTTCTTGATTTAATTACACCTAACGTCAGAATATAAACACGAGATACGTAGCAAGGCAACAAACATTAAACAGACCTTTTGCTGAGACAAACAAACAAAGCGACAAACAAAAAATTATTTACTAAACAAAGAAGGGTTTAATGTTTGTTTTGCGATTTAGCCATAATTTCTCACTTGCTTTATTTAAAACCTAAGAAAAAAATGAGAAAGAATATCGAATAACAAATAAAGCAACAAACATCAAATAGCCCTTTTATTCAAACAAACGTAATATTATTCTTGATTTGCAGAGGTAATTTTTGCTTAAAAATCTATTACCATAGGAATAGATATTACACAACAAATATCAGTTTACTGTGTGTTGAGCGATTTGTGAAGGCTTTTTTTTTTTTTGTAGAAGAATTCAAGATAAATGGCAACAAACAAATAACGAAATCTATTGAAACACACAAAACTATCAACTAGTGCTTGGTTACCAAAAATATCTAGTAACTAACTCATTAATTGTGTTAAGTGTAAATCTTGTTTAATTAATATTCAGCAAATAATAAACACAAAAATATTCTGATAGTTGTCCAAAGATGTTCACAAACATATTTCCAGCATATCTATGTGACACAAAGTTGTCATAGTTGCAATCATATTTTTGTGCTGGCATCTCAATACGTATCAATTGAATGGAAGCAAACGAAAGCAACAAACAAATAACTGTAATTAATAAAGAAAACTCACAGCTACGAAATGAAAATAGCACATAAAATGTGCTTACAGCAAATAATTGCTATCTGGTTTAGCTATTGTTGCAAAACTGTTATCGAGCCATAAATATTCGTTTAGCATTTTCGGGGTCATTATCTGAATAGGATGGATGGTGGTGGGGGTAAGAAATAACAAGTTAGGATGAAAGTAGTAGCAGAGTGTAGTAAGAGCTCCAAAGGTTTGACGTTCTCGGGCCGAACTTGTTTTTTATGACCGTTTATATTTATACCATATACCACCATGTGATCAGGGTACCGATCAACTCAGAATAACTTTCTGAGTCGATTTAGCGACGTCCGTACATGGACGACCCAGAAACTGATTCTGAGTCGATCGCTATAACAAAGGATGCGTTTAGATCAAATATTTTTGGTAGCTACAAAGTCCCGGTTCACACAATGAAATGTCTCTTTCTGAAAGTCTGAGCTTATAGGTGAGAGGGGCGAGAAGAATAGCATGGCGTACATGCTTTCATGCACTCGTAATTGTCAAAGTGAAGTTATTTTACGTTTTCCTTCATTATTATTTTCATTCGTGATTGTGACAGGAAAAATTTCTGTTAAAAAAAATAAGATAAAGATAATAAATTAATGTGAATTAAATAAAACTTAAAAATAAAATATTGAAAAGAAATAATCTAATCCATAAAAATAAAGTTTTTATTAAAACTATTTCTGTCCTTATGCATAAAATTTTGTAGTCTTATGTTTTCAGTGCATTGTATTGTTATTTTATTTTGTTGTTTGATGGTTTTATTGCCTTTGAAATTCGGGTGCAATTTCTGGGCAACTTTATTTCTCAACTTAGCCAATTCACAAACCAAAACTTTTTTGGTTTATAATTATTGTGAATGAAGATAACAAACACATTAACAAACACATCAACAAATTTAATAAACACATACATAGCATATGTATAATTTTATGTATGTGTTACCAGCAACTTTAAATGCAATTTACTCAAAATAAAGAAAAAAATTTTAAAATCTGTAAATCTGGTGAACAGCTAAAGAGAAATTCCTTTCAAATAATATATGTTTGGTCAAAATCGGCATGAAACGGTAGAACAAAACATCGGTAGCAAGAAATCGCCTATCCTATTAATATTATAGATTATAAGTAGCAAACAAATTCAATGAGAGCATTGGATTTGTATGGTTTTTGAAAGTATGGATAAATTTGGCTTATAACTTGTTGTTTTATGTTTCAAACATGACTCTAAATTTTCATTTGTTAGTTGGCTTCTTACTTTATTGATACCCTCCACTCCAGTGTGCAGAGGGTATATATAAGTTTGTCATTCCGTTTGTAATAATTCGAAAAAAAAATTTGGACCCCATAAAATATATATATTTGTTATCCTTATAACAACCGGAGTTGATATAGCGATTTCCGTCTGTCCGTCTGTGGAAATCACGATGACGGCATCAATCGGGTAGCTAGGGTGCTCGTTGATATAAAACATGATTCATTATCATCCTGAGAAGTTTGCTATTTGAAATCGTCTAAATCGGTTGGTTAGGGCCCGAGATTTGAATAAAGAACTAAAAAAAAGTCTTGAAAAAATATAATTTTCTATGTTGTTCTTGTCACGATCACGCCCTTAATAGGATAGCTAAGGCTATCATTTTTAATGAGAATGATTCAAAAAATTCATGGGAAGATTTCTATTACAAAAATTATTAAAATCAGTGGAACAGGTCCAGGGAAATCTCTGAAAAATTAAAAAAAAAAAAATGAAAAATATGATGTTTCTATATTGTTCTTGTTGTTATTCTAAATGTTGTATTGTTGTCATAGCTGGACTTGTTGTTTTTGTGGTCGTTGTGGTAATAATATAATAAAAACTAACCCTTTGTACATTTTTTTTATCAACTTTGGTAGAAAATTTAAAAGTTTCCATTGCATTGGCATCACTAAAAAAATTTACTAGATCATTTCTGTCATTGCCACGAGCCTGCCTGCAAAGTTTCAGATCGATTGGGTCACGGGAAAGGGGTTAAAATCGATCCAAAATTTTTTCGACAAGCAGACATTACGAGTTAATATAAAGGGAGTAAAAATTCACCAGCATCTAAAGCAAATAATGCTAAAATATGTACCTAGTTGTTAATAATAAAAAAAAAACAATGTACATTTAGCAAAAAAAAATTTTATATATTAATTTATTTAAAGAGAAAAACACAAAAATAACGTTTGATGTTGTATTTTGTGTATGTAATATTTACATATACATACATAAACATATTAAATAATACAAATAATATACATATATTCTATATATGTATATCCATAATAACTGCATGTTAGAAATAAATCGGTATATTATTTTATTTACATAATATTCTGCAATATTTTGTTGTGCATTAACAGAGTGTCACTTCATTTTGCTCAGCGTGACTATGCCACAGTAGATGGCGCCACAATTTTTGTTCTAATTAGCTTTGCAATAGCTATTTCTATTTTAACATGAATGTCAATATTTTCAAATAGATATCATACAGCACAATGTTAAGAGTATACACGGGCTGGTCTTTTATTATTACATACGTTTCTTCATTATTCTTTTACAAATATGAACATAAGTTTGGCATATTAACTTTTTGTTGTCTTTACAAATAGAGTTAGTTACCGAGTTCATCAATGAGTTTTTGCTTTCAAAACAGTTCTACACAGTTATATAGAATTATTATTCTGCTTTACGTACAAAATATCTGATTGCAATTACATCTAATTTTTAAAAATTGTTTATAATTACTAAAGCAGTATTATTCACATAAATACAAAATTGCACTTTTTAAATTTTCCATTCAAATTTTGGAAAATATCAATTCTAAAAACTGGAATTAAAATTTCCAATTATAAATTATAAAATATTAATTGAATTTCAGAAAATCATATCAAAACGTCGGAAATAATAATAATAATAATTTTATATTTAGAAGACATCAATTGCATCTTTAAAATATAAATTTTATTCGTTAAACACAAATTGAAATTCCAAAAAAAAAAACACCAAATATGTTTACATTTAAAAAATGTTTACATTTAAAAAATTATTGACATTCAGAAGAAATTAATAGCTTTTCAGTACCGCGATTCAGTAACTTCTTTTAACGATTGTCGAATCGTTAAAAAAGAAAAGCAAAATTATCAGTAAAATTTTTAAATGATATTCGCTATTGTTAAAGTCAGCTGTTGTTGTTATCTAAACGACAACCATTTTTTGTGTTGTTTGTTCAATCGATAAACATTTACATATTTAGGTTGAAATGTCGTCATACATAAAAATATTTTGCTGTTATTAAAAAACTTTTTTATGGAAATAAAAAAAATTAAATAGCATATTCACTTCATTATTACATTTTAAAATAAATAAACAGAAATATTTGTAACAAAAATAGAGATATTAAACATAAACATAAAATCATCCTGTCGAACACATAGTAATTTGTTTTTTTATATTCTTCTTTGTGTTTTTCGCTTATTTTAACAGAGATGCCACTCGTTTACAATTTAAATAAATTGAAAAATAGATTTGTCGACTGTCGTTAAGATGTATGTACTTAGTGAATCACTTAATCCTTAGTGCAAACAACAATAGCTGTCGATATATTTTGCGATTGTCGGATCGTTGAAATTTACAAACTCGCACTACAGAAAACATTAATTTAAATACAATGAAATTTAGAAAACCTCAAATGATACTTAAGAATTGCGAACATAAAAATTGTTACACAAATAAACGCAATTTGATGAGAATGTTATTTATACATATATTATTTTTCACAATTTTTTTTTAGATGAATATTTGAAGTTTTTCAGAAAATAAAGATAACAAATTATTTTATTTAAAATGTTTGGGACATTTGGTTTTTTGCGTTTGGCATCCCTAATTTGATTATTTATTATTATAAATTTATTCTCTATGTTTTCCAAATATGGCAATATTTTAATAAAAAAGTTGAGAGAGCTTTTTTTTGGTTATTATTTTGTTACTCCATCCGACCTATATGGCCGCAATGAAAAAATATTTCGCCAGTTAAAAGAAACTATACAGCCATCTCCAATTAGCACGATTTAATGCATATAGCCACCCTACACAACCATTACCTTTGCAATGGAGGTTAAGGCGAGCTATTTAATTAGCAAAAACTAAATTAAACGACAAGTTATGTCATATAACCGGAAACGCATGCATATAGGAAACGTATGCATATTTTTCCAATATTTTGTTTACATTTATTATCAATACTCAAACCGATTCGGCACAGCCGAATTTAACACTCTTACTTGTTGCTATTAAATTTCGGGAATCTCTTGTTAAAAAATGGGGAAGAAAATAGAAAATAAAAAAAACTCTTCCTGGTTACCTGGCGATTTATATGTATATATAGTTTCTAAAATTTAAAAAGAATCGGTCAAGTAGATTTTCAGTTATGATGTTCACGGTCTTCGAACATTTATTTGAGAGGAAATGGATTTAAGTTTTTTAAAAACTGATTTATATACGATACACCGTCTGAGGCCGGTCGCTGGAAACGCTGTATCTTCTTAACTTTTGCTCCAATTTACTTGAAATTTTGACACAACACTCTCGAGATGTTGTATATTCAGAAGTATAAATGCAAAAAAAGTTTTAAAACCTTACCACCACCGCCCTCCCCCCTTAAGTGTGAAACATGACTCTGAATTTTCATTTGTTAGTTGGCTTCTTCTTACTTTATTTTTAATTAAATTCCGAAGATAGTCAGCACTCCAAATGCCAACTTCTTCACCTGACTGTAGTAACCTGGAACACTATTCTATGCGTCGAATATAAGTTCCTTAACTCGGGACATTGCTTTTAAATCTGTCCACTTTTGTTACGTTACGTACATACATTTCTGGACCTCAAAATCTTTCAACTTCTTTCTCAACACTGCAAATTTTCCACTCCACAAAGCTTTACTTTTTAAAATCGATCAATTGCATTTCTAGAGATCCAGTATCAATTCAATATGGCTCAATGTGGATTTCGTTACTATTTGTGTTAAGAGTATTTACTAGTTATGCACGCTAGAGTGGTTTTGTCGGTTTTGAATTGCAGAAATCTGTCAGCAAATTCATCTTTAATTTTTTTATAACTGTGCTGAATTAATTCGTGTCAACAGTTGCACTGGTTTTATTGCGATTTGCTTCAGAAATTGAAAATGAAGTAATATACCACTCTCAATATTTTCTACAAAAAGAATTATTTTTCTTCAAAATAAACCAATTCTTCTACCAAAACCTAGGCTGGGTTTCCCCTTCCTTGCAATTTTGGATTCCACCATAAAGTAAAATTTTTGCAACCATTTGTCGTTCTCTAATTCAAGGTGATTAGTGTTTTTTTCATATAGGAATATATTTATTTCAACACCTTACACCTTTGTAAAGCCATCTCACTTTATTGTAAATAAGTAAGAATGCTTTAAACTGACGAGGGTAGAGTGGTTTTGACAAGATGATGTTAACAATCTTGATTACCACATTCATAACCTCAACTATTTCGGCCGAAAATGTTTCGGCACAAAGCGCTGCTTGCTGTATTATGCAGTGAAACGTAAGAATTGCGTAGTTTATTTTGCTCTGAAGAATCGTTGTTGCCCCTTTATTTTTTCCTGTAATACTTCTGGATCCATCAGTTCTATTGAAACGATTTTATTTAAATCGATCTTATTGCCTTCAGGGCATTTTTGCATGGCATTCGCTATATCTATCCCCGCTAGTTTGTTCCGAGAACGGTAGCAATCCTAGAAGTTCTTCTTTTGGACCTTGGGAAGACATATACCTTACAAAAAGGTAACTTGTTCTGTGTCTTTTATGTCGCAAGACTCATCTATAGCAAGTGATAAGACAGAAGAAAGTCGAAGACATTTTAGCTATTCTATATTGTACTATTTTAGCGGATAGTGGCAATTCTTTGATTTTTTCAACATTTCTGGTTTGTTTTTGGAATCACGAAACAGTTCTTCAGATGCACATATGAAGCAATCTTTGATATACTCACCATCTGTAAATTGTTTGAATTTTTTTGCAATTTCTAGTGATAGCGCGAAGCTTTTGCCAGATTAACATTATTTTATTGTTAGATTTTTGTTTTTGGAGCTCGACGACAACTTTTTTCGCCGACTGGATATTTACTAGCAAACTGAGTATGTTTTTTTGGTGAAATGTCTCTCTAAATTTCATTTCTTATTGCGTGTTTTCGGGGCAAATAAGACAAGTCGAGTGGCTGAGAGAGAGAATCGGTGCGTAATCCTCATTAATCAATTCAGAATGATTTTTAAATGTGTTTTTTTTTTTATAAAATATATTCGTACGGAACTGAAGACCCGCAGCTTCACATCCAAAGAGCCGCATGGGGCTCGCGAGCCGCAGGTTGCCGTTCCGTGACCGAGACCCATCTTTTATTATACATATCGACTCAGAATCACTTTCTAAATCGATTTCACGATGTCCTTCCGTCCGTCTGTCTGTGTGTTAATGTAATCTTGTAATCAAACTACAGGTCGCCAATATGAATATATTTTAATGAAATTTGGTATATAAGCTTCTATTGGCCATGGCCTGAACGCTATTAATATTGGTGGAAATCGTTTCATGTTCAGACCTAGTCCCCATATAATGACCACTATAAAATCGACTGAAATTGTCATAATCTCCAAATTATCATATAGATCTCATTAAAATTGAGTTTGTGTTTAATACATCCATTAATCAGTAGTCCAAATATTAACCCAATAGGACAATTCTCAGTCGTAGCCCCCATATAAAAAAGTTGCTTCCATATCTTCACTTATATCTATCAGAAAACAAAAATATTGCACAGATTCTTCTCAAATTCGTTTTGTGTATGTTTTTGCAAAATTCAACTGACTACCAAATATGGTCAGGATTGGTTCATTTTTCGACTTAGTCCCCATATAAATATATCTTCCGATATAAACTTTTTCATATTCAAAGGCAACAAAATTAATAACAATGCCACTCAAATTTGATTTATGCTTATTTTCTATATTTAATTAGTTGGACCTAAGAGATAGGATCTCTAAACGCATGGTATAAGTTATCGTATAGTCGGTCTACACCGACTATAATTTTCTTACTTGTTTTTTTTTTTTTAATTTTAATTGTGGACTCTGATTGCCCTAAAATTAGATATGAAATGATTTTCATCTTTATGCATTGGTTCGCTTAGAGCCAAATTGAAACTGGAATAATTGCTTTGTCGGTCCAACTTAGCGTACAGTATTATGTTTTTGATTTTGTGTTCTTCTTTCCTTCTAAAATAATTTTAAAGTTTCAAAGGCATACATTTTTCAAAAAATGTTTTTATATATTTACTAGCGATCCCAGCCCTCGAAATTCGATTGCAAATTCTACGAAATTTTAGTTTTTCATTTAATAAATTGTTTTATAAGACCATAAAGGTATGCTAACTAATTTTAGCCAATTCACAATCCAGAAGTTTTTAAATATCGATTGCGTTATTGGTTTAAATTCAACACAATTATTATTGTGAATGGTTTATGACCAAAATTATTTTTCAATTCAACACAATTATTATTGTGAATGAAGAAAACAAACTCACAAACACATTGACAAATTTAAAGGGGGGCGAGGTTTTAAAGCTTTTTTTTACTTTCTTTATATATATGTAAATATATATTTTTTTTTTTTTTTGAATTTGCAAGATCTCGACAATGTTGTTTCAAAACTTCAAGTAGATCGGAGCAAAACTAATGAAGATACAACGTTTCCAGCGATTTTAAAATCAATTTACTCGCAAACAACATTTCTCAAGCCCGTGAACATTATAACTCAAAACTAACTTGGCCCATCCATTTGAAATTTTGAATACTATTTCTACACATAAGTTACCAGGTAATCAGGAAGAGTTTTTCTTTTTTATATTTTTTTTTTTAAACCAATTTTTATCAACAAATTCACCGAAATTTTATAGCAAAAATCGTGTTTTTCACTTCAACATTCTGCCAAAAATAAAAAACAAATATAAAATAAAACTTATCACCTTTTAAACGCATTTATTGTTTTATTTCACATAATCCAGTAACGAGTTATAATGTTCACCGCAAAACAACTTTTTTTTCGAGACTCCTCGATAGAATCGCTGTCGCGGACTTAATTATAAAAGTTTTTAATTAAAATTTTTTTCAAAGATACCTCATATGTTATACTATAACGTGTATATGAAATAAATAATTCAGCATCATTCGTATCTTTAAAAAAAATTTTTTTAATACACCCCCTTAATAGGCACACACATTGCATTGTATAATATTATGTATGTTTTAGTAGCAGCTTTAAATGCATTTTACTCCAAAAAAAACTATGTGAGTCCGATCACAGGGAGATGTGTAAGCATCTATTTACAAATCAATTAAAATCAAACAGTAAGCGCCATCTATGTATAGCAAGCAACTGCTACGGTTATTATACTTGATGGTTGCAGTTATTTGCTATACAATCATGGCGCTTTCTGTTGGTCGTTGAATCAGCTAAATAAATTTAAATCATAATCTTTGCACCAATACACTTACATATACCTCACACCGATTTTTCCTTACGCTGTTTTTGTGATTGTATTGTGAAATATATTTTTATCCCCCTTTAAAAATCTCTAAATCTGCAAATCTGGTGAACAGCTAAAAAGAAATAAAATGCGTTTGGTCAAAATCGGGAGAAGACTGTAGAACAAATCATCGGTTACAAAAAATCGCCTTATCTATTAATATTATACTAGCAGATTCCAGCCCTCGAAATTTTAATTTTAATTTTTTAATATTTTTTTTTAAACAAAATTAAAAAAGAAAAAAAGAAATAAAAAACACACATTCCTCTGTTAGGATTTGATATGGTACCCATGGAGTTTATTTCATTAAAAACAGGTAAGAGTGTTAAATTCGGCTGTGTCGAATCTTTGATACCCTCCACCTCGGTTTGACTGTTGATAATAAATGAGTAAACAATTTGTTAAACTTAATACCAAATTATTTCAGCAAATTCTTTGGGTTGGTTTTCGTCTTTTCTATTATTTCGGATTTATTTCGGTGTTTGCTTTTTGGTCATAGTGGTTGGTGATCGGCATGCATTTAGGTTATATACCTATATGCATGCTTTTCCGGTTATGTGACATAGCCTTTCTTTTAATTTAGTTTAAGTTTTTGCAAATTAAAAGGTAATGGTTGTGTAGGGTGGCTATACGCAATAAATCGTGCTAATTGGAGATGGCTGTATAGTTTCTTTTAATTGGCCAAATAATTCTTCATTGCGACCGCATAGTCGGATGGAGTAACAAAATAATAACCGAAAAAAAAATGCTCTCTCAATTTTTTTTGTTAAAATATTGCCATATTTGGAAAATAATTTTGATGTGTAAACATCTATACGAGCAGGGGGGTAAATTTCTATTTCACAATACAATCACAAAAACAGCGTAACTCATATCGGTGTGAGCTGAAGCAGATAACGCTGTGTGACTTATGATTGTATTGGTGAAAAAATTATGATATAACATTGTTTTTTATGCCACTTTTTTAAAAGCGTCATCTATGTATCACTTATACACGTTTATATTGGGATATTTTTAACGTTTTACAGCAAAGGGTTGTTGAATTAGCTGAAACAGTTTTCGCTATAAGTGATACATATGTAGGTGACGCTTTCTGTTTGATTTTAAAAAATTTTTAATTACTAGATGTTTACACATCTTCCCTGTGATCGGACTCACATGATTTTTTTTTTTTTACTTATTAAAAGGGAGTTTTCACAATTAGATTTTGTGGTAACACAAAATAACACAACACAATACAAAATCTAACCCAGTGATGCCAACTTTTGATTTGGAATTAAATTATGATAATAAAATACTAGAGGACCCCTGCTGCTCCGCAGCATTATATTATATTATATTATATTATATTATATTATATTATATTATATTATATTATATTATATTATATTATATTATACTAGCTGTTTTTACCCGGTCTTGCCCGGGATAAAAAGGCCTTTGACTTGAAAAATGGTTCACTATGCTTACCAGGCACTGAGTACTTAGTCCCCAATTAACAAATTCCCCAATAAAATGAACTTTCTCCCCAAAAATTTGTATGGGCAGTAAATTCATTTTTTATTTCAATTAAATTTTTTTTGATTTTTTAATTTAGAAGTTTTTTATAAGATGCTGAATTACTTCATTCAATAAGTGATCATCATTGAGCAGAGACGTCAAATTCAAGTTTTAGAAATGAAATACTAATGCGACGTTTAATATTGTGTCGCAAGGTTTCTTTAAACAACTGCTTATAGTATATGTGTGGCCTATTTTGATCAACAGGTAATTATTTCACATACGTAGATAAAATTTATCATACGACATTTCACTAAGCTGTGTTCCGCGAGCGAGTCGCGTTCGCTTCCGCGCGTTTGGCAGCCACACCCGTGCTGCTGCGCAGTTGTTGTCAACTTATTTTAATCGCCAAAATATATTTTTCAGATCATTGCGATATTTTAGCTGAGTCGTGTTCCGCGAGAGCGTCGTGTCCGCATCCGAGCGTTCGCGTCCGTGCGCCTCGCGCCGCTTCCTCGCAGCTACTACCCGTGCTGCCGCTTAGTTCTCGTTAACTTATTTTAATTCCTAAAACATATTTTTTAGAGCATTGCGATATTTTAGCTGAGCTGCGTTCCGCGAGCGCGTCGCGTCCACATCCGTCGCGTCCGCGCGCCTCGCGCCGCTTCCTCGCAGCTACTACCCGTGCTGCCGCTTAGTTCTCGTTAACTTATTTTAATTCCAAAAACATATTTTTTAGTGCATTGCGATATTTGAGCTGAGCTGTGTTCCGAGAGCGCGTCGCGTCCGCATCCGTCGCGTTGGCGCGCCGCGCGCCGGTTCCGCGCGTTTTTCAGCCACACCTGTGCTGCCGCGGAGCTGTTGCCAACTTATTTTAATTGTCAAAATATATTTTTCAGATCATTCCGATATTCTAGCTAAGCTGTATTCCCCGTGCGCATTGATTCCGCGCAACGAAATGATGCTATTGAAAAGAATACTCATTTTAAATGCATTTATTGTAGGACATATATTGAGAGCAGTATGCAAATGTTTACTAAAATAAATATTTAACAGAATTCATTAAATAAAAATATTTAAAAATTTAAGAATGAATTTGGGGAGTAAGTTAATTTTTTATTTCGATTCAAAAAAATGGGGAATTTGTTCATTTCTTTTGGGTATCTTTTTTTAAGTTTGGGGAATTTGTTCACCATGTAGTTATTCCCGGGTAAACCAAATTTCAGAGAAATCCGTTGAAAAGTACAAATTTGTGTAGGGAAGAAATATACCACACAACAAAATGTAAATTTTATATGAAAATTGGGCGTAAAATTATGCGTGGTCGGTAAAAATCATATGGCGACCTTCCCTGAAATATGTACAAAACTTCGGAGAAAGCCATTGAAAAATAAATGTTTGTATAGCAATCAAATAAAGAAACAAATAAAAGGAAAAAATAAGTTTTATATACATAGAAGGGGCGCAAAGTAGGCGTGGCCTCTAAGAAGCATATTGTGACTTTCCCTGTAGTATAGAGATCATGTGACCATATTTTAGATATCCCTTGAAAAATAAAAATTTCTATAGTGAACAAAAAACAGAAAATTAATTTTGTATAAAAAGTGGACGTAGAAGTAGGCGTGGCCTGCAAGAATCATATGGCGACCTCTCTGGAGTACAGAGATCGTGTGTAACAAATTTCAGAGTAATCCGTTAAAAAAAAATTGTGTAGCGAACAAATGTACCAAAAAACAGAATATGAATTGTATACAAAAAGTGGGCGTTAAAGTAGGCGTGGCCGGTAAAAAGTATATGGCGACCTTTCCTGGAGTACATAGATCGTGTGTACCAAATTTCAGAGAATTCCGTTGAAAAATAAAAATTTGTATAGCAAACAAATATACCAAAAAACAGAAAAAGAATTGTATACAAAAAGTTGGCGTAAAAGTAGGTGTGGCCGCAAGAATCACACGATGACCTGGCCTGGGGTGCAAAGATCATGTGTACCAAATTTCAGAGAAATGCGTTGAAAAATAAAAATTTGTATAGCGAACAAATATACCAAAAAACAGAAAATGAATTGTATACAAAAAGTGGGCGCAGAAGTAGGCGTGGCCGGTAAGGATCATATGGTGACCTTAGCTGGAGTACAGGGATCATGTGTACCGAATTTCAGAGAAATCCGTTGATAAATAAAAATTTGTATAGCGAACAAATATACCAAAAAGCAGAAAATGAATTGCATACAAAAAGTGGGCGTAAAAGTAGGTGTGGTCGATAAAAAAGTATATGGTGACCTTAGCTGGAGTGCAGGGATCGTGTGTACCGAATTTCAGAGAAATCTGCTAACGAACAAAAATTTGTATAGCAAACAGATATGCCAAAAAACAGAAAAGGAATTGTATACAAAAAGTGGGCGTAATAGTAGGCGTAACCGGTGCGAGGAATATGGCGACCTTCTACGGAGCAGAGAGATCGTGTGTACCAAATTTCAGAGAAATCGGTTGAAAAATAAAAATTTGTATAGCGAACAAATATACCAAAAACAAAATGAATTGTATACAATAAGTGGGCGTTAAAGTAGGCGTGGCCGGTACGAAGCATATGGCGACCTTTCCTGGAGTACATAGATCGTGTGTACCAAATTTCAGAGAATTCCGCTGAAAAATAAAAATTTGTATGCACACAAATATACCCAAAAACAGAAAATGAATTGTATACAAAAAGTGGGCGCAGAAGTAGGCGTGGCCGGTAAGAATCATATGGCGACCTTAGCTGGAGTACAGGGATCGTGTGTACCGAATTTCAGAGAAATCCGTTCAAAAATAAAAATTTGTATAGCGAACAAATATACCAAAAAGCAGAAAACGAATTGCATATAAAAAGTGGGCGTAAAAGTAGGCGTGGTCGATGAAAAGTATATGATGACCCTAGCTGGAGTGCAGGAATCGTGTGTACCGAATTTCAGAGAAATCTGTTAACAAATAAAAATTTGTATAGTGAACAAATATGAATAAAACAGAAAATGAATTTTACATAAAAAGTGGGCGTAAAAGTAGGCGTGGCCGGTAAAAAGTATATGGCGACCTTTCTTGGGGTATAGAGATCGTGTGTACAAAATTTCAGGAAAATTTGTTGAAAAATAAAAATTTGTATAGCGGTCAAACAAACAAACAAACAAACAAACAAACAAACAAACAGAAAATGAATTTTATATATATAGATTATATTATATTATATTATATTATATTATATTATATTATATTATATTATATTATATTATATTATATTATATTATATTATATTATATTATATTATATTATATTATATTATATTATATTATATTATATTATATTATATTATATTATATTATATTATATTATATTATATTATATTATATTATATTATATTATATTATATTATATTATATTATATTATATTATATTATATTATATTATATTATATTATATTATATTATATTATATTATATTATATTATATTATATTATATTATATTATATTATATTATATTATATTATATTATATTATATTATATTATATTATATTATATTATATTATATTATATTATATTATATTATATTATATTATATTATATTATATTATATTATATTATATTATATTATATTATATTATATTATATTATATTATATTATATTATATTATATTATATTATATTATATTATATTATATTATATTATATTATATTATATTATATTATATTATATTATATTATATTATATTATATTATATTATATTATATTATATTATATTATATTATATTATATTATATTATATTATATTATATTATATTATATTATATTATATTATATTATATTATATTATATTATATTATATTATATTATATTATATTATATTATATTATATTATATTATATTATATTATATTATATTATATTATATTATATTATATTATATTATATTATATTATATTATATTATATTATATTATATTATATTATATTATATTATATTATATTATATTATATTATATTATATTATATTATATTATATTATATTATATTATATTATATTATATTATATTATATTATATTATATTATATTATATTATATTATATTATATTATATTATATTATATTATATTATATTATATTATATTATATTATATTATATTATATTAATTTTTATAATATAATACCAAAATTTGCCAGGAAAAGTCAACGTACAGTCATACCAAAATATGCCAAGAGAAGTTAACGTACAGTAATACCAAAATTTGGCAAGAGAAGTTAACGTACAGTAATACCAAAATATGTCAAGAGAAGTTAACGTACAGTAATACCAAAATTTGCCAAGAGAAGTCAACGTACAGTAATACCAAATTTTGTCAAGAGAAGTCAACGTCCAGTAAAAGCAAAGTTGATTCTCCACGCATAACTTTCCTCAAACCCAACGAATTTAAGCAGTTAATAGCTCAAAAGAAGGAGCTTGATCCACTGAGTGTTCTTAGACCTATGTCAACAGCCTACGTTAATTAGAACTCTAGTTATAGAGGTTTGAGAGAAGAAAAATATTGAAAAAAATCTTGAATGCAAAGTTTATTCATAAATTCTTTTAATATATAAGATATTTTCATTTCTTGACTCCAAATACTACTACCTGGGAATTATTATCGAACTTCAATTTTTTGGGTTTTACGTTGCATAGCATGAAGTCAAATCCTGAAGTCATCAAGAACACTGGTTCAAATTAGGGATGCGAAACGCAAAAAACCAAATGTCCCAAAAATTTTAAATAAAATAATTTGTTATCTTTATTTTCTTAAAAACTTCAAATTTTCATCCAAAAAAATTGTGAAAAATAATACATAAATAACATTCTCATCAAATTGCGCTTTATTTATGTAACAATTTTTATGTTCGCAATTCTTAAATATCACTTGAGTTTTTCTAAACTTCATTGAATTTAAAATAATGTTTTCTTATCCTGAAAGGCTATTAGTGTCTCCTGAATCGCAATATTTTTTTTTAATTTCAGTTGATTTTTTAAATGTAAACATATTTGATGTTTTTTGAATTTCAATTTGTGTTTAATGAATAAGATTTATATTTTAACAAGTAAGAAAATTATAGTCGGTCTAGACCGACTATACGATACCCTATACTATGCGTTGAGAGACCCTATCTCTCAGGCCCTACTAAGCGGATATAGTAAATAAGCATAAACCAAACTTGAGTGGGATTTTTATTAATTTTTTTGGCTGCAGATATGAAAAAGTTAATATTGGATGCAATATCTATATGGGGAATAGGCCCAAAAATGGACCGATCCTGACCATGTTTGTAAAGTCTCTTGTATTTTGCAAAAATATATACAAACAAAATTTGAGAAGAATCAGTGCAATATTTTTGTTTCTTGACAGATTTAAGTGAAGATCGGGAAGCAGCTCTATATGGGGCCTATAACTAAGAGTTGTCCCATAGGGATAATTTTTGGTCTATGGATTAATGGATGTAATAAACACATACAAACCCAATTTGACTGAGATCTATATGATAATTTGGATCTTATGGCAATTTATGTCGATTTCATAGGGGTTATTTGTATGGGGGCTAGGTCTGAACATGGACCGATTCTCACCACTTCCAATAGCGTTCATCCTATGGCCGATAAAAGCTTATATGCTAAATTCCGTCAAAATATATTCATATTTGCGACCTGCAGTTTGATTACAAGCTTTACATGGACACACAGACGGAGGGACGGACGGACATAGTTAAATAAAAAATGGGACTAGGTCAAATATGTTTGGTAGCTACAAACAGCAGCACAAAGTTATTATACCCAAACCACATAGTGGTATAGGGTATAAAAATTCAACTGATGTCTTCTAAATTTCAAGTTGTTATTTCCGACGTTTTAATATGATTTTCTGAAATTCAATTCATATTTTCTAATTTATAATTGGAAATCTGAATTCCAGATTTTAGAATTGATATTTTCTTAAATTTGAATGGAAAATTTAAAAGGTGCAATATTATATTTATGTTAATAATAACGCTTTAGTAATTACAAACAATTTTTAAAAATTTGATGTAATCGCAATCAGATATTTTGTAGGCAAAGCAGAATAATAATTCTATATAACTATGTACAACTTTTTTGAAAGTAAAAACTCATTACTTTTTCTTTACATTGTTGTGTTTGATATCTAATCGAAAATGTTGACATTCATGTTAAAATATAAATAACTATTGCAAAGCTAATTAGAACAAAAATTGTGGCGCCATCTGACACTCTGTTTGTTAATGCAAAATAAATGTAATTTATTTCCCTAAAAAAAATATTGCAGAATTTTATATAACTAAAATAATATACCGATTTATTTCTAACACGCGGTTATTATGGATATACATACATATGTATATGGAATATCTGTATGTATATTATTTTATTATTTAATAAAAAGTACAACATCAAAAGTGTTTCTTTTTTTAATAAGTTCATATATAAAAATTTTTTTTTTGTTTTGATAAATTTACATTGTTTTTTTTTTTATTCACAGCTAGGTAGTTTAGCATTATTTGCTTTAGATGTTGGTGAATTTTTACTCCCTTTATATTAACTCGTAGTGTCTGCTTGTCGACAAAATTTTGGATCAATTTTTAACCCCTTTCCCGTGACCCAATTGATCTGAAACTTTGCAGACAGGCTAGTGGCGATAACAGAAATGACCTAATAGATTTTTTAGTGATGCCAAAATAATGGAAACTTAAAAATTTTTCTACCAGAAATGAGAAAAATTAGTACAAAGCTTAGTTTCTATCATATTATTACCACAACGCCCACGAAAATAACAAGCCCAGCTACAACAACAATACAACATTTATAATAACAACAAGAACAACACAGAAACATATATTTTTCAATTTTCTATTTCTTCACTGATTTCTCGGGACCTAGAAAACCGATATTATTGATTTTTCAAACAGAAACCTTCTCATGATGTTAGTCAATCATTCTCACTAAAAACTAGCGCCCCATTTATCCTATTGAGGGAGTGATCGTGACAAGAACAACATAGACAAATCATATTTTTTCAACACTTTTTTTACTTCTTCATTCAATTCTCGGGACCTAATCAACCGACTTGGACGATTTTAACTAGCAAACTTTCCAGGATGTTAGTGAATAATTTTTTATACCAACGAGCACTCTACCTGCCTGATTGAAGTTGTCATTGTGATTTCCACACACGGACAGACGGACATCGCTATATCAACTCAGCTTGTTCTAAGGATCGCAAATATATATATTTTATGGGTTACAACATTTTTTTTCTCTAATTGTTATAAATGGAATGACAAACTTATATATACCCTCTGCACACTGGGGTGGGGGGTGGAAATAAATATTCCAATAACATTTCTGCCAGCAAATTTCGAAGCTATAGTGATTGAATTTGAATCGGAAAATAAGACTTGCAAAGTAAAATTAAGAATAGTAGAAAAGAGTTAATAAAAACAAGTTCTCACAAGATGGAATGAAAAACTTATATATACTCGTACCTGCTGCATACTGATGCAGAGGATAAAAAAAAAATAAAAGCCATTTTCAGTAATAAGAATTTTTTTGCACTATACTATTCCGATTATAATGAGCTTAAACTGAACTGATTTAACTACCAAAAATATCGGACCAATAACCAACTTTTATTAAACCGATCGCCTGTGATTAAACCTTGTAATGAAACGACAGGTCACAAATATCACTAAAATCTATGGAAAAACAAAAATATATCATTGATTATTCTCAAATTTATTACATATATCGCTCATTTGCGAGAAGACCGGCATAACTCAAACAAATTGATACCGAGATAAATGCGTTTGAAGTTTTCAAGTGTACCTTACTGCTGAGTAAAGTATAAACTACTTTTGGTCGCCACTCTATGCGTAATAGAAATATCAATACCATTTTTTGATATGATAGATTACGGTGTGACCCATATTTCTGCATCATTAACTCAAAAATCGCGTTTTTTTTCAGTTATGCCGGCCTTCTTGCAAATGATCGATATGTATTTGCGAAAAATAATAAAATTTATTAAATGTGGATATGATTGACGTATTTCTCGACTTAGGACCCATTCAAAAATAACACTGGCAGTTGAATTTAATTTGTGCTTATTTTGCTTACTCAATTAGTTGGAATTACGACCTTTTCTCTAAACTGATAGCACAGCGTCGGCCTAGACCGACTATAATATTTTTATTTCTGTTCTGCGACAGGTAAAATTGAATTTTTGTATCAGTACCAGCACCGGCCCGAGAATTTCTGGCGCCCTAGGTCAAGGCTCTAAATTGCGCCCCATATTTTTAAAGCAGCATAAAATAAGAATACCTCGCACTTTTATTTTTATTTAAAAAAATAAAAAATAATAAGATTTTGGCAACATACAAAGTCACATTCATTGATCCAAATATTCCCTTCACTGGGGAGAACATCCGAATTGAACCCTTTTAATACATACTAGCAGATTCCAGCGCTCGAAATTCGAGTGCAATTTCTAGGCAACTTTATTTTTCAACTTAGCCAATTCACAAACCAATTTATTATTATTGTGAATGAAGAAAAAAACTCATTAACAGACACACTAAAACATTTAATAACAAGTAAGAAAATTATAGTCGGTCTAGACCGACTATATGATACCCTATACCATGTGTCTAGATACCCTATCTCATTACCCCAACTAATTGGACATAGAGAATAAGCATAAGCCAAATTTGAGTGGGATATTTATTAATTTTTTTGGCTGCAGATATGAAAAAGTTCATATCGGATGCTATAGCTATATGGGGACTAGGCCGAAAAATGGACCGATCTTGACTATGTTTGGTAAAGTCTCTTGTATTTTGCAAAAATATATACAAACAAAATTTGAGAAGAATCAGTGCAATATTTTTGTTTTTTGATAGATTTAAGTGAAGATCGGGAAGCAGCTCTATATGCGCCCTTTGACTAAGAGTTGTCCCATAGGTATCATTTTTGGCCTACTGATTAATGGATGTAATAAACACACACAAACCCAATTTGACTAAGATTTATATAATAATTTGGATCTTATGGCAATTTATGTCGATTTCATAGAGGTCATTTGTATGGGGGCTAGGTCTGAACATGGACTGATTTTCACCAATTTCAATAGCATTCATCCTATGGCCGATAAAAGCTTATATACTATATATTTCATCAAAATATATTCATATTTGCGAGCTGCAGTTTGATTACAAGCTTGACATGGACACACAGACGGACGGACGGACATCATTAAATCGAATCTGATAGTGATTCTGATTCGATCGGTATAATAAAAGATGGATCTAGGTGAAATATTTTTGGTAGTTACAAACAGCAGCACAAAGTCATTATACCCAAACCACATAGTGGTATAGGGTATAATTAATAATTTTATGTATGGGTTAGTAGCAACTTTAAATGCAATTTATTCAAACTAAAGAAAAAAAATTAAAAATCTGTAAAGCTGGTGAACAGCTAAAAAGAAATACCTTTCCAATAATATACGCTTGCTGAAAATCGGGATAAAACGGTAGAATAAAACATCGGTAACAAGAAATCGCCTAGCCTATTAATATTATAGATATAAAATTTGTTTATACCAAAATAAGGAATAAGTAAACTAACCACTGACTAAATGATGCATTCGTATTTGTTTAATGTAATTCTTTTCAAATTTTTAACTGAATTATCATAAAAATCTGGCTAATCTCAATATAATTTTGTAAAATGGCCACATTTGAACTGGCATCAATTTTAACTAATATACTGATGCAAGTTGCCTGATGTAAGTTAAACTTTAATGTCTGCTTTAACTAGCGGTGTGTTAATGTAAGAAGTAGTGTAGTTTGATCTAAAAATATGTCAAGTTCTGCATAGAAACATAAACAACATACAAAAATGTTTTTTGACATGTTACCATAGTAAATCAATTCTTTCCCTTTCAACAAACAAATGTTTGTTCGTTAAGTTGCTTCAATTTTTCCCATACATGTTTTTCTTTATTTTCGTAGCTACACTCTAAATAATTATATTGCAAATTTTTTAAATATTTTAAATCGGTCTACAAGCATCAGTACCGCAACGTCGATCTTGAGTGACTGAAACTATGAACCTTGCCGCCTTACAAATGTCCGCAATGAGTTCATATAAAATGAATTAAATACCATATTATCTATAAGGACCATATATGGTTTCTATGTTTTTCTTATATCCATAAATCATCGGTCGAAAAATAAACTTTTTATGATTATGTCATGCTGTCCATAAATTGTCACAGATTTTACTTAAATTTGTTTTTTTTGAGAAATGGAAGTGATCCTACTAAGTATGGTTAAAAACGTTGCATTTTTCGATCTACTCCTAGTCGTTCTAGACTAACTATAACTATCAAACTTTTTCTGAAGTGTTTTTTGTTTTTCATAACAATGACTTGGCTTTAACAATTTTACGTTAAATTTCTGAAAGTGTATTTGGTTTGTTATATCAAACATTTGTGTGCGTAAAAAAAAAATCTTTTTTATTTATATGCCTTTATGTTTGATGGCAAACATCCACTATAATTGGTTATAATCTGTAGTGTACATCGTAATTAGGTCAACAGAAACAACAAACAAATATTTGCTATATTGAAAATTGCTTAGTAATGCCAAAAATTCTTCCCGGTTCATTCCATTCTCTGAATTTTTTTTTTGCCAGCAAACATACTTCATGTTAAATCATGCATATTTGCCATAAAATGTTTGAAAGAAATAAATTTTAAGAATAAATACAATATAAGCTGAAGGACAATTTTATTCTAAATACAAATATTTGAAGCAAAGCAAACAACAATTCAGGTTGGCTTTGTAATTTTTGAACATTTTAGTACCCTCCATAGTTTTGGTGATACAATATTTTTTAGGATAAAGTACTTTTAAGCATATTTGGCTTTATACAGTATGATTAGCAGCGTAATGGGGTATTTTAAGTCATGCTCCAAATTAAATAAACATCCTCCACTTTTCATAAATTACAAAACGACAAACTCGATCACAGCTTGTGAGTTGAAATGTACTTATTCAATTACTTGTACTTTTCAAAAGAGTTAATTCTTTTTTAGAAAACTAGAATTATAAGATAAATGACATTTTGAAGAAAAAAATATCTTTTGTAAAAGGTACTTTTTTAAGAAAATGTACTTTTTTAAGAAAAGGTACTTTTTCAAGAAAAGGTACTTTTTTAAGAAAAGTACATCAAGGTACAGAAAAGGTACTTATTTTTAAGTAAATGTACATTTTTTTTGGAAAACCTTATTTTTTCAATAAAAGGTACTTATTGAAGGCATTTTTTTATATGGTGCCTTTTTAAGAAAAGGTACTTTTTTAACGAAAGGTAATATTTTAGTCAAAGGTGTTATTCTTAGAAAATTTACTTATTTAACAAAATGTACTTTCTCAAAAATCAAATTTGTAAGAAAGTTACTTTTTGAGAAACGGTAATGTCTTGTAAGATAATATGCTATTAAGGAAAGGTACTTTTTTAAGCAAAGGTACTTTTTAACAAAATATGCTTTTTTAAGGAAGGGATTTATTTAAGAAAATTAACTTTTTTAGGAAAATGCACTTTTATAAAGAAAATTTACTTTTTAAAAAAGTGTATCTAAATAAAAGTACTTTTTATAAAAAATGTTACTTTTTTTAAAAAGAAAAAGAAAATTTAATGTTGTTTAAGGAAAATGTACTTATCTCAGAAAATGTGCTTTTTTAACACTTTGACGACCGAACCTAAGCTGCTGGAAAATTTAATTTTTTTTTTTGTGGATTAGTACTTAACGACTTAACATTTCTAAACTAAAGTGTCGTCAAAAATATTTTTTTTTAAATTACTTCAAGGAAAAAATCCATGGGACATATTATTGGTCGTTAACGGTCAAAATTAGCAACTAATTTACTCCGCTCAAAGCAAGTCAGTGATTTTTGTTTTGATTTTTTACATAAATAACTGTAGTTTTGGTTTTGTATTTGTTGTAAATTTTTAAATATAGATCACAGAGAATCTAAAAATTAAAAGTAAAATCGTTCCTTTTGTAAAAAACCTTTTTGTTTCACAAAAAACTGTAATTGCTTCGTAGATTACCTTAATTGATTTTGTATTTTTGAGATATTTAGAATTAGCCTTTTTCTAAGTCTTTATATTTATAGTTTAATTAATTGTTGATTTAATATTATAAATTTTTTTTTTTTAATTTAATAAAAATATAAAACTATAAAACGGTGCACGAGAAGGTGCTATATCCACTTTTGCTCATTTTGAGAAAATTGCAAAATACTATTGAAACGGCTAGCTAAAAATTCAAATTATTTGAAATGCAGTGATACTTTCAAATTATATGTAGTTAATACTTGCCTAAAATTATACATACTTTGTCAGATGAAAACTTTACACCATCATTGGATTACTGTAAAAATTTCATATAGCACTGTTTGGCATATTATTGGTTTATTAATGTTACACAAAAGAATGGATATAGAACCCTGGTAATTCTCTAAAAACACACTTTTCAAATAACATTTATTTCAAAACAAGGAATGTTAACGAAAAACAAATCTAGTAATATACTAATGAACAAAAGGTTGAAAAATTAATTATCCTCTGATTCGGAATTCGATTCAACGGTTTCATTTCCAATTTGCAATAAGCTGAAAGAAAGTATTTTTTTAACTTTGGTTTTTGCACTAAATACTAAAAGACATGTTTCCCACTCAATCCAAGCATGGAATTCCTATGGAATAAGCTTTTGAGCACATAAACTTTGCAAGTCCCGTTTTTTGGCTACTGTTATAGGCAGGAGATGTTCGTAAAGTAATGGCCAACTAATAGCTGGCCTTCCGCTGACTTTACGCACTTCAACATTAACAAACTAAAAATAAAAACTATACTTGTAAATAAACTCACTGATTTATAAGCAAATGAATTGTTTTCGTACTTTATATTCTTGATCATCATGGCTGTATTTAACACCAATTTGGCCAGGCATCGATTTGCAAAACATCAATGATTTTATATTCAACCAATTCAATTTTTCTCCGTCATTGAACACAATAACTTTTTTCATTGATCTGGCACTGACCAATTTTAAATCAATGAAATCACTATGTGACATTCGTACCACATGGTATGGATGCCCTACGCCGAGCTTGACGAATAACGTTTGACCAATCATTCATGGAAAATAGAGAACAATTTTTGGCTGAATGTTCAATAGCAGAATGCATACTGCCGACGTCCATTTGAGTGTGGCCCACTTCTAGAAAACTTTGTCTGATGATTTCAATGGGAGATTCTTGTACTAACTGAAGCAACATTGCAGCAACATAACGATTGCGGTTCTGCCCACTACAATTATCAGACCACAAAACAATTTTTGGTACCCTTTTTGCATTTCTCCTTCAATGAATGTTTTCACACAAAATCCAATTTCACTACTTCCTCTTTTGGCATCAACTTCAGACCAAATGTAGCAAGTCCCATCACGAGTTGCTTCATTATAAACAGTGAAGTTGTATACACATAGTTTTCTTTTGTAATAGAATGGGCTTGCTTCAGCCTGTGGTATCTGCAAAACTGATTGCAAATCTCCATGGTAGCAACTATCAACTCTTTATTCATTGCACAACTTTCGATGTCTGATCTCATTGCAGCACGGCTTAATTCTTTTCGTTTAATGTGCGCTTCGAAATCAGATTTTTGTTCTTCTGATGGTTCAATGGCTGATTGGGCAAGGGTACATGTAGCACATAAATCTTTTTTGGGCTTGTGAAATGCCATGTTGTAATCCTGACCGAAAACTTGTTTGTACTTTTCATAACTGACTTTTGCAGAATCTGTTCCTGCTGCTTTTTCTTTGAAAAGATCAAACATTTTTGAAATACTTAAACCACTGCTTAAATACAATCTTTTTGATGATTTTCGGCAATAGTGTGACTCTATTGGTGGGAAAGATTCAATATGATTCTTGATAGCAGCAATAACCTCTGGCTTCAATTTGTTGTGAGGTTCATGTTTTCCTCTTTGATTTTCGCTCAAAAATTCAACAGTGTTTGATCGATCTTTGTTTGCCAAAGCAATGGGCTTGTACGAAATTGAAAGGGTCGCACAGAAGAAATCACGGCACACTTTTAAATTTTCATTGTTTTTTGGTAAAACGTATTCATAAGCCACATTCTTTCGGAAATTTACTTCTTTTTCGGATCTTCTTCTTTTCACTGGAATAGCGTTTGTAAATTTCAGAAGGAAGTTGCGTTTAGCTTTAAAGGTATCTCTTTTTTTCCAATAATCATTGAATATTTCCAGACGATCTTCCTCTGTAAATAAACTGCACTTGTAATTCGTTGGTTCAACTTCGCCATTTTCATCTTTCCTTTTTCATCCAAATGCTTTTCACCCCCAAGAACACGCCTTTTTTCTTAGATTCTTCTTCCATTCTTCAGGCTTCCGCTGCTTCCATCTTGAACGTTTTTTACTTGGACCGGGCACATCTACAAGGACAAGGACAAGGACAGTTTAATTGACATAAACTACTGTTACTTTCAGAAAAGTTATACCTACCCTGATCCCTTTCATTTAGCTGTCCTATGGCAGCTTCTTCTAACTCCATTTTTATTGATTCGTCACCTGTCAGATACAGAACAGAGATCTAAGCCGTCCATAATTATCGGCGGCGGCGGCTCGACCTAAAAATTAGTCGGCGGCGGCTTAAAACGGGGGTGCGCCGATTTAATTTTGTTTTTTAATTTTTCCAAATGAATTGTTATTACGAAACCAAAAACCAAAACAAAAATTAATTTTGAGGAAAAACTTAATACTATAAATTCTTAAAACAACGAATGATTTTGCCCGTTTTAGCCGGTTTTACAATGCTTATGGCGCTTTTCTTCTTCCAAAATTGGTATGGCAAAAAGTTCTACATCCACATAGCTCCTTTTGGCATACCAAGGAAGACAAAAAGGATATAGAACTTTGCTTGTTATGAAACCAAAAATTAAAACAAGCTTTCAGATTGTTATGGAACACAGAATGGTTTGTGAAACATTAATATACTAATAACTCTAATATTGTGAATTTTGGATGTAGCTGAATTTTGCTGAATAATAAACCGATTCCAAATATTTTGGTGTTTCTGGACACCATATATACTGGTCCTTTTTATATATATTTTATATATATTTTAATATTTAATAATTTGGTCCAATAACGTCCGAATTAATGACATCCAAATATGATTAAAATAAAACACAATTTTAAGACTTTGGGGTCACCATCTTAGGTCCTCAGTATACATGTGCCAATTTTTTTTCTGAAAGCTAAAACTATCCTCTGTCGACTCAATTCAGCTCTGAAAAAAATCGGTTGAAACATGTGGAAAAT
This sequence comes from Cordilura impudica, assembly GCA_963682025.1. NCBI lineage: Eukaryota > Metazoa > Arthropoda > Insecta > Diptera > Scathophagidae > Cordilura > Cordilura impudica. The sequence continues at coordinate 312,227,724 of OY821517.1, forward strand.
ATAAGAAAAAATAAAAATGGGACATATATATTGGTTGTGAAAGGCTTAAAAAACGTATTTTTTAAGAAAAGATACTTTTTAATAAAATTCCTTTTTCAATTAAAAGCACTTATCGAAAAATTCTTTAAATAGAGTTTTTTTTTTCAAGAAAAGATAATGTACTTTTTTAGTAAAAGGTACTTTTTTTTGGAAAAGGTTCTTTTTTAAGAAAAGGTACTTTTTTAAGAAAAGTTGCTTTTTCAAGAAAATTTACTTGTTTCAGAAATTGTACTTTTTTAAGAATGTAGTTTTTAGCTACATTTTTAAGGAACTTACTTTTTAAAGAAAATACAAATTTTTAAGAAAAACCTATTCGCTATATAAGTTGCTTTTTGAGAAAATGTACTTCTTTTTAAAAAAAGTACTATATTAGAAAACCTTATTTTTTAAGGAAAGGTAATTCTTTGAGGAACAGTAATGTGCTAGAAAAGTTTATTTTTACAGACATTAACTTTAAAAGAGTACCTTTTCAAAAAAGTAAATTTTTAGGATACGCACATTATTTAAGAAATTTAAATTTTTGAAGAAAATTAACTTTTTGAGGAAAAGGTATTTTTTTATGAAAAGGTACTTTTACAATAAAGCGATCCTATTTTGGCAACGTACTTTTTAAAAAGGGTACGTTTTTTAAGACAGAGGTACTTTTTCAAGAAAAGGTGTTTTATAAATAAGTGACTGTCTAAGAAAATTTAATTTTTTAAGAAAATGTATTTTTTTAGAAAATATACTTTTTGGAAACGGTTGTTGTGTAAGAAAAGCTTCTTTTTTAAAGGAAGTTTTGTTTTAAGCAAAAGTACGTTTTAAGAAAAGGTACTTTATAAGAGAAGGTACTTTTTGTGAAAATGCACTTTATTAGGAATAGCTGCTTTTTCAAGGAAATTTACTTTTTTAGGAAAATATTTTTTTTTTCTTTTTTCAGAAATGGTACTTTTTAAGGTACTTTCTCTAACAAAGGTACTTCTTAAAGATTAGCTGCATTTTTAAGTAATTTACTTTTTAAAGAAAATATAATTTTTCCAGAAAAACCTCTTCTTCATGATTTTTTGAGAAAAGCAACCTTTTTAAGATTAGGTACTTTTTTAAAAAAGGTACTATTTTAAAATAGCTTCTTTTTTTAATAAAAAATAGAAGAAATAGAAAATTACATTTTTTTTTAAAAATTAAATTTTTAAGAAAAACACTTTTATTAAGGAAAATTATCTTTTTGAAGAAAGGGTACTTTTGTAAGAAAAGGTACTTTCTGAAGAAAATACACTTCTTAAAAAATTCTAGAAAAGAATTTTTAAGAAAGTTTACTTTTAAGAAAGTTTACTTTTTAAAAAAAATTTCGTTTTTACTAAATTTAAAGTGAATTTTTTAGAAAATGTTTGTTTCTAAGAATTGCGACCTTTAAGAAACGGTACTTTTTAAAGGAAAGGTATTTTTTAACCAAAATATAGTTAACTAAAATAACTAACTGTATTTTTTTAAGAAAAAGAAATTTTTGAAGAAAAGGTTTTCTTTGAAGAAAAGATACTTTTTTACGTAACAGCACTTTTTACGAAAATGTTACTTTTTAGAAAACGGGCATTTTTAGGAGAAGGTAAAAGATATTTATAAAGATTTTTGTTTAAAAAAATGTCCTTGCTAAGAAATGGTAATTTTTATGAAAATTTATTTTTTCAAGAAAACTTATTGAAGTAAGGACATTTTTTAAGACAAGGCACTTTTTTAATACAAGGACAGTATACTTTTTTATTATTTAGTAGAGCTTTTTTTGTAAATAAAGGCCATTTTTAAGAAGAGGCACAATTTTAAGGTACTTTTTTTTAGGAATAGGTACTTTTTTAAGAAAAGCTGCTTTTTAAGCAAAGGTATTCTTTTTATAATTATTGACCAACAGTCAGGGATGCTCCCCTACAGATGAAATGCATTGGGTTGATAACAGGAGAATAGGTTATGGGAAGGTAGAAATAGGGAGTAGTGTTTGTGGATATTTGACTTAAATTTTATTACATTGTAATAGTCAGGAACGACTTATACGGGGAGTTAATTCTATATTCGACTGATGAACGAATCTACTCTATAATGCGTTGTGCCGACAAGTGGATAAACGACTACAAACGGATGTGATTTACTAAAGCTGCGGGTAGAGCGAGCTGAAACTAGGGCACTTATATCAAAAGAACATTAACCATAGCAAAGGGTCCGCCATCTAACGTTTTTTTTTCAACTAGTGCTTATTTCGTGAATGGTTACACTTAGCTCATGTCTGATTTGACAGATAATTAGTTTTATCCTTCTGCTGAACGAATATGGATATGTATACGCTTGAACAACGCTGGGAAATATTGCGACATTACTTTGAAAATCATGGTAATGTTGCAGAATGTGTGCGAAAATTGCGTACGGATTTTGGAAGAAGAGAAGCACCGTCAGCTCCGTATGTTCGTTATCTTGTGAAAAAAGTGAAATAAACTGGCATCCCCATCGATAAACCAAAGCGTGAAAAGCCAAAAACAGTGCGTACACCCGAGAATATTGCTGCTGTGGCAGAAAGTGTGCGTGAAGCGCCATCAACATCAATTCACCGTCTTTCTCAAGAATTGAACATTTCGGAGGCATCATTAAGACGAATTTTGCATAAAGACCTTGGTATGACGCCATACAAAGTCCAATTGGTTCAGGAGTTGAAGCCAACTGACCATCCAATCCGTTTTCGCTTCGCTAAGTGGGCCTGCGATCGACTTACAGAAGATGCCGATTTTGCCAAAAAAATCATATTTTCAGATGAAGCTCATTTTGATCTTGGCGGGTACGTAAACAAGCAAAATTGTCGCATTTGGGGCACAGAAAACCCGCACGCATACATTGAAAAGCCGATACACCGAAAACGAGTCACTGTTTGGTGCGGATTTTGGTCCAGAAAATGAGCAAGGAGTGGCCGTCACAGTCAATGGCGATCGTTATAGGGCCATGTTGAACGAATTTTTGTTCACAAAAATTGAAGAGGAGGATATTGGCAACATTTGGTTTCAACAGGACGGCGCTACGTGCCACACAGCCAAAGCTACACTCGATGTTTTGTGCCCTGTTTTTGAAGATCGCATTATCAGCCGCAGAGCTGATGTCGTTTGGCCACCTCTGAGCTGCGATTTGACACCGTTGAACTATTATTTTTGGGGTGCCCTCAAAGATAAGTGTTACGCCAACAAGCCAGAGACAATTGACGCTTTAAAGGACAATATTCGTGAAGCCATTGGTGAAATACAGCTGCACACAATCGATAATGTGCTTAAAAACTGGACCGATTGTGTAGGCCACTGCATGGCCAGCCGAGGCAGCCATTTGAATGAAATTATTGTCCATTATTAACCGGAAGGATTGTTCTTTCAAATAAAAAAAGAAATTTGAGATAATATTCAGATAATATTCAGTTTTTTTTTATAGCATTTTCAAAAAAAAAAAAAAAAAAGTTATTTGGCGGACCCTTTAGTATCTATAGAACAGTGTTACAGAAGCCAAATTCCGACGATGTTCCAAAGGGTTAATAGAGTTGAATACCCTCTATCAGTAATGAGCATCATCGCCCTCCTTTTCACACGCTCAAGTGGCTTCAAAATAGTCTTGAAAGGTCCTGCACATATATGGGAATTGTATTCCATTTTCGGTCAGATGTAAGTGGTACAGATATTAAGGAGATCAGAAGGAGTGAAGTAATTTTTGTTCCGTTTTTAGAAAACCAAAGCACTTGAATGCTTTTTGCGACACTTGAAAATTTTTTTGCTCCAACGAACATCGCATAGAATTCTCATGCCCAGAACATCAAAAGTATCCGATTCTCACTTTTATATTATCCACATATACCGATGACATTGTTGAATTCAAGGCCCTGTGCGTCAAAAAAACAAATTGGGTCTCCTGCGCATTAAAATCAACCCCATTCGCTATATCCCCACACAGAGATTGTTAACAGGTTTGTGTTGAGTGTGTTATTCATTGCCTACGACTGAAGGAAAATTAATGACAAACGTTCCTGTCATCTGGTAGTTTTCATGTAAAAGTACTTTTTGATGAAAATTTACTTTTGGAAAAAAATAAAAATTATAAGAAAAAAAATTTATGTAAAGGCACTTTTTTCTGAAAATGTACTTTGTACTTAAAAAAAGCTACTATTTTAACAGCAAGTACTTTTCTGAGAAAAGTTTATTTTTACAATAATTGACTTAAAGAAATATTACTTATTTTAAAAAGTAAATTTTTAAGAGAAGTGCTTTATTTAAGAAAACTGGCTTGCTTAATAAAAGGCACTTTATTAAATAAAAGGTACTTTTTTAACATAAGGTTCTTTCTTCATAAAAGGCATTATTTTAACAAAATATACATTTAAAGGAAAGGTATTTTTCAACAGATGGTACTTAATTAACAAAAGGTCGTTTTTTTAGTAAGAAAATGTACTTTGTTAAGACAATGTCCTCTTTTAAAGATATGTACTTCTTTTAGAAAATGTACCTTTTTAGCAAAAAAGTTACTTTTTTAATAAAAGGTGTTTTTTATATAAAAGGAACTTTTTAATAAAAGTTGCTTTTTTAATAGAAGGATATTTTAAACAAAATATACTTTTTATAAGAACTGGTATTTTTTCCAGAAAGGTTATATTTAAGAAAGCTGACTTTTAAAAAAAAGTACATTTTACATAAAGTTAATGTTTCAATTAGTCACTTTTTTGAGCAGTGGCACTATTTGAACGAATGGTACTTTTTTTTTTTTAAGAAAATAGGCTTTTTTAAGAAAATTTTTTTTTATGAAAAGGTACTTTTTGAAGAAAATATTACTTTTGAAGAAGAGATAATTAATTCAAATAACGAACTTTTTGAAGAAAATGTACTTTTTTAACAAAATGTAGTTTTTTTAAGAAAATTGACTTTTTTAAGAATAGGTACTTTTTTAAGAAACTGTAGCTTTTTAAAAAAAGGGTAATTTTTTAGGAAAGTGTATTTTAAAAAAGGAAATATTTAAGGAAAGCGTACTCTATAAAAAGTACTTTTTAAAGAATATATGCTTTTTAAAGAAAATGTACGTTTGAAAGAAAATTAATTTTTTTATAATACTTAATTTTTCTTTCAATTCCCACGTAAATAGCATACATTTCTTAAGCATACTGAGAAGCTCGATATAGTAACACTTAACTTTAAGTGGCATGAAATCTCAATGGACATACTCGTACATCGTGCTTTTGAACACTTCATGTCATGTCGTTGAACTTAAAAAACATTTTATTTTTTTGTTTGTTTTGGCTGTATAAAGTTTTTAAATGACGAAGTACAAGTGGCGTGTAAATGCGTATACCACCAATGGGCAGGGAAGGTTTTAAAATATGATCCTCTTTTTAAAATATATTTTAGAAAAACATAATGAAATTTTACTCATTTTACAAATACCATTACAAATTGAGTGAAAAGTGTAGCTTTATAAAGCTTTTTTTTTTAGAGAACAGAAAAATAAAGAAAGTTTACTCTGAATACACAAACATTGCATTGCATAACGTACGAACTTTTTTCACATTCATTCATAAAGAAAGCCCACAAAGAAAACAAACATCTCTGTTTTAAAATTTATATTTATTCGCCATGGTTACAATTATTCAACACGCAATTTCTCACCAGTTGTTACGGTAACTGGTGAATGAAAACACCCACATCTACCACTACGGCAACTTCCGCAACCAGCGTAGTAAAAATAATGAGCTACGTTTTAGAAATTGTAATTATTTGTAAGAGAATAATAATGGCAAATGAACAAAAGCATACTTAAATGCTCTCAAAAGCAACATCGTCATAATACTAAATCTAAAAAATTCTTAAATACAAATTTCTTTTAATTTTTTACATCTAATGTTTTAGTTTTAAAGTCTTGTAGGTGGTTTGGCATTTTCTTAGCTTGTTTTATTTAGTTTTATTTGATGTTTCAATAAGAACATTTCTACACACACCTGTACGTATTTTTTTTTTTTTTTATTCGAAATTAAGATTCAACAGGTTGTTAAAGAAATGGCACAGTACTCAATTCTTATGTACAATGAGAAGTAAATAATTGAAAAGTTTTTAGCTCTATAGAAACTTTAAATTTATTATAGAAAAATCATAATAAACATGAAAGTCAAATTGCTTTTATTACTTGACCGCCCAAACTCCTAAACTAGTTGCAGTAGGAATTGTGAAAAATTGTATGAGCTCTGGAAAATACTTTTTTCTATAGAAAAATGCAAACAAAAGTTGCTTAAAAATTAAAAAAAAGTTTAAATCCTTAGTTTTATAATTTAGTATTACACCATTCTTATAATTACCAAAGTACCTTTATCAAAGAGTACCTTCTTCAAAGAATTTTTTTTTTTTTGCCAAAAGCACCCTTTAAGAAAAGTACCTTCATTAAAAAAGTGCCATTGAAAAAAGTAAATTTTTCCAAAATATAGCCTTTTTACAAAAAGGAAAGTTCCTTTTCCCAAAATATAGCTTTGTTACCAAAATAGTCCTTCTTAGAAAAGTACCTTTATCAAAAAGTATCTTCTCCCAAAACTAACTATTTAAAATTTTTCAAAACAAAGAATATTCTAAAACAGAAAAATTCGAAAAAAATACTATTTTCAGTATAAATGTTGATTCAAAAATTCCCATTTTAATAGAACATTATTCTGAAAAAAAATTGTATTTAAAAAAAGTAAATTTCTGGCACAAAAGTATATTCAAACTTTTGAACGTTTTGCACAAAAAAGACTTGTTCTTAGAAGTAAATGCCAGAAACCTGATGCCAGTGCATAAAATTCATCATTTTGAAACTTTCCGAAAATGCTTTGCTTTTTAAAATTTTGATTTTTTAGGAGAAAAAATAATTTTTTTTTTTTTTTTCCACTTATTGAATGATGTATATGCATTGAAGATAATCCAAATTTTGGTCTAATTAAAGTCATGTGCCTAAACATGACACATGTGCCTCAAGAATAAACTGCAATTAGATTTCTTTGCATTAATTAATTAGTTTTATCTTTTTTGCTTGAAATTGTTAACAATTCGAAGTAAAAATTTTTATTTTAAATAAAGCAAATTGATTCTAAGCGATGAATATAATTTTTGATTTATCAATTCTATTTTTAAATTTCAAAAAACTCTGACTTCAAGTCCAATTCATGGCCTTTTTAATGAAAAAATAAATTGATTTGACAAAATGTTAATTATGCAAAGTTATTAAAACTTTTAATTAACTCAAGACTGAACTAATTCATTCATGGCCCGGAATTAAAATCCGGGTCATGGCATTTTTTATGTGCACAATAGATCTACTACAGGAGGAGATAACAAGAGGAGATAACAATCAACCTGAAGCCGTCGTAAATCGTATGCCATTCTTTTTGTAATTGAAATATTTTGCTGCCACTTCTAGCAGCTGGCATCAAATGACTAAATCACATTACATTTATGTTCGCTACTGTAGACGAATTTCGCACACTTCACATTCTTGACATTTTATACAATTTAAACTTTGTTGAACAGTGAACAAGTTGGAGAGAATGTTTAAACAAAATATTTAAAAAAAAAATTATTTGGTCTGTCATATTAATGATTTCATTATATCAGCACTTTGTGTTACTTATGTTTTGGATGTGTAAACATCTATACGCGCAGGGGGGTAAAAATCTATTTCACAATACAATCACAAAAAACAGACGTAAGACAAAATCGGTATGACTTATGATTGTATTGTTGAAAAAATTATGATATGTAATAACCTTTTTGAAATTTAAAAATGAAAAATAAGAAATGACAAATGAAAAATACAAAATGAAAAATAAAAAATAAAAAATGAAAAATTTTTTCAGGAAAATAGAAAATCAAAAATGAAAAATAAAAAAAAGTAAATAAAGAATGAAAAATAAAAAATAAAAAATTTAAAATGAAAACAGAACAAGTAAGAAAATTATAGTCGGTCTAGACCGACTATACGATAACCTATACCATGCGTATAGAGACCCTATCTCTCATGCCCAACTCACTGGATATAGAAAATAAGCATAAACCAAATTTGAGTGGGATTTTTATTAATTTTTTCGGCTGCAGATATGAAAAACTTCATATCGGATGCTATATCTATATGGGGACTAGTCCCAAAAATGGACCGATCCTGACCATGTTTGGTAAACTCTCTTGTATTTTGCAAAAATATATACAAACAAAATTTGAGAAGAATCAGTGCAATATTTTTGTTTTTTAATAGATTTAAGTGAAGATCGGGAAGCAGCTATGACTAAGAGTTGTCCAATAGGGATCATTTTTGGACTACTGATTAATGGATGTAATATATATATACAAACCCAATTTGATTAAGATTTTTATGATAATTTGGATCTTATGGCAATATATGTTGATTTCATAGGGGTCATTTGTATGGGGGCTAGGTCTGAACATGGAGCGATTCTCACCAATTTCAATATCGTTCATCCCATGGCCGATAGAAGATCAAATGCCAAATTTCGTCAAAATATATTCATATTTGCGACCTGCAGTTTGATTACAAGCTTTACATGGACACACAGACGGACGGACGGACGGACAGACATCGTTAAATCGAATCAGATAGGGATTCTAATTCGATCGGTATAATTAAAGATGGGTGTAGGTCAAATATTTTTGGCTGTTACAAACAGCAGCACAAAGCCATTATACCCAAACCACACAGTGGTATAGGGTATAAAAATGAAAAATGAATTATTAAAAATGAAAAATAAAAAAAAAAAAAACGGAAAAGAAAAAATGAAAAATTAAAAATCAAAAAGTAAAAAAAATTAAAAAAAATAAGGGTAAATAAAAATGGGAAATAAAAAATGAAAAATAAAAAAAATTAGAAATGAAAAAAGAAAAATTAATAATAAAAAAAAGTAAAAAAATGAATAATAAAAGACAAAAATAAAAAATTAAAAATAAAAAAGTAAAAAAAAATTAAAATGAGATATGAAAAATAAAAAATGAAAAAAGTAAAAAAATATTGAAAAATTAAAAATAAAAAATAAAACAAAATAAAAAATCAAAAATGACAAATGGAAAATAAAAAGTGGAAAATGAAAAATAAAAAAAATAAAAAAAATAAAAAATGAAAAATGAGAAACAAAAACTTAAAAATGGAAAATGAAAAATAAAAAACTAAAAAATTAAAACTAAAAAATTAAAAATTAAAAATAAAAAATGAAAAATGGAAAATGAAAAATAAAAAATGACAAATTAAAACCAAAAAATTAAAAATAAAAAATTAAAAATGAAGCATAAAAAATTAAAAATGAAAAATAAAACATGAAAAATGAAAAATGAGAAATAAAAATGAAAAATAAAAAATTAAAAATGATAAAAGGAAAAAGGAAAATAAAAAATGAAAAATAACAATTGAAAAACGAGAAATTAAAAATAAAAAACGAAAAAATAAAAATTAACAGTTGAATAAGTAAATAATAATAAATATTTTTATATTAGCAGTTGATTGCAGGGGCTCTGCAATAGCAGACAAGAGTGACACATAGATGACGCTTTTTGTTTGATTTTAAAAAAGTGCCATAAAAAATTATTTAATTGCTAGATGTTTACACAGCTCCCCTGTGATCGGACTCACATGATTTTTATACCCTATACCACTATGTGGTTTGGGTATAATGACTTTGTGCTGCTGTTTGTAACAACCAAAAATATTTGACCTAGACGCATCTTTAATTATACCGATCGAATCATAATCACTTTCTGAGTTGATTTAACAATGTCCGTCCGTCCGTCCATCCGTCCGTCTGTGTGTCCATGTAAACCTTGTAATCAAACTGCAGGTCGCAAATATGAATATATTTTGATAAATTTGGTAAATAAGCTTTTATCGGCCATGGGATGAACGCTATTGAAATTGGTGAGAATCGGTCCATGTTCAGACCTAGCCCCCATACAAATTACCCCTATGAAATCGACATAAATTGCCATAAGATCCAAATTGTCATATAGATCTTACTCAAATTGGGTTTTGTATGCGTTCATTACGTCCATTAATGAGTAGTCCAAAAATGATCCCTTTGGCCCCATATAGAGCTGCTTCCCGATCTTCACTTAAATCTATTAAAAAACAAAAATATTGCACTGATTCTTCTCAAATTTTGTTTGTATATATTTTTGCAAAATACAAGAGACTTTACCAAACATGATCAGGATCGGTCCATTTTCGGACCTAGTCCCCATATAGATATAGCATCCGATATGAACTTTTTCATATCTGCAGCCAAAAAAATTAATAAAAATCAGACTCAAATTTGGTGTTTGCTTATTTTGTATGCCCAGTTAGTTGGGCCTAAGGGTTAGGACATGGTATAGGGTATCGTACAGTCGGTCTAGACCGACTATAATTTTCTTACTTGTTATACCCTATACCACTATGTGGTTTGGGTATAATGACTTTGTGCTGCTGTTTGTAACAACCAAAAATATTTGACCTAGACCCATCTTTAATTATACCGATCGAATCAGAATCACTTTCTGAGTTGATTTAACAATGTCCGTCCGTCCGTCCGTCCGTCCGTCTGTGTGTCCATGTAAAGCTTGTAATCAAACTGCAGGTCGCAAATATGAATATATTTTGACGAAATTTGGTATATAAGCTTTTGTCGGCCATGGGATGAACTCTATTGAAATTGGTGAGAATCGGTCCATGTTCAGACCTAGCCCCCATACAAATTACCCATATGAAATCGACATAAATTGCCATAAGATCCAAATTGTCATATAGATCTTACTCAAATTGGGTTTGTATGCGTTCATTACATCCACTAAAGAGTAGTCCAAAAATGATCCCCTGACCCCATATAGAGCTGCTTCCCGATCTTCACTTAAATCTATTAAAAAACAAAAATATTGCACTGATTCTTCTCAAATTTTGTTTGTACATATTTTTGCAAAATACAAGAGACTTTACCAAACATGATCAGGATCGGTCCATTTTTGGACCTAGTCCCTTTATAGATATAGCATCCGATATGAACTTTTTCATATCTGCAGCCAAAAAAATTAATAAAAATCCCACTCAAATTTGGTTTTTGCTCATTTTCAATGTCCAGTTAGTTGGGCCTAAGAGATAGGGTTTCTAAACGCATGGTATAGGGTATCGTATAGTCGGTCTAGACCGACTATAATTTTCTTACTTGTTTTTTTATTAAAATTTTCATCGGTTTAAGTGAGTAGAAAGGTATGAATGGTTTGGCATTGATTTCATTGTTCAATCGCCATGAAGTAGAAAGAAAATCATAAAATGATGAGTCTTTCGCGACATGGCCGAGTATTAAAAAATACATGTCTCCTGTCTGTCCGTTTGTCCGTCTGTGTGTCCATATAAGGACTGTGACCAAATTATAATTCGCAGTTATGAATAAATATTGACTAAATTTTGCATATAAACTCTTGTGGTCCGTAGGACGACCTAGACCCCACACAATTTGGCCCATATTAGACCAAGTAAGACTGTGGCAAGATCCAGGTTATCATACATAAACAGCTGTTCGAAGTAATAGACCGTACTTAATGGAAAATGTTTCGTGTTCTCATATTACTCTTTTAAAGAGAATTTCTTAGTGTATAACAAGTAAGAAAATTATAGTCGGTATAGACCGACTATATGATACCCTATACCATGGTTTAGAGACCCTATCTTTCGGTCCAACTACTTCGATATAGAAAATAAGCATAAACCAAATTTGAGTGGGATTTTTATTAATTTTTTTGGCTGCAGATATGAAAAAGTTCATATCGGATGCTATATCTGTAAAGGGACTAGGTCCAAAAATGGACCGATCCTGATCATGTTTGGTAAAGTCTCTTGTATTTTGCAAAAATATGTACAAACAAAATTTGAGAAGAATCAGTGCAATATTTTTGTTTTTTAATAGATTTAAGTGAAGATCGGGAAGTAGCTCTATATGGAGTCCAAGGGATCATTTTTGTACTACTTATTAGTGGATGTAATGAACGCATACAAACCCAATTTGAGTAAGATCTATATGACAATTTGGATCTTATGGCAATTTATGTCGATTTCATATGGGTAATTTGTATGGGGGCTAGGTCTGAACATGGACCGATTCTCACCAATTTCAATAGAGTTCATCCCATGGCCGACAAAAGCTTATTTACCAAATTTATCAAAATATATTCATATTTGCGACCTGCAGTTTGATTACAAGCTTTACATGGACACACAGACGGACGGACGGACGGACGGACGGACGGACATTGTTAAATCAACTCAGAAAGTGATTCTGATTCGATCGGTATAATTAAAGATGGGTCTAGGTCAAATATTTTTGGTTGTTACAAACAGCAGCACAAAGTCATTATACCCAAACCACATAGTGGTATAGGGTATAAAAATGTTACCTTTATTTTTGTAATGGCTTTCGTGTATAATTTTTGGTTGCTTCTGGAATTTACTATTGATGCTTTGTGACTTGGAGTTAAAAGTATAAATTAAGGGCATATTGCAATTGCTCGAAATAATGGAGCATTCCGTAATTTTTAATAAGTTTTGTTACTAACTAAGATGTAAGTAAAAAAAATACCATGATAATTTTTGGTTTGTTAAAGATGGGCGGAAATCTACATTGCGGAATGACGGGAAAATAATAAAGCGCATTGCTATATTACTCAGAAGATTTAATAATAAGAAATACATTGAAATAGAAACCGTCTGCTGAGACCCGTGATAGACCTCGAAAAAGCACCTCAACCACTAATTCTTGTATTGTATTATTAGCCAAAGAAAATGAATTTATGTCGTCGAAGGCTATTTCTGCAGAAATATATCATGAAGGCAGTGCAGTAGCAATATGTCGGAGATTTTTTGAAAACAATTTTCAAGAGTTGCCCGAAAGGTTTCTTTGTTAATCAAGAAGAACAAGAAAGCTCGCATTCAACTTGCTACCAAACAGAAACCTAAGTGATCTTAAGGATATAATATGGAGCGATGAAACAAAAATTATCTTATTTAGTTCTGACAGTGAACGTAATGTCCGGAGACCAAAAGATAAACGTAAATGATCATTACACAAAAAAAAAACCGTTTAATACGTAACAGACAGTATTATAGTTTGATGAGCTTTTACGTGGTATGGTGTTGGAGCTCTATAGAAAATCACAGATACTGTGAATAAAGAAATGTATTGTGATATTTTGAAAGATGTGATGCTTACCCATTCAGAAAATAATATGCCACCAGATCGACGCTTTCAACAGGATAATATTCCAAAATGCTTGTAAAAACTAGCCACTAAACTGAGATTAGTGGACACCATGTTTCTGCGGATTGAGAATTTGTGGATGATACTGACAAGAAGCTTAAAAAAAGATTTTCACAAACAAAAATCAACTTTGGGAATCAGCAAAGAGTAGTTGTGAGGGCGGCCCCTTTGAAAAAATTTTAAAAATGAATAATCAAAGCCAAAGAGAATCAAAGCTGTTTTACATAATAAAGGTGGACATTTCGAAAATTAAATTAATTATATATTAACACAATAATGCACATAAAAGGAAGTATGAAAATTATAGTCGGTCTAGACCGACAATACGATACCCTATACCATGCCTTTAGAGACCCTAATTTGAGTGGCATTATTTTTAATTTTTTTGCCTTTGGACATCAAAAAGTTCATATCGGATGCTATACTTATATGGGCACTAGTTCGAAGAACCATAATTGGTAAGATCACTCATTTTTCTCAGGAACATATACAAACCAAATTTGCGAAAAATCTGTGCAATATTTTTGGTTTTGATTGATTTAAGTGGAAATCATATGGGGCTATGACTAAGAATTGTCCTATAGGGGGTTTATTTTAGGAATACTGATTAATGGATGTAATAAACATACACAAACCCAATTTGATCGAGTTCGATATGATAATTTTGATATTATGACACCTTAAGTTGATCTCATAGGGGTCATTTGTATTGGCACTTAGTCTGAACATGAACCAATTTTCACTAATTTCAATAGCGTTCAGCCTATGGCCGATAGAAGCTTATGTATTAAGTTTATTTAATATATATTAATTTTTGCGACCTGTGGTTTGGTTACAAAATTTACATGGACACACAAGCAGACGGAAGGATAGACAGACGGACGGATGGGTGTAGCTAAATCGACTCAGAAAGTGATTCTGAGTCGATCGGTATAGTAAAAGATGGGTCTATGTCAAATATTTTTGATAGTTACATACATCGGTACAAAGTCATTATGCGCCTGACCACGTAGTGGTATAAGGCATACAAATTTATTGTATTTATACCCTCCACTCCAGTGTGCAGAGGGTATATATAAGTTTGTCATTCCGTTTGCAATAATTAGAAAAAAAATTCTGGACCCCATAAAATATATATATTTGTGATCCTTATAACAAGCGAAGTTGATATAACGATGTCCGTCTGTCCGTCTGTCCGTCTGTCCGGCTGTCCGTCTGTCCGTCTGTCCGTCTGTGGAAATCACGATGACGGCTTCAATCGGATAGCTAGGGTGCTCCTTGGTATAAAAAATGATTCACTAACATCCTGAGAAGTTTGCTATTTAAAATCGTCCAAATCGGTTAATCTGGTCCCGAGAATTGAGCGAAGAATTAAAAAGTCATGAGAAAATATGATTTGAATATGTGTTCTTGTGATAACGCCCTCAATAGGGCAGATAGGGCGCTTGTTTTTAGTGAGAATGATTCACTAACATCTTGAAAAGGTTCCTGTTTTTAAATCATGACAATAGGTTTCATAGGTGCCGAGAAATCACTGAAAAGGTAAAAAAAAAATATGACGTTTTCCTATATTGTTTTCCTAAATTTTGTATTTTGTCATAGCTGTGCATGTTGTTTTTGTGGTCGTTGTGTTAATAATATAAAAATTCATCAATATCAATATTTTTTGGTGTAATATTTAAGTTAATTAATTAATAAAAGAAACTATATAAAATCAATATCAATATTCTGCGATTTTTATAACATCACAAAATGTTACAAATTGATACATACTACTGTTGCCAATATCAAAATACTATAAATAATATTCATATATTCTGTATATGTATATCCATAATAAGCGCATATTAAAATAAATCGGTATTTTATTTTATTTTTACAAAATTCTGAAATTTTTAGAGTTGAAAAAATAGTATGGTTTTAAGAGTTGTATTTTTAGTACATGTATAAACCCTGCATACTTGCTTTCAAAAGTAGTAGGTAGGTAGGTAAGCCATAAAATATTTATTTACCCTGTAAAAAAAATTGTTGTTTAGAAAAATACTATTTTTTGTCAGATGTTAAAAAAAGATGTTAATTAAAATAAATTTTTAAACTTTGTTATTTAATGTCGGGACGGAGGCAAACGCCATTCCAAAAATTTTGTTTCAACAGTTATCCACATTAAGAATAACCGCGGAGCTCAGCTCAATCAATGTGCAATGATCGAGCCTTGCCCTGGGAAACATGCGTTTATGCTTTTCTTAACACAAACGCCATTCCCAACTACCAAAAATTTTTGACACGAGCTATTCACATTATGAATAGTCGCGGAGCTCAACTCAATCATAGTGCAATGATGAAGCTTCGCCCTGGGAAACATATATTCATGCTTTTCTTAGCACAAACCGAACTTCTTATGGCACATTAAAAATAAACTAATTGAGAAGTACAATTCATCATTACGCTGTATTATAATACTATTTTCTTATTTTACTAGTAGCTAGTAAACAAACTGATCGTATCATTGTGAACGAAATAGAATTGAAATTGTATGCAGATTTGTTTTACTTAAAAAACCTGTTTCTACAGATAGTGAATAAAATCCCAGTAAGCATTTTATGCAATAAATGATCATGTAGAGTCTTTTTGACTCATATGTGCTATTAAAAAAGTTATAAATGCGCCCTTTTGCTGATCACAAAATATTCTTTTGTTGGGATTAAATATTACCTTACCCGCGAATCTTCTTGAGAGTCCTTTTTATCCGCTTTTCTAATCAGTTTCGACTCATTTTTGAGTCTTATTTAATGTAATTTTTCTATAAATCACTTTCTAAGAGAAAGCAAAAATCATTATCTAGTCTTTTTCTAATAGCGCATGTGATTAAGCAGTTTTTAATTATCAAAAGTGCTCGAAGAAGAGTAAGTAAGGTATTTTTTGTTAAAACAATCTTCGAAATGATGACTGGGATATCGTATATTTTTGTTAACACACAAACATATGCATAGCAGCACGAGTAAACCGAACTCAAATTGGCTTCTTATATGTATACAGCCGAACAAAAATGAAAATACTCACCAAAGAGTAAAGTAAGCAACAATTTCATTCAGTCTTATGGAAGCTTTTGGACAAAGCAAGTCTATGTCGCGTTGTCTTGTGAATTTTTACATTGTTTTTTAATAGGTACTAGTGATGCCAGGAGATTTGTTCAGAAATCTCTACGCTTATGAAAAAAATTCCCTTTTTTCCCTACACTACTTTTTTTAAAATTTATTTTTAATTTGTACAATTTCAATTATGTAAAAATAAAAAATAAGATAAAAATATCATGAGAATTACATAAGAATAATATAAAAAACATACAGATATTATAAAAAAAATATTTTTGCAATTCTGTTTAATTCATCTTTTTGATATGGTTAGATGTGCATTTAAAATTTACACAATTAAAGGTGTGTTTACACTATGTGTATTTTCCATATGTAAATTCAGTTTTACGATCCATACGTAATTCGGCGTGTGTGTCAAAATTGGCGTTTTACATTCAATTCATCATTTTGCGATCAAACGTACATATGTATTTCCGTATGACATAACCTCTAAATGTAAACAACAGCTGATTTAATTTGTGAATTTACAAAAAGTTATTGTTAAAAATAAAGTAATATATTTTTTATATTTTTTAATTGTTAATTAATATTAAACAATTTATTTTTCTTTCAATATTTATCTTTATAATTTACTCTGTTTTTCTTTCGCCACAAGCAGTATTGTATTTTAATATGGTTGTCATGCCAAAATAGAACCTGCTCTAATTGAAAAATTTACATATGTTTTGCCAAATGTGTTGTACATAAACAGTTTTTGAAAGGGTTCACACTATGTGTACAAATTGCATGTGCTAAAACAATAAGAAAAACACAAGCAAAACACATAGTGTGAACGCAGCTTAATTAAAATGGCTTGCAAATGAGATGTTACAACTCAAACAGAATATTTGTTCTTGGTTTTCAGTGTTGCCGTTTTAGCTTTTTAGTTGCTAGATTTAGCAACTTTTTTTTGTCGTTTAGCATCCAAAATTTATCAAAAGATGCTAGATGCTAACTTAGAATCTTTTATTAATAAAATGTTGCTTTTAGCATCTTTTAATGGTATTGATATGTTTTTATTTCTCAAAGTGTAGTACAGTAATTTTGTGTACTACTCCTTTTACCACTCTGCTCGTTTCTTTCAACAAATATAACAAAACATTTTGAAATAGAAGAATGTAAACACCAACAACAGTTTTTAATGAATTTGAAAGTCGATTGCCAAAAAATATTATTGTATTAAAAAAATTCCAAAATTTTCAATACAAAACACATTAAAACGGGTAAAAGAACAGATAACCAATATATTAGAAGAGTTTAAATTTATATCATCTGAAACAGAAAAAATTCAAATCCAATGGAGTCATATCACAGAACAAAACTGGGATACAACACTGAATACAACCTCTTTATGGATTGAAAAATTCTATTGGCGAAAATCCATTTTAGGAATCAATATTTGTGTTGTCTATATTAGTTTTGTCTTTCTCAAAAGCCGAGGTTGAACGTTTGTTTAGCTTAATAGCTTTAGTTAAAAGCAAACTTCGAACAGAATAAAATCCGAGTTGTTATGTTCTGTAATACGTATAAAAGAAGGATTGAAATTGAAAAATTGGTGCTGTCACACTTACAATATACCGAGCGATGTCGTTGATAAGAGTCGATCGTCAGAAATATATCAGAGCCAAGAAGAACTTGAAGATGAAGACATCACAGAAATGTTAGATTCCATAAACCAATTATTCTAATATAATCGTATCTTTTGATAATGTAATTTCTGTTATATTTTAAATAAAAAAAAAATCCCTCTAAAATTAAAAATATTTAATTTAAGTTTAAAATAAACTCAATTTGATGTTAATAAAAATTTCAGATGAAATCCAAAATAATTTTAATTAAAATTTAAAAAATATAAATCGAAACATATGTTTTATATTAATTTTTCGATTTAAAAACAAAAGAATTTATTAATAAGTATATAATTTTTCAGTATAAAGGTAATGAAATTTGAAAAAAAAAAATTTAGCATCCAGTACGTTTAAGCATCTTTTTTTTGCAATTTAGCATCTTTACAATTTCAAATTATGGCAATACTGTTGGGTTTAAAAGATTTTTTATAACAGTGGTTATAAGCATGTATACTTAGATCTGATTTATCGCATTTTAATATATTTTCAAAAGCCTTGCATTTGCATTTATAGTCGTCACCTTTGACCTGCTCCAGCCATCCATGAGCTTCTCGTCTCTCAACTAACTGAAGCAAAATCTTTATGTTCTGTATTTCTTTGATGTGTTTTCAGCATCATCGAAAAACGAATCGGACATTTTTCTAAAATTAATTATGTTTCTAAATTAATTATGCTCAAATTTATAATATTTTAATGTTATGCACAAAACAGTGTTTTATACTTGTCATTGTTATTAAAGAATCCACATATTTACTTCCTTCATATTATAGAGTTATTACCAGACTTAAAAAGACTTTAAAGTTTAAAATTGAAAAAAATTATGCGATATTTAACAAATACATTCAAAATAGTTTTGACTGAAATTTTTGGCAGTTTTAGTTTTGCCTTGTATCAGTAAAATGTTCAGATATTAACTAAAAAAAAACAGTTTGTTAAATATTTTCATCTTAATTGTCTTAATTAATTTAAAGACACAAAGATAGATTTAATACAATAAAAAGAAGTAAGAGTTGAAAGTTGATCTATGCGGACTCACAAATGTGCCCTATACTAATAGGTCTGGAAAATTGAAAAGGATTGTAAAAAATAAAATGCACCTTTATATTAAAAAATTTAAATTAAAAAGAAAATTACAAAATAAACCATTTACCTGGTTAAACTTAATATTGTTTGTAATTATATGGATCAGGTTAGTATTTAAAATGGGATAAATCGGGAGTCATTCTGCCAATTTATGACCTAAAATATGTAGACAGACACCTCTATAAAATGCTGAAAATTCAGAGCATTTGTTGCAATAATTCAGTAATAGGTTTATCAAAGTGTTTACATATTCAAATATTTTTTATACATTTGTTACAAATAGTGCAAGAAGTCCAGATATTAATGTAAACGTAAAACCCAGGTGGAGGGTATCAAAGATTCGGCATAGCCGAATTTAACACTCTTACTTGTTTTCTCTAATGTTACGCAAAAATTTTTATTTTTCTTTAACAAGAAATATATTATTTTGAATTGCATAAAATTATAGTTTTTAATTTTCTATAAATAAAAACATAATACAATTAGTTTCTTAAAAAAAAAGCTTTTTTAATATGAAATTCAATTATGATTAAACAAATAGCTTTATCTTAATAAAAATTATTCTGTAATATTCATAGGCAAAGCGATTTTTTGCGACCTCTTTTACGCTTTTATACTGATTTTGTGCACTAGATGTGCATAGATGTGCACCATCTGGCACATTTTTTTTTTTTTTGAGTAATAATCTTTTAAAGTTGTTACTAACACATATATAAAACACATAAAACTTTACAATGATGTGTGTGTTTATTAAATTTGTTAATGTATTTGGAAAAATTTTATATAAAAAGCCCTGTGTTGAATTGTGAATTCGCTAAAATTTATTAGCATACCTTTAGGTATATATATCTTCTGTGTGTTCAACAAATATTTATAATGAAATTTTTTTATATATTCATAAATTTTTATACCCTCCACCCCAGTGTGCAGAGGGTTTTTTATATAAGTTTGTCATTCCGTTTGTAATAATTAGAAAAAAAAAAAAAAATTTGGACCCCATAAAATATATATATATTTGTGATCCTTACAACAAGCGGAGTTGATATAGCGATGTCCGTCTGTCTGTCTGTGGAAATCATGATGACAGCTTCAATCGGGTAGCTGGGCTGCTCGTTGGCATAACAAATGATTCACTAACATCCTGGGAAGTTCAGTGTTTAAAATCGTCCAAATCGGTTGATTAGGTCCCGAGAATTGAATGAAGAAGTAAAAAAAGTCTTGAAAAAATATGATTTGTCTATGTTGTTCTTGTCACGATCACGCCCTCAGTAGAATAACTGGGGAGCTAGTTTTTAGTTAGAATGATTGACCAACGTTATGAGAAGGTTTCTGTTTAAAAAATCATGAAAACCGGTTTAACAGATCCCGAGAAATCACTGAAGAAGTACAAAAAATTTAAAAAAATATATGTTTCTGTATTGTTCTTGTTGTTATTCTAAATGTTGTATTGTTGTCGTAGCTGGACTTGTTGTTTTTGTGGTCGTTGTGGTAATAATATAATTAAAACTAACCCTTTGTACATATTTTTGTCAACTCTTGTAGAAAAATTTAAAAGTTTCCATTGTTTTGGCATCACTAAAAAATTTATTAGATCATTTCTCTCATTGCCACGAGCCTGCCTGCAAAGTTTCAGATCGATTGGGTCACGGGAAAGGGGTTTAAATCGACCCAAAAATTTTTTCGAGTTAATATAAAAGGAGTAAAAATTCACCAGCATCTAAAGCAAATAATGCTAAAAAACCTAGTTGTTATTAAGAAAAAAAAACAATGTAAATTTTGCAAAAAAAAATTTTATGTATTAATTTATTTAAAGAGAAAAACACAAAAATAACGTTTGATGTTGTATTTTTTGTGTGTAATATTTACATATACATACATACACATATTAAATAATACAAATAATATACATATATTCTATATATGTATATTAGGCTGGTTCATATATGACAGTTTTTTTGTTTTGTCGATTTTTTTTGTCGGCCAACCCGAATATATATTAAGCACAGTGAAAAAATAGCACATGATTTTTTTACATTTTTTTCATCAATGGTTAGGGGTCGCTACCGGACCCCAAACTTCAGTGGTTTTGAGAAAAATTGCTGTCTTTAAAATTTATTCCATGTGTGTGTGTCTTAAAAATAATAAAACAAAACAAATTATGTACACCGTTATTGCGTAAGGCTTTTTAAATAAATAGAGCACAATTTGTTTTCAGAATCTTTTTCTGAGACGATTTAGAAACTTTTGTCCGTCCGTCCTTCCATTTATCAATTTAAATTAAAATTTAAGAAAAGATATAATTTTTATACAATAAATTTTCAAATAATAATTTTATTCAAGATCACGCAAGATCTGGCCCCAAGTAGCGCACCCCCCCCCCCCCCACCCCATCCACTGAAAAATTAAAATATCGATTATATAGGTTTTTCTCGAATTTTTTTAGGATAATTCGTTTGTATTAAACAGTATATCAAGCTAAAACGCTTTTTTAAATATTTTAGATCCCAGACCATTAATAGCTGTTTTTAGCCCTTGTCACGAAATTGTTTGTAATGTTCTTTTTCTAAAAACCAAATTGGATATAAAAATATATATTTATACCCTATACCACTATGTGGTTTGGGTATAATGACTTTGTGCTGCTGTTTGTAACAACCAAAAATATTTGACCTAGACCCATCTTTAATTATACCGATCGAATCAGAATCACTTTCTGAGTTGATTTAACAATGTCCGTCCGTCCGTCCGTCCGTCTGTGTGTCCATGTAAAGCTTGTAATCAAACTGCAGGTCGCAAATATGAATATATTTTGACGAAATTTGGTATATAAGCTTTTATCGGCCATGGGATGAACGCTATTGAAATTGGTGAGAATCGGTCCATGTTCAGACCTAGCCCCCATACAAATTACCCATATGAAATCGACATAAATTGCCATAAGATCCAAATTGTCATATAGATCTTACTCAAATTGGGTTTGTATGCGTTCATTACATCCACTAATGAGTAGTCCAAAAATGATCCCTTTGACTCCATATAGAGCTGCTTCCCGATCTTCATTTAAATCTATTAAAAAAACAAAAATATTGCACTGATTCTTCTCAAATTTTGTTTGTATATATTTTTGCAAAATACAAGAGACTTTACCAAATATGATCAGGATCGGTCCATTTTTGGACCTAGTCCCCATATGGATATAGCATCCGATATGAACTTTTTCATATCTGCAGCCAAAAAAATTAATAAAAATCCCACTCAAATTTGGTTTTTGCTTATTTTCTATTTCCAGTTAGTTGGGCCTAAGAGATAGGGTTTCTAAACGCATGGTATAGGGTATCATATAGTCGGTCTAGACCGACTATAATTTTCTTACTTGTTTAATGTTAAATAAGTAGGCTATACGCAGCTTCCACACGCTGCAGCACGTGGATCGTTACAAATAGTGATTGAGTCTTCAAACATTTTGTTTATACACGGTTATAGTTTACCATTAAAATATTGTACGATTATAAATTATAAAATATTAATTGAATTTCAGAAAATCATATCAAAACGTCGGAAATAATAATTTTATATTTAGAAGACATCAATTGCATCTTTAAAATATAAATTTTATTCGTTAAACACAAATTGAAATTTCAAAAAAAAAACAGCAAATATGTTTACATTTAAAAAATGTTTACATTTAAAAAAAATATTGGCATTGGTATAATAGCTTTTCAGTAACTTCTTTTAACGATAGTCGAATCGTTAAAAAAAAAGGAAATAGCAAAATTATCAGTAAAATTTTTAAACGATATTCGCTATTGTTAAAGTCAGCTGTTGTTGCTATCTAAACGACAGCCATTTTTGTGTTGTTTATTTAATCGACAAAAACTTAAATTTTTAGGTTAAAATGTCGTCATACATAAATAAAAATCCTAAAATAGTGAAAATATTTTGCTTTTCCTAAAAATTTTTTTATATAAATAAAAAAAAATTAAATAGCATATTCAATTCATTATTTCATTTTCAAATAAATAAACAGAAATATTAGTAAAAAAAAATAAAGATATTAAACATAAACATAAAATCATCCTGTCAAACACGAAGTAATTTGTTTTTTTCTATTCTTCTTTGTGTTTTTCGCTTATTTTAACAGAGATGCCACTCGTTTACAATGTAAATAAATAGAAAAATAGATTTGTCGACTGTCGTTAAGATGTATGTACTTAGTGAATCACTTAATCCTTAGTGCAAACAACAATAGCTGTCGATATATTTTGCGATTGTCGGATCGTTGAAATTTACAAAATCGCACTACAGAAAACATTAATTTAAATTCAATGAATTTTAGAAAACCTCAAATGATACTTAAGAATTGCGAACATAAAAATTGTTACATAAATAAACGCAATTTGATGAGAATGTTATATATGTAGGTATATATAAATTTTCATAATTTTTTTATATATAAATTTTCAGATATAAATAAATATATGTATATATAAATTTTCATAATTTTTTTTTTGATGAAAATTTGTAGTTTTTCAGAAAATAAAGATAACAAATTAATTTATTTCAAATGTTTGGGACATTTGGTTTTTTGCGTTTGGCATCTCTAATTTAATTATTTATTATTATAAATTTATTCTCTATGTTTTCCAAATATGGCAATGTGTTAATAAAAAAGTTGAGAGAGCTTTTTTTTTGGTTATTATTTTGTTACTCCATCCGACCTATAGTTAGTTAGTTAGTTAATTTGTTCTTTATTTTAGTTTCAATTTTGTATTACAATTTTTCTTTAAGGAATATGACTAACATTAGAACATACGACTATGACTATTTGTCGTCCGACCTATATGGCCGCAATGAAGAAATATTTGGCCAGTTAAAATAAACTATACAGCCATCTCCAATTAGCACGATTTAATGCATATAGCCACCCCACACAAACATTACCTTAGCAATGGAGGTTAGGGCGAGCTACTTAATGAGCAAAAAATAAATTAAACGAGAAGTTATGTCATATAACCGGAAACGCATAACCTAAATGCATGCCGATCAGCAATCAGAGCAAACACCGAAATAAATCCGAAATAATAGAAAAGATGAAAACCAACCCAGAAAATTTGCTGAAATAATTTGGTATTAAGTTTAGCAAATTGTTTACTTTTTCCAATATTTTGTTTACATTTATTATAAATACCCAAACCGAGGTGGAGGGTATCAAAGATTCGGCAGAGCCGAATTTAACACTCTTACATGTTTTTATACCCTATACCACTATGTGGTTTGGGTATAATGACTTTGTGCTGCTGTTTGTAACAACCAAAAATATTTGACCTAGACCCATCTTTAATTACACCGATCGAATCAGAATCACTTTCTGAGTTGATTTAACAATGTCCGTCCGTCCGTCCGTCCGTCCGTCTGTGTGTCCATGTAAAGCTTGTAATCAAACTGCAGGTCGCAAATATGAATATATTTTGATGAAATTTGGTATATGAGCTTTTATCGGCTATGGGATGAACGCTATTGAAACTGGTGAGAATCGGTCCATGTTCAGACCTAGCCCCCATACAAATTACCCCTATGAAATCGACATAAATTGCCATAAGATCCAAATTGTCATATAGATCTTACTCAAATTGGGTTTGTATGCCATCATTACATCCACTAATGAGTAGTCCAAAAATGATCGCTTTGGCCTCATATAGAGCTGCTTCCCGATCTTCACTTAAATCTATTAAAAAACAAAAATATTGCACTGATTCTTCTCAAATTTTGTTTGTATATATTTTCGCAAAATACAAGAGACTTTACCAACCATGGTCAGGATCGGTCCATTTTTGGACCTAGTCCCCATATAGATATATCATCCGATATGAACTTTTTCATATCTGCAGCCAAAAAAATTAATAAAAATCCTACTCAAATTTGGTTTTTGCTTATTTTCAATGTCCAGTTAGTTGGGCCTAGGAGATACGGTTTCTAAACGCATGGTATAGGGTATCGTATAGTCGGTCTAGACCGACTATAATTTTCTTACTTGTTTTATATTGTAATGAAAATTGTCGATATTTTGTTAAACAATTAACTACATTCGAAACATTTAAGAAGTGATTTCTTTTAGCATGACTTTACTTCTTTTTTTACTGGGAAACTAATATGTAATTTCCCTTTACTGTTATATTTTTTAAATATAGGAAAATATCTAATTAATATATTATTTATTCCCACATAACTATGTGAGATTATTTTAAGATTTTATAATTGACAAACTAAAATATTTCCAATCTAGTACAACTATATATAGTTATTACATCACTTACATAATAAATATCAGAGTTAATGTGGTCGTTTGACATGAACTTTAGCTGTATTTGTGCGTGAGTGTTGGAAGAAGAAAAAACAAAATAACTGTAACTTCAATTGAATTCGTTTCAGCATAATTTCAGCAGTAACTTTTAACTCTTAATGTCAACCAAACAAAGAGTCATTTTATTCTTTAACGCCTTCATCTTCTTATTGCTACACTACAACGATGTTTATGTGTGAGTTTGCCCCATTATCAACCTGTGCTTTTGCGATTGACAAAGAGTGCCTGGAGTGTAAAGTGGATCCCTTTAATATTGAAAACTATTCTAAACTTCCCAATAAAAGATTAAATAGAAATAAGTTAAGTTATCGGATGTGAAAAATTTAGGAATAATCAAATTACATTTTTCATTCTCCGTAAATATTTAAAGTTTTATAAACAAATATAAACCTGCTGGAAAAGGTATCCGTATACTTAAGTTTAAAATTTTTATTATTAATAAACAATTTGATAAAATCTTTTGAACTAAGAACTTTTGGCACATTGGGAATTTTAGTTGTTTTTTCAAAAAACTTACGGAAATTTTGTTTACAACGCAAAAAACGCCAGCAAAAGTATTCGTACATTTACAGTTATATGAGTTCCACGAATAGTGCACAGATCTGTTCAATATATTTGATTTTAATAGAAGACAAATTTGTTTGTATATCGTTGGTTTGATTTAAATATATATATATATATATATATATATATATACATATATTTTATTTATTTTTTTGAAAATATGAGGGCAAATCTTTTCATGAAAGAGCTCAGATCATAAATATGAGCCGCACTTCAGTACATCAATTTAATATTTTTTAAATCTCGTTTGAGCGGGAAAACCAAACTATTTTATTGCCAATAAAACAGAAACCCATAACAGAAAAAAAATTCGCCAACCGCTTCGTTTTACAGTGTATCAGCTGAACTTTCGATTGTATCAGGAGAAATTTTATAGTAACTCGTCATTTTATATTGTGATGAAATATTCTCTGTTACGAGAATAGAATTGCAAATGCAATCTACCCAAAATGCGTTTACTAAACACCATCGCAAATTGAATGCCCTGACATTTCAGAAGTTTTAAACGCTGTTATTGCTTTGAAGGCAAACAAGGCCCCCGGTGCCGATAATATAGCCCCTGAAATGCTTAAAGCTGATCCCCAACTAACAGCGAACATTCTGCTACCCCTCATCGAGAACTTTTGGCTCACACTCGAACTCGACTCAAAACTTAAAGAAGGTATCATTGTCAACATACCAAAGAAAGGCAACCTTACCGATTGCAGGAACTGGAGAGGTATCACAATTCTTAGTGCAGTAAATAAGATTTTAGCGCACATTATCAACAAAAGAATATCAGATGCTGTAATGGATGACATCAGGCTTGAGCAGGCTGGCTTTCGTCCACAAAAGTCTTGTGTTGACCATATAAATACTTTGCGAATAATTATTGAGCAGTCCGCCGAGTGGCAGTCCCCCCTGAACATGATCTTTATAGATTTTGAGAAAGCATTCGACACCCTGAGCCACGATGCGATATGGAGTGCTCTCGCGTGTAAACGTGTTCCACCAAAGATTGTCATGCTTACTCAAGCTCTGTATAAGGATGTTAGATGTCGTGTTGTCAATGACAACGCACTAAGCAACAGTTTTAACGTTGTAACCGGAGTGCGCCAGGGATGTATACTATCCCCTCTGCTATTTAACATCGTCCTAGACGTCATAGTGCGCAATGCTACTCAGGACAGCAGAGGTATACGATGGGGACTCACGCAATCGGCATATGTCAGCTAAACTTAAGTCTTTTGAAACAGAAGCTGCAAAAGCTGGTCTAAAAATAAATATTAAAAAGAGTAAGGTAATGCGCTGCAATACCGTTAATAATATCAGATTTAAAATACAGGATGTTGAACTAGAGGAAGTAAGGTCGTTTTGCTATCTTGGTAGCATTTTAACTCATACTGGCGGCTGCACCAATGACGTCGCCTATAGAAAGTCAAAGGCCAACCAGGCATACGGTATGCTCCGCCCTGTATGGAAATCTACTGCTATCTCAAAGCACACTAAGATCAGCATTTTCAATTCGTGCGTCAAATCGGTGCTCCTTTACAGTTGTGAGTCATGGAACACAACATCTCGTGAAATAAACGCCATACAGGTGTTTTTTAACCGCTGTCTACGAAGGATCCTCAAGATATTCTGGCCAAACACCATATCAAACACAAAACTATGGTCACAAACAAATCAAAGTCCAATCAACATCGAGATCCTTAAGCGAAAATGGCGCTGGATTGGTCACGCACTCCGTAGACCACAAGGCGACCCTACTAAAACTGATATTGACTGGAATCCTCATGGAAATACACGTAGAGTTGGACACCCGTCGCACTCCTGGAGGCGTCAACTCGAAGCTGAAGTAATCCAATGTGGGCTAAGCTGGAGGGAAATCAAACACCTAGCATCAAATATGACCGAATGGAAGGAGTTCGTTGTGGCCCTTTGTTCCTTATAGGAACCACAGGACATAATATATGTATATATATATCGCAAATTGTTTATTGTTTATTGTTTATAAATAAATTTTGTAGCCACAACGAATCTTTTTCTGTCTGCAGAATTACTGCTTCTCAAATTAGTTCTAAAATCAACGAATCCTTCAACAAAAGCAAAATAGTAAACAAAAATTTAACTATCATTGTCGTGTATTACGTAGAAAGCCATTCATTTCCGATGTCTATGGAAAAAATGTTTACACTTTGCAAATTAGTATGCATACAATGCTCTAATATTTTGGGCATGTGTTTTATTTTCAAATGAAACCAAGATCTTCATTTCCGGTATTAGAGGAAAAAAGTTTGTTTGGCGAAAAAGTGGAACGCATTAAATAAAAAAAAATATTTTATCATTGGTTATATAGGGCGGAGCTGACTTTATAGACTCACTAAACAAGTGTAAAATGGAACTACTTAGATACATAAATAATTTAAAATTTAAAAAACAGTACATAACAGCTGGGCCTTGGACAAGAATTTTGGTTCCAATGGGATAATAAGCCAAAACATATGGTCAACAATGTCAAGCTGCTTTACAATACTAAAAAGCAATCTAAGTTAACATCCCGATCAACTGCGGGCCAATTGTCACATTCGATAACGGGTTAAATCAAATCAAAGGCTACACGTCGTTTCATTTTTTTTCTCAAGTAGGGGCCATAACTTATTAACAGTGATAGAGTAAAATCATTCTTAGTATTTTATTTTGGCAAATAAAAAAATAATTTCGATCGAAACATTTCGATAACGAATGCGACGATTAGAACTCAGGGGCCAAATCACCGCTTTAGTTATCGAAATTTTTCGATCGAAATTATTTTTTTATTTTCCAAAATAAAATACTAACAATAATTTTACTATGTCAGAGTTAACGAATTATGGCTACTAATTAAGACTAAAAGTGAAACGAGGTCTGATGTTTGTCCGTCTTCTTTAAAGAATAAACCAAAATATGGAATTTTGATCGATTTTACTTGATATCGAATGCGGTGATTATACCCTATATCACTATGTGGTTTGGGTATAATGACTTTGTGCTGCTGTTTGTAACAACCAAAAATTTTTGACCTAGACCGATCTTTAATTATACCGATCGAATCAGAATCACTTTCTGAGTTGATTTAACAATGTCCGTCCGTCCGTCCGTCCGTCCGTCTGTGTGTCCATGTAAACCTTGTAATCAAACTGCAGGTCGCAAATATGAATATATTTTGATGATATTTGGCGTATAAGCTTTTATCGGCCATGGGATGAACGCTATTGAAATTGGTGAGATTCGGTCCATGTTCAGACCTAGCCCCCATACAAATTACCCATATGAAATCGACATAAATTGCCATAAGATCCAAATTGTCATATAGATCTTACTCAAATTGGGTTTGTATGCGTTCATTAGATGCATAAATAAGTAGTCCAAAAATGATCCCTTTGACCCCATATAGAGCTGCTTCCCGATCTTCACTTAAATCTATTAAAAAACAAAAATATTGCACTGATTCTTCTCAAAATTTGTTTGTATATATTTTTGCAAAATACAAGAGACTTTACCAAACATGATCAGGATCGGTTCATTTTTGGACCTAGTCCCTATATAGATATAGCATCCGATATGAACTTTTTCATATCTGCAGCCAAAAAAATTAATAAAAATCCCACTTAAATTTGGTTTTTGCTTATTTTCTATGTGCAGTTAGTTGGGCCTAAGAGATAGGGTTTCTAAACGCATGGTATAGGGTATCGTATAGTCGGTCTAGACCGACTATAATTTTCTTACTTGTTTTTTATGTGAGTTACGCTAGCCTAGAATCCGCCAGCATATAATAACCTCAAAGAAAATATCAAAACGCTACGTTTTGGATGATTGGGGTAAAATAAGTAAAGAGAATACTTTAAAGTTGGTTAAAGCGATGCCAAATCGGCTTGCGAAAATCTTAAAGTGCAAAGGATTTATTATCAATTTAGATTTTTTTTATATTTATATTTCATTTTTTTTTACATTTTATACATTTTTTTAAAAATAAATTAAAACAAGAGTGTTAGTTCGGTCCTATCACAACTTTGATACCCTCCACATGGGTTTCACATTTAAACTAATATCTAGACTTATTGCACTATATGTAATAGATGTAAACAATATATTGAAGAAGTAAACAATTTTATAAACTTGGTACAAAATTATTATTGCAAACACAAAAAATTTTTAATTTTTTTTTTGAGGTGTCTCCATATCCTATGTTATATCTTGGCACAATGAAGCTCAATTTATCCCATTTTAAATGACAATCTGCTCGAGATAATGGCAAAAAATATTGTCTTAAAATTATGCAAGTAAAAGATTTATTTTGTGAATGACCGTGAGTTTAATAGACAGAAGGGTAGACGGACGGACGTACGGTCAGACGGACATCGACTCGAGTTTCTACAACGATAAAGAATAACAGGCTAGGCGATTTCTTGTGACTGATGTTTTGTTCTACCGTTTTATGCCGATTTTGACCAAACGTACATTATTTGAAACGTACTTCTTTTTATCCGTTTTGCAGATATACAGATTTTTAAATTTTTTCCTTTATTTTGAGTAAATTGCATTTAAAGTTGCTACTAACACATACATAAAATTATACAATACTATGTGTGTGTTTATTAAATTTGTTAATGTGTTTGTAAAAAAAATGAGTTTGTTTTTTGTGTTGATTTATGAATTGGCTATAATTGATTAGCGAACTTTTAGGGTTTTTATGAAAAACTAAAATTTTTTAGAATTTGCGCTCGAATTTCGAGGGCTGGAAACTGCTAGTGTACACTTAATACGTTCTTAAATTCATTTCTCCATCCGTTACAATCGGAATGACAAACTAATTATAGTCGGTGTAGACCTGTGTGATACCCTATGCCATGGCTTTTGATACCCTATCTCCTATATCCAACAAATTAGATATAAAAAATAAGCATAAACCAACTTTGAGCGGCATAGTATTTAATTTTTGTTGCTGCCGGATATGAAAAAGTTCACGTCGGATGATATATTTATATTAGGACTAGGTCGAAAAATGGACCGATCCTGACTATATCTGGTATGGTTACTTATTTTTGGCAAAAATATATACAAACCAAATTTGAGAAAAATCTATGAAATATTTTTGTTTTTGCTTGATTTAATTTGATATCGGGAATCAGCTTGATATGGGGCTATGACAAAGAATCGTGCTATAGGCTATATTTTTTTAACTGCTGATAAATGGATGTAATAAACATACACAAACCCAATTTGACCGAGATCTATACGTTAATTTGGATATTATGGTAATTCAAGGGGTCATTAGTATGGGGACTTGTTCTGAATATGAACTGATTTTCACCAATTTTAATAGCGTTCATCCTATGGCATATAGAAAGCTTATGTTCTAAATTTCATCAAAATATATTAATTTTTGATTACAAAGTTTACTGGGACACACAGACAGACGGACGGACATCGCTAGATGGACTCAGAAAGTAATTCCTGAGACAATCGCTATAATAAATAGGTTAAATATTTCAGGTAGTTACAAACATCAGCACAAAGTCATTATACCCTGACCACATAGTGGTGTTTGGTATAAAACTTCACTTAGTTAATTTTTTTTTTGCTTATTTTTTCTTAGTATGACAATTTTAATTTTTGGTGTGCGGATACTTTTTCTAGCAAGTGTACATATATATACCTATACCTAGTTATTATATTTATACCCTATACTGCACTGTGGTCAGAGCATTATGAGTTTGTGCTGATGTTTGTGAATACTAAAATACTGAACCTAGACCCAGCTGTTATTAATACAAACTGCAACTAAATAATAAATCGATAAGTTTTCACATTAGAATCATAGAACCGGGATATATTTTTTAAATGATGGATTAGCCGATCAAAATATCATCCAGTTACAATTATTCGAATACTTAAAAAAGCTATAACAAAATGTTACGTCATTGTGTAATCAGCTTTAATAGCGATTACCTTTATCAGCATCAAGTCAAATTACGCAACTTCATTCCTTGTAAATGATAAAATGCTGAACAATGTTGAGAATATTTAGATATTTTTGTTATAACATGATAAATGTTGTTACCCGATTTAATACTTGTTGCTATAAAAGTCTTTTATGCACAATATTGTCAACTCTTGTTTAAAAAAAATCACGTTATTTGGAAAAGCGTCGAAATCCATTTGTAGCACCTTAAACTATTATTAGCAAAGTCTAGCCCTCGAAATTCGAATGCAAATTCTAGGAAATTTTATTTTTTCATTAAATAAAGACCCTAAAAGCATGCTAATCAATTATAGCCAACTCACAAATCAACACAAAAAACAAACTCATTTTTATTACAAACACATTAACAAATTTAATAAACACACACATAGCATTGTAAAATTTTATGCATGTGTTAGTAGCAACTTTAAATACAATTTACTCAAAATAGAAGAAAAAATTTAAAAAGCTGTAAATCTGCAAAACGGCTAAAATGAAATTCCTTTCAAATAATATACGTTTGGTCAAAATCGGGATAAAACGGTAAAACAAAACATCAGTCACAAGAAATCGCCTAGCCAATTCATATTATAGATTTTAAAGGGGCCTAAAGGTATGCTAATCAATTTTAGCCAATTCACAATTCAACACAGTGCTTTTGATATTTATAATAAACACAAACACACTATGTATTTTACTTTTGTGTTAGTAGCAACTTTAAATCAGCATTACTTCAAAAAAATGTTCTAGACGGTGCTAATCTGTAAATTTGGTATACAGCTAAAAAGACCTACTTTTCAAATGAGGTATGTTTGGTCAAAATCCATTAGTATTGAAAGTAATTACATCGGTCACAAGAAATCGCCTTGCCTATTAATATTATAGATACATATATTAAGGGCCAAATAAATTATGTGAAATTTTCTTCTGTCTGTGCATTATATTGAAGGAACTTTAAAGCTAACGACTATTGTGCCAAAATTCAGCAATTAACAATTATGAAAAATGTTATTTAAAGCATTGTCTCTATAATAGCAAATGTGAGTATACGAAATATTACTTTGTTAATAATTTCAGATG
Organism: Cordilura impudica; assembly: GCA_963682025.1. Classification (NCBI taxonomy): domain Eukaryota; kingdom Metazoa; phylum Arthropoda; class Insecta; order Diptera; family Scathophagidae; genus Cordilura; species Cordilura impudica. The sequence goes on from OY821517.1 coordinate 312,260,872, forward strand.
CATTTGTCTGAGATGTTGTAGTTATAAGAGTCATTTTATTTCCATTATTAGAGAGTATTCGTATGAGTCCTACATAAAACTTGAACCAATTTTATATGTTTTTAAAAGAGTTTGGACAATTAATGCTTAAATATAAATATTTTTGTAAGTAATATTTTTGTAATGAAAGTCTAGCGTCAAGTCGATTGACAAAGTGTTTCAAATTATTTTAACATTTTAAAATGAATAACAAAATTGCTAAATTGACATTACTCTCAGTATGAGTGATTTAAATAAACACCCACAATTAGCAAACAACTTTGTTGAAAATTTCTTGTCTATTGACATGTTTCGCTCATTTGTTTTCGTGTAAATTTACTAATAAATGAGCGATTAACCCTGCGGTGTTTTTTGTCGGTTTATGTGGACGTAATATGAAATGTTTTGAACAAGTAAATAAATGATTTACTTGAGTAAATTAAATTAGAAGTTTCAGATTCAGCTCCCTTTTAAGTAACTGCCTCATTTAGATGACCAGGACGATCTGCATCATTTGTTCTCGTACGGCCACACTTAAATTCGGAATACCAGCTTTTAACCATTGAATGTGACGGCAAATATTCACCATAATGTTTATCAATCCACTCTTTGTTTTATCAAAACACGAAACTCTTTGCAATCCACTTTTTCTCAAACTTTAAAAGCAGCATCATTTTTATATCGGCAACTTTTCTAATTAATGAAATGTCACGAAATTTTGACATTGGCTCTACTGAATTTTCACTCCATGTAGTAGAATATAGAGAAAGAACGACAATGAATACATCCATTTCAGCTATAGCTAAGGCCTCTTTCAGAAACAAATTTGTATACATCTTTAAAATTTTTTTCAACAAAATGTATTTTAGGTTAAAAAAAATATTTTTTATTTAAAATGACGATAACAACTCAACAAAAGGTAAGAAAATTATAGACGGTCAAGACCTACTATGCGATACCCAAGCGTTTTGGGAATTGAGTTTAGGTTCAAATGATTGGGTATAGAAAACAAGTATATCTGAGTGGAATTTTTATTAATTTTTGAAGTGTAAACATCTATTCCTGCAGGGGGTTAAATTTCTATTTCACAATACAATCGAAAAAGCAGCGTAACATGTGAGACGTAAGACAAAGTCGGTGTGATTTATGATTGTATTGATGAAAAATTTTATAATAAAAATTGAAAAATGAAAAATAAACAAGTTGGATACCCTATACGATGCGTTTACCCCATAGGCGCAGCTTACTGGACACAGAAAATAAGCATAAACCAAATTTGAGTGGAATTTTTATAAATTTTTTTGTCTGCAGATATGAAAAAGATCATATCGCATGCTATATCTATATGGGGACTAGGCCCAAAAATGGACCGATCCTGACCATGTTTGGTAAGGTCTCTTGTATTTTGCAAAAATATATACAAACAAAATTTGAGAAGAATCAGTGCTATATTTTTGTTTTTTAATAGATTTAAGTGAAGATCGGGAAGCAGCTCTATATGGGGCCTATGACTAAGAGTTGTCCCAAAGGGATCATTTTTGGACTACTGATTAATGGATGTAATAAACACATACAAACCCAATTTGACTAAGATTTATATGATAATTTGGATCTTATGACAATTTAAGTCGATTTCATAGGGGTCATTGGTATGGGGGCTAGGTCTGAACATGGACCGATTCTCACCAATTTCAATAGCGTTCATCCTATGGCCGATAAAAGCTTTTATACCAAATTTCATCAAAACATATTTGAGACCTGCAGTTTGATTACAAGCTTTACATGGACACACAGACGGACGGACGGACGGACATCGTTAAATCGAATCAGATAGTGATTCTGATTTGATCGGTATAATTAAAGATGGGTCTAGGTCAAATATTTTTGGTTGTTACAAACAGCAGCACAAAGTCATTGTACCCAAACCACATAGTGGTATAGGGTATAAAAATGATATATCTGTATATATAAAATTCATTTTCTGTTTGTTTGTTTGTTTGTTTGTTTGTTTGTTTGTTTGTTTGACCGCTATACAAATTTTTATTTTTCAACAAATTTTCCTGAAATTTTGTACACACGATCTCTATACCCCAAGAAAGGTCGCCATATACTTTTTACCGGCCACGCCTACTTTTACGCCTACTTTTACGCCTACTTTTTATGTAAAATTCATTTTCTGTTTTATTCATATTTGTTCACTATACAAATTTTTATTTGTTAACAGATTTCTCTGAAATTCGGTACACACGATTCCTGCACTCCAGCTAGGGTCATCATATACTTTTCATCGACCACGCCTACTTTTACGCCCACTTTTTATATGCAATTCGTTTTCTGCTTTTTGGTATATTTGTTCGCTATACAAATTTTTATTTTTGAACGGATTTCTCTGAAATTCGGTACACACGATCCCTGTACTCCAGCTAAGGTCGCCATATGATTCTTACCGGCCACGCCTACTTCTGCGCCCACTTTTTGTATACAATTCATTTTCTGTTTTTTGGTATATTTGTGTGCATACAAATTTTTATTTTTCAGCGGAATTCTCTGAAATTTGGTACACACGATCTATGTACTCCAGGAAAGGTCGCCATATGCTTCGTACCGGCCACGCCTACTTTAACGCCCACTTATTGTATACAATTCATTTTGTTTTTGGTATATTTGTTCGCTATACAAATTTTTATTTTTCAACCGATTTCTCTGAAATTTGGTACACACGATCTCTCTGCTCCGTAGAAGGTCGCCATATTCCTCGCACCGGTTACGCCTACCATTACGCCCACTTTTTGTATACAATTCCTTTTCTGTTTTTTGGCATATCTGTTTGCTATACAAATTTTTGTTCGTTAGCAGATTTCTCTGAAATTCGGTACACACGATCCCTGCACTCCAGCTAAGGTCATCATATACTTTTTTATCGACCACACCTACTTTTACGCCCACTTTTTGTATGCAATTCATTTTCTGCTTTTTGGTATATTTGTTCGCTATACAAATTTTTATTTATCAACGGATTTCTCTGAAATTCGGTACACATGATCCCTGTACTCCAGCTAAGGTCACCATATGATCCTTACCGGCCACGCCTACTTCTGCGCCCACTTTTTGTATACAATTCATTTTCTGTTTTTTGGTATATTTGTTCGCTATACAAATTTTTATTTTTCAACGCATTTCTCTGAAATTTGGTACACATGATCTTTGCACCCCAGGCCAGGTCATCGTGTGATTCTTGCGGCCACACCTACTTTTACGCCAACTTTTTGTATACAATTCTTTTTCTGTTTTTTGGTATATTTGTTTGCTATACAAATTTTTATTTTTCAACGGAATTCTCTGAAATTTGGTACACACGATCTATGTACTCCAGGAAAGGTCGCCATATACTTTTTACCGGCCACGCCTACTTTAACGCCCACTTTTTGTATACAATTCATATTCTGTTTTTTGGTACATTTGTTCGCTACACAATTTTTTTTTAACGGATTACTCTGAAATTTGTTACACACGATCTCTGTACTCCAGAGAGGTCGCCATATGATTCTTGCAGGCCACGCCTACTTCTACGTCCACTTTTTATACAAAATTAATTTTCTGTTTTTTGTTCACTATAGAAATTTTTATTTTTCAAGGGATATCTAAAATATGGTCACATGATCTCTATACTACAGGGAAAGTCACAATATGCTTCTTAGAGGCCACGCCTACTTTGTGCCCCTTCTATGTATATAAAACTTATTTTTTCCTTTTATTTGTTTCTTTATTTGATTGCTATACAAACATTTATTTTTCAATGGCTTTCTCCGAAGTTTTGTACATATTTCAGGGAAGGTCGCCATATGATTTTTACCGACCACGCATAATTTTACGCCCAATTTTCATATAAAATTTACATTTTGTTGTGTGGTATATTTCTTCCCTACACAAATTTGTACTTTTCAACGGATTTCTCTGAAATTTGGTTTACCCGGGAATAACTACATGGTGAACAAATTCCCCAAACTTAAAAAAAGATACCCAAAAGAAATGAACAAATTCCCCATTTTTTTGAATCGAAATAAGAAATTAACTTACTCCCCAAATTCATTCTTAAATTTTTAAATATTTTTATTTAATGAATTCTGTTAAATATTTATTTTAGTAAACATTTGCATACTGCTCTCAATATATGTCCTACAATAAATGCATTTAAAATGAGTATTCTTTTCAATAGCATCATTTCGTTGCGCGGAATCAATGCGCACGGGGAATACAGCTTAGCTAGAATATCGGAATGATCTGAAAAATATATTTTGACAATTAAAATAAGTTGGCAACAGCTCCGCGGCAGCACAGGTGTGGCTGAAAAACGCGCGGAACCGGCGCGCGGCGCGCCAACGCGACGGATGCGGACGCGACGCGCTCTCGGAACACAGCTCAGCTCAAATATCGCAATGCACTAAAAAATATGTTTTTGGAATTAAAATAAGTTAACGAGAACTAAGCGGCAGCACGGGTAGTAGCTGCGAGGAAGCGGCGCGAGGCGCGCGGACGCGACGGATGTGGACGCGACGCGCTCGCGGAACGCAGCTCAGCTAAAATATCGCAATGCTCTAAAAAATATGTTTTAGGAATTAAAATAAGTTAACGAGAACTAAGCGGCAGCACGGGTAGTAGCTGCGAGGAAGCGGCGCGAGGCGCACGGACGCGAACGCTCGGATGCGGACACGACGCTCTCGCGGAACACGACTCAGCTAAAATATCGCAATGATCTGAAAAATATATTTTGGCGATTAAAATAAGTTGACAACAACTGCGCAGCAGCACGGGTGTGGCTGCCAAACGCGCGGAAGCGAACGCGACTCGCTCGCGGAACACAGCTTAGTGAAATGTCGTATGATAAATTTTATCTACGTATGTGAAATAATTACCTGTTGATCAAAATAGGCCACACATATACTATAAGCAGTTGTTTAAAGAAACCTTGCGACACAATATTAAACGTCGCATTAGTATTTCATTTCTAAAACTTGAATTTGACGTCTCTGCTCAATGATGATCACTTATTGAATGAAGTAATTCAGCATCTTATAAAAAACTTCTAAATTAAAAAATCAAAAAAAATTTAATTGAAATAAAAAATGAATTTACTGCCCATACAAATTTTTGGGGAGAAAGTTCATTTTATTGGGGAATTTGTTAATTGGGGACTAAGTACTCAGTGCCTGGTAAGCATAGTGAACCATTTTTCAAGTCAAAGGCCTTTTTATCCCGGGCAAGACCGGGTAAAAACAGCTAGTGAAAAATAAAAAATGAAAAATAAAAATGAAAATGTAAAATAAAAAATGAAAAATTAAAAATAAAAAATTAAAAACGATAAACGAAAAATAAAAAATAAGAAATGAAAAATTGAAGAATGAAAAATATAAAATGAAAAATAAAAAATGAAAAATAAAATATGAAAAATGAAAAATGAAAAATGAAAAATGAAAAATTAAATATGAAAAATGAAAAATAAAAAATTAAAAACAAAAATGAAAACGAAAAATGAAAAACGAAAAATGAAAAATAAAAAATGAAAAATGAAAAATGAAAAATTAAAAATTAAAAATTAAAAATTAAAAATTAAAAATTAAAAATTAAAAATCAAAAATCAAAAATTAAAAATTAAATATTAAAAATTAAAAATAAAAATTAAAAATTAAAAATTAAAAATTAAAAATTAAAAATTAAAAATTAAAAATTAAAAATTAAAAATTAAAAATTAAAAATTAAAAATTAAAAATTAAAAATTAAAAATTAAAAATTAAAAATTGAAAATTAAAAATTAAAAATTAAAAATTAAAAATTAAACATTAAAAATTTAAAATTAAAAATTTAAAATTAAAAATTAAAAATTAAAAATTAAAAATTAAAAATTAAAAATTAAAAATTAAAAATTAAAAATTAAAAATTAAAAATTAAAAATTAAAAATTAAAAATTAAAAATTAAAAATTAAAAATTAAAAATTAAAAATTAAAAATTAAAAATTAAAAATTAAAAATTAAAAATTAAAAATTAAAAATTAAAAATTAAAAATTAAAAATTAAAAATTAAAAATTAAAAATTAAAAATTAAAAATTAAAAATTAAAAATTAAAAATTAAAAATTAAAAATTAAAAATTAAAAATTAAAAATTAAAAATTAAAAATTAAAAATTAAAAATTAAAAATTAAAAATTAAAAATTAAAAATTAAAAATTAAAAATTAAAAATTAAAAATTAAAAATTAAAAATTAAAAATAAAAAACAAAAAATGAAAAACAAAAAATTAAAAACGATAAATGGAAGTGAAAAACAAAAAATTAAAAATAAAAAATTAAAAATAACAAATTAAAAAAGAAAACTTATAGATGAAAAATAAAAAATGCAAAATATAAAATATAAAATAAAAAATAAAAAGTGAAAAAAGAAAAATAAAAGATGAAAAACGATAAATGAAAAATGTAAAATTAAAAGATAAAAAATGAAAACCGAAAAATGAAAAACGAAAAATAAAAAACCAAAAATTAAAAATTAACCGGTTACAATAATAAATAATAATAAATATTTTTATAGTAGATGAGCCCCTATAGTTGATTTCTATAAGTGATACATAGATGACCCTTCTGTTTGATTTTTAAAAAGTGCCATAAAGAATCTTTAATTACTAGATGTTTACGCATCTCCCCTGTGATCGAATTCACATGATTTTTTGCCTGCAGATTTGAAAAGGTTCATATCGGATGATATTTTTATATTATATTACCATACTTGGTCGAGTCACTTATTTTTTTTTAAACATAAGCAAACCAAATTTGAGAAAAATCTGTACAATATTTTTGGTTTTTTTTTTTTTTTGATAGATTTAAGTGAAGATTGGGAATCAACTTTATATGAGGGCTATGACAAGAATTTTTGGACTACTGATTAATTGATGTAATATACACCCACAAAACCAATTTGAACGAGATATATATGATAATTAAGATATAAAAGCAATTGAAGTTGATCTCATTTGGGTCATTTGTATGGGGACTAGGTCTAAACATGCACAGACTTTAACCAATTTTCAATAGAGTTCATCCTTTGGCCAACAGAAGCTTATATACCAAATTTTATTGAAATATCTATATATATAAAATTGAAAATTTGTGGGGTTTGATACTAATAGGTGGCTAAACCATAGGACCGATCTTCTTGGAATTTGCTCAGTGTGTAAGTTGGTATCGGGAAAGTAAAATAGGCTATATTTTTTAATATACTAAATTGGCGTGGCATCTCCCAGATATAAAAAATTTTTAACATCCTGAAACTTTGTAGGAGTACATATGTTAGTTAATGTGAGAAGTCGGTCTAAAAATGGGCGTGATCAAACCTGTGGGCATGGCACATCCCATACATGGTAAATACATATCATCATATATCTACAGTACTATGGTGGCCAGAATCTAGAAAGTTTCTGCACGTCAATTGGTTTTTAATGTAAATAGTCATTCCACATTGTCCGGGATTGGATTAGTGGGCGTGGCACATCCCACACAAAAGTAATTAACTGAAGTACTACAAAACCGAAAGTCTTGAAACTAGGTGTCAGATCACAAATGATGAGTGGGCGTGGCACCTCCAATAAATGGTAAATGCATATCATCATAATTAACAACAAAATATTCAACGTTTGCCGGGTCAACTAGTGTAGTGATATTTGCGACCTGTAGTTTTATTACAAGGTTTACACGTACACACAGACGGACGGAAGGTACAATAAAAGAGTTGATCTGTACAATAAAAGATGGCTCTAGGTCAAAAATTTTTTCTTAAATCATTTTGGTAAAACCAGTTATTCCTTTGGTTTTTAACTTCACAATCTTTTATTCCTGAAATTATTTTATATATATATTTTACATTTTATATTATTTTATATTTGATGTTATTGACCAACACTCAGGCGATGCCCCCTACAGGTGCAGTACATTGTGTTGATTTGAGGAAAATAGGATATGGCAGAGACGAAGGGAGTAGTGCCTGTTCATAATTGACATAATAATTGACTGCGCGGGGAGTTTATTCCACATACGGCTAGGTCGATTGATAAACAAATTGTCTCTGTAATGCTTGTGCGGTCAGCTGGACAATAAAACACAAACGGATGAGATCTTTTAGAGAAGCGGCTGTAGCAAACTGAAACTCGCTAATCTTCGGAGGAACATTTCACATTAAACAACACATCAACGCCCTCTTTTGGACACGATCCAGTCGCTCCAAAATACACTTTAAAGCTCCTGCTCATATATGGGAGTTGAATTCCATTTTCGGTCGGATGTAAGTGGTATAGTTTGTAAGAATATCAAAAGGGGTGAAGTATTTTTTGCACCGTTTTAGAAAACCAAGACACATTCCAACGAACATCACATTAAATTCTTATGCCCAGAACATCAAGAGTAGCCAATTTCTCAATACCTATAACAACCAAATATAGAGATGACATTGTTGAATATATGGCCCTATGGGTCAACAAACATAACCGAGTCTTCTGCTTATTAAAATCAGCTCCATTCGCTTTACCCTAGTTGGAGATTGTTAACAGGTCTTGATTGAGAGTGTCATTCATTTTCTACTTTTTACCCCCAAACCTCCAAAAGGCTTGGTGGCTGTCATCTGCGAAGGAGTATATAGAATAGAAAGTTTGACCGAGAAGGTCGTTCAGAAAGATAAGGAAAAGAGAGTGAGAAAGAACAGAAACTTGGAAACTTGAATTAAGCTGGAACTCATTCGATGAGACCCCATCAATTTCAACGCATATTGTGCGGTCTCTGAGAAAACTCGATATAAATCGGGAGAAGGCAATATCGACCCCAAATGCAATAAGCATTGACATCAATGCCGCACGCGATCGAGTGCCTTGGAAATATCTAGGGCAACAACTTTGCTTTCAGTTGGCCTCTATGTAGTTGACAAGATGTAAATTGATCATGCTCTTCGTGACCTTTGAGAGCGCAAAGCAGATTGCAATTGGACGGTTATTTTCAGGGTTATTAGCCTCACCGTTTTTAGGGATTGACTGGATAAAAACAACCTTCCAAAAAGAGGGAAAGAGTCCCGCACGGTGGAAAAAGTCAGAAAAGATTGGCCAATAGACTAGATAGCGTCCGGTCCCAGAGACTTATTTGCATTGAGATCCGAAAGAACGTTTTTAGCTGCACGTGCTCGGAGGAATATTTTAGGCATAGTACAAGATACCCTTTCAAACTCGGGCAGTGTTTGATAGCTATCCAGCAAAAATGATTTTTTTGCAATAAGTTCAGCTAATAATAACAAATAGAAGAGCCAGCCCTCGAAATTCGCGTGCAGATTCTAGGAAATTTTTTTTTTCATTAAATTTTTTTCAAATTTCATGATAAAAATATCATGAATATTTAAATAAAATTCATTAAATCGTAAATCTTTCAATAAAATTCACTATATTTCGTTAATATCGTTTGTTAATAAATAATTTTTAAGAGCCAAAACTTATGCTAATCAATTTTAGCCAATTCATAATTTGACAAAAATTTAATAAACACAAACGCAGCATTTTATAATTTTATATTTGAAGCTTAAATATGTGTTTTATGTATGTTCTAGTATAACTTTAAATGAATTTTACTTCACAAAATTGTTCTAGACATTGCAGATCTGTAAATATGCTGGACAGCTAAAAAGAAATACCTTTCAAATGGTATATATTTTGTCAAAATCGGTTGATAACTAAAATCATGAACTCGGTCACAAGAAATCGCCTTGCCTATTAATATCATATATTATTTTTAAGATAAAGACACTGACAAACACAACTGTATTTAAAAATTAGTTCAAAGAAAACGTTAGAATTTATAAATTTATATAAACTAGCAGATTCCAGCGTTCAAAATTCGAGTGCGACTTCTAAGCAGCTTTATTTTTCAATTTAGCCAATTCAGAAACCAACACTTTTATGATTTATTATTATTGTGAATGACAAAAAAACTCATTAACAAACCCATTAACATATTTACGAAAACACACATAGCATTTGTATAATTTTATGTATGTGTTAATAGCAACTTTAAATGCAATTTACTAAAAACAAAGAAAAAAATTTAAAAAGCTGTAAATCTGCAAAACGGCCAAAAAGAAATACCTTTCAAATAATATACGTTTGGTCAAAATCGGGATAAAATGGTAGAACAAAACATCGGTCACAAGAAATCGCCTAGCCTATTAATATTATAGATAACGGTGAATAATTTATAAATATTCTTTCATACTATTTTCTTTTTTTATTGATTTAATTAACTCTGGTACAGAAGTATAAAAGTTTCTATTGCTTTGGCGTCACTAAAAAATATATTTTTTGTCATTTATCTACTTTTCTAAATTAATTTTTCCACACGTTTAATATCTATGTATATATAGATTATGCAAAAAAAATCGAGAAATTGTTAAAGAAAACAAATTGGCATCTATAATATTAATATGCAAGGCGATTTCCTGTGACCGATGTAACTTTGTCACTTTTACTCCTACTTTGACCAAACGTACCTCATTTGAAAGGCATTCCCTTTTAGTTGTCCACCAATATTACAGATTTGTAAATTTTAAAATTTTTTTTGTTGCTACTAACACATACATTAATTTATACATACAATGCTGTCTGTATGTTTATTCAATTTGTTAATGTGTTTGCAAAAATTGTATATGATAATCCTGTGTTGAATTGAAAAATAATTTTGGGCATTGGCTTATGTCCGACAATAACACCATCGATATATAAAAAGTGCTGAATTGTGAATTGGCTAAAATTGATTAGCATACCTATATCTTACCTTTGTCTTACAAACTAATGTATTAAAATAAAATAAAATTTCATGGAATTTGCACTCGAATTTTGAGGTCTAGGTTCTGCTGGTATTTAGAATTTTGTAAAAGTTTCCCACCATTGTATATAAAACAAATAGTCCTTTACACCTTTTATCATACCGATCGACTAAGAATCGGCTTCTGGGTCCGTATGTGTGTCCGCGTAAATTTGATAAGCAAAGTACATGCCAGGAGAATACACTATGACAGCCTTTTTGGACATAGAAAGGGCTTTTAACAACATCACACCGGACTCGATAATAGCGGCACTATCTAGTCTAGGAGTGAATTCTGTGATCATCTCATTGATTGGAAATCTGCTTGTCAACAGGCGGATAACGTCAAAATTGGGAACGTCGGAAATATCCCGATTTGTGAACAGGGGAACGCCACAAGGTGGCGTTCTATCACCACTTCTCTGGAACTTGGCGCTAAACCAAGTGCTAGTATCGTTGGAGGGGCAAGGCTGCAGCGTAGTCGCATATGCTGACGACGTGGCCATGGCCGTAAATGGGAAGTTTCTATATACAATTAGGAATATCCTGCAACGGGCTCTCACAGAGCTATCTATCTGGGCAAGGGGTTGCGGTCTGGGGGTTAATCCGATCAAAACGGAACTTGTTCTTTTCACTAGGAAGTATAAGATCCTTCGATCCCGTTTCTCTCAACGGCACTGAAATCGTCTTCTCTGATGGAGCCAAGTATCTTGGCGTATTCCTGGACAGGAAGCTGAACTTCAGACGGAATTTGGAGGAGCGGGTGAAGAAGGCGACTATAGCTTTATACCCCGGTAAGAACGCCATTGGTAAGCGATGGGGCTTTAGTCCGAAAATTGCTCACTGGATCTATACAGCGGTGGTCCGTCCAATACTCCTGTACGGAGTCATCGTCTGGTGGCCTGCTTTGGAGAAGGCCACCAATAACAACCTTCTCGCAAGGGTACAGAGAATGGCTTCCATGTGCATCACTGGAGCCCTTCGTACTACACCTTCGGATGCCTTGAACATCCTATTACACCTAATACCACTGGACATATTAGGGAAGCAGTCGGCGGCCTCATCGGCCATTCGATTAAGTAGCACACTATAATGGCGGGGCTACAATTGTGGCCACGGGATGATCCTGAATGACAGGAACTTGCCATTGAACGTGGATTACACTACTCCAAGGAGCGTATTTGAACCTCACTACTGTACACTAATACCGACCAGGGAATCTTGGTCTGGGAGGACACCAGGCAGTAGGCGTTCCGTAAATTTCTATACTGACGGATCGAAATTGTGCGGTCAGGTTGGTTTTGGAGTCCATTCAGGGGAGCTTGGACTAAATCTGGCTCGAAGATTACCAGACCACTGCAGTGTATATCAGGCAGAGGTACTGGCAATAAAGGAGGTTGCTGACTGGTTGGGTCGGAATATTCGGTCTACGACCGTAGTCAACATCTATTCTGATAGTTAAGCCGCGGTAAAAATGCATGCGATCAATGTTCCTGAAAACGAGAACGCCCTTAGCTGCCGCACGTCCTTAAATGAGATGGCCAAGCAGTTCGACATCAGGCTCATATGGGTCCCAGGGCACAGGAACATACCGGGAACTGCAAAGCGGATGAGCTGGCAAGACAGGGTACTACCTTACAGGTTCCAGCGGATTTGGAATGTGTTGGTACACCCCTGGAATCGTGCAAGCTTGAACTTCGGCTTCGCACCGCTGGCATAACGAATAACAGATGGGCTAATGGATTAACGTGTAGGATCACAAGACAAATCTGGCCTGCTCTGAATCGAAAGCGCACAAATGCGCTATTATCAATCCCCCGTGGGGAGATCTCAACGGTAGTTGCTGTTGTTACTGGGCACTGCCTTATAGGGAGACACGCTGAGCGCCTTAAGGTCTCGTCAAATGATTTCTGTCGTAGCTGCTTGGATGTGGAGGAGGTAGAGAGCGTAGAACACTTCCTCTGTCACTGCCCGGCGCTATCCAGAACAAGACTACGGACATTGGGATCGCCGTTTCTTCACGATCTCTCTGACCTCTCAAACGTGGAAATTTCACATCTTAGGGGCTTCATCAGAAGCTCGAACTGGTTCTTCGGTGGGGACTGAGGGGAACACCCATTCGTCCCGTGGTATCACAACGGACCCCAGAGTCTAAGTGTGCTGGTCCTTGGATCAGCAGCCACTTCCAACCTAACCTAACCTAACCTACATGTCACTAATTCGAATAAATTTGATAAAATTTAGTGTATAAGATTTCGCCGACCATACGATGAACTCTTGAGAAATTTGTGAAAATCGTAGAATATTTTCACCTAGTCCTAGCACAAATAACCCCCAACAGACCGACTAAATTGGTCCTAAGATCCTGATAATTAAATATATATGTATATACATATATATATATATAACATTTGGTGTGTGTCTATTATACTCCCATATCTGCAGTCAAAAACTAAAAACTGTAGGTCCATTTTAAGTCATGGTCCCCATATAAATCTTCTTCCCGATCTTCACTTAAATCTGTAGAAAAAAAAAATTTTTTTTTAAATTTTGTTTTATATATATTTTTGTCAGCAAATAAGGGACTTTGCTAAATATGGTCATGATCGCTCCACTTTTTTGACCTAGTCGTTATATAAAAATAATTTCAGATAAAAATTTCCTCAATTCTGTAAAACACAAATTAAAAAGAAAATCACTAAATTTATGTTATACTTATTTTCTATATGCAGTTGTTACCTCAGAAAAGTTGGATCCATGATCCTCTCTCGAAACGCATGGTAGAGGGTATTGTATAGACGGTCTAGCCCTACTTTAATTATACTCTATACCGCTATGTGGTTTGGGTATAATTACTTTGTGCTGCTGTTTGTAACAACCAAAAATATTTGACCTGCACCCATCTTTAATTATACCGATCGAATCAGAATCATTATCTGATTTGATTTAACGATGTCCGTCCGTCTGTGTGTCCATGTAAAGCTTGTAATCAAACTGCAGGTCGCAAATATGAATATATTTTGATGAAATTTGGTATTTAATCTTCTATCGGCCATGGAATGAACGCTATTGAAATTGGTGAGAATCGGTCCATGTTCAGACCTAGCCCCCATACAAATGACCCTATGAAATTAACATATATTGCCGTAAGATCCAAATCAACATATAAATGTTAGTCAAATTGGGTCTGTATGTATATATTACTTCCATTAATCAGTAGTTCAAAAATGATCCCTATTGGACAACTCTTAGTCATAGGCCCCGTATAGAGCTGCTTCCCGATCTTCACTTAAATCTATCAAAAAACAAAAATATTGCACTGATTCTTCTCAAATTTTGTTTGTATATATTTTTGCAAAATACAAGAGACTTCACCAGACATGGTCAGGATCGGTCCATTTTTGGGCCTAGTCCCCATATAGATATAGCATCCGATATGAACTTTTTCATACCTGCAGCCGGAAAAATTAATAAAAATCCCACTCAAATTTGGTTTATGCTTATTTTCTATATCCAGTTAGTTGGGCCTAAGAGATAGGGTCTCTAAACGTATGGTATAGGGTATCATATAGTCGGTCTCGACCGACTATAATTTTCTTACTTGTTTTTTCTTGTTTTATTTGTTGTTGCCTAGTGTAATATGTTTAAGGAGGATAGGGATTTAAAACCCTTTTTTGCATTTCACTTTCTGAATCTACAACATGTCGAGAGTGTTGTCAAAATATTAAGTAAATCGGAGAAAGATATAGCGTTTCCAGCGACCGGCCTCATACAGAATATCGTATATAAATCGGTTCTTAAAAAACTTTGAATCGATGTTCTCCCAAATAAATGTTCAAAGTCCGTGAACATCATAACTCAAAATCTACTTGACCGATTCTTTTGAAATTTTACTCACTGTATCTACACATAAATAATTTTTTTAACAACAAATTCCCAAAATTTTATAGCAAAAATCGTGTTTTTCACTTCAAAATAAGGCAATGAAATAAATAATCCAACATTTTTCATATCTTCAAAAAAGAATTATGAAAATACGACTTCTATAACTTTTAAAACCTGCCCTCAAAGTATTCTAATTTCCTCAAGTCATTGATGACAACATTTTAGAAGAGTGATTAAAATTTGAAAAGTTAATTAAGCCAAAACCTAAATCTACTGATTATAACTTCCTGGCCTACAAGTAGTTTTTTGTTGTTGTTATTTTTTTTTTTATCATTTACCGCAACGAAGGCAACAAGTGGCATAAATTTGTAAAACAGACTAAAGGGTTAAGCAAATTAATACAAATTTTTATTTGAGTGTTATTAATTATGTTTGCCAGTATAGGAGAGTTAGAGAGCTTAAATGAAAAAGAGAGTAAATAACTGAATAGATGAATGAATGAATAAATGTCTGTGGCTCAGAGTGTGCTTGTTTATATTATTGTTTAACGGTAAATTTATCCCACTTATACAAACAAACGCATTGGCAGATTTTGGTATGGCTCACTTTGTTTATTATTATTTTTTTTTTTTTTTTTAAATCAAAAAGTTTTTGCGTGGATTTTCCATCATTATCAGGAAAACATATTACAACCACCACCACCAGATGATAATAATGCTGTTGATGATGATGATGAATATGGTGATGATTATTAATATCATTGTCATCATTGATAACGTCACAAAATTGAGTATTTATAATAGTAGAGTAGAGTAGAATTGTTTATCTTGTTATTGTTGCTTTATTCGCTTTCATTTTTTATTAGACGTCAGCCAGCCAGCCAGCCATTTGCCATTTGTTGTTTGCTTCTTGTTCGTATATTTTATATTTCGTTTCGCAAAGAAAGCTAACATAGACAGACAAAACAGAGAAACATTTAATCATTTTCTTTTCATTTTCCGTGTTTTTCACACATTAATATTTTACCGGCTAGTTAGCTGCCAACTAGTAGCGGCTTGGCGGCTCAACGGCTCGTCTCGTCTCTCGCGTCAATATTAAATTGAATATCAATTTTTATCATTTTCAAAAATAATAAAAAAAAAAAAAAAGAAAATAATAATAAAAACGTTCAAGTAAAATTTACCCCAAAAATATTTTATGTGAATTAAAATAAAAATAAGAATAAAAATAAAAATAATACATAAAACTTTTTGCCAAAACAGATATTTCTCATTTAATGCGTGGTACTGCTACAAAATATTTGACGAAAAAAAAAACAAAAATACAACAAATATTTTATTTAAAAAAAAAATTAAAATAAAAATATATAAATACAAAGTACACGTTACTAAAAAAAAAATAACTTTAAAAACAATTTATATATTTAAAAATATTAATTTATGGCTCATGTGTTCGTATCAGTGTTTAAATAATCTTTAAATTTTATATATAAATAAATATACTAAGTAACAGATATAAACAAAATTTATGATAACAACAACTAAAATCCGTCGGATAAAAATTTTAGTTGTCTATTTAAATTAGAAAAATTTATAAAAATGTAGTTAAAATTATTCTTAATTTTCTAAGTAAATAAATTAATAAACGAAAAAACTTAAAAAATATATTTACTTATAAATATTAAATATGAAAACAATAACAAATTTAAAAAAACACGAAAGGGTAACTACTTCAACAGGTGTTCGTTAACGAAATGTGAACATTTTCTTTTATATATGTATATGAGTTTCCTGTTCTACTGGAAGTAATAATTCAAGTAAGAGATTTTAACTTGCTTGCTTAAACGTTTAGAAATTAAGGAATTTTCGCATTAATGGATTAATTTATCTATACATTTTCTTTGGTACGAAAACTTATTTATAATGTGCAGTTAACTATAAATTTCAAGTTTTCAGTTCCAAAATTGATCTCAAAATTAGTTTTAGATAATAAGATTTTATCTCAAATGTTGCTAGTGCTGCAATCATTTACTCACGCACAGAAAACAGATTCATTGTGCCTACCGAATTTATTGCCAACCGAATTGCGATAATGCTAGTAACTGATTTTTGGGTTCATGTTGATTACAATTCGATTGATTGGCTTAACAGTAAATATTTTATCATAACAGAAAATTTTCAGATGATATTAAATTTCTGTTGATACAATCGAAAATACAGTTGCTCCGCTTTAGAACAATTCGATTGGCAAAGATTTTTTCTATGTGCAGTAGCTGTAAACAATGTATTGAATTCTGGGGACCATAAATTTTATATTGATATAACTAAAGCCTATTCTGGCAAAAGTCCAACAAAAAAGTTGTAATTGATGTCTGAATATTAAAGCCTGTTGTAAGTCATATATCAAAAAAGAAAAAAAAAAATCAAGTAAGAAAATTACAGTCCGTCTCACAGTGGCTGAAAATTGTTTTTCATTGGCCAATATTCTGAAACTTTTGAACCGATCAAAATATTTTAGTTGAACTTGAGCCTGTTTTAATTGCATTAAAAAAAGTTGAACTTTTCATTTTTTTAACTTTTAGCATGAAAAGTGGGTTTTTATTATTTTTTTAATTAAAAATATCATATTTGGCTTTCAATAATAAGCATTTTTTTTTTTAATGGGATTTAGTTTTAATGTTTACACTCAAAAAAACTTGTACACTCAAAAAAAAAAAAAAAAAAGTAAACCAACTGGAAATATTGCTATTACTAACGAAAAATTAAAAATTTTTTGCTGTCAAATTTGAAAAATTGTTTACACTCAAAGAATATTTCTAGTTAAAAAAAACGTTAGTAATCTATAATATTAATAGGCTAGGCGATTTCTTGTGACCGAGATTTTGTTCTACCATTTTATCCCGATTTTGACCAAACGTATATTATTTGAAAGGTATTTCTTTTTAGCCGTTTTGCAGATTTTTAGATTTTTAAATTGTTTCCTTTATTTTGAGTAAATTGCGTTTAAAATTGCTACTAACATATGCCGAAAATTATACATATGCTGTGTGTGTTTTATTAGATTTGTTAATGTGTTTGTTAATGAGTTTTTTATCTTCATTCAAAATAATAATAAACCATAAAAGTGTTGATTTGTGAATTGGCTAAATTGAAAAATAAAGCTGCCTAGAAACTGCACTTGAATTTCGAGTGCTGGAATCTGCTACGATTATCTAATAGCCTTGCTATTACTACAGAAAAGTTTATAATTTTTTGCTGTCAAATTTGAAAAATTGTTTACACTCAAAGAATATTTCTAGTTAAAAAAACGCGTTAGTAATCTATAATATTAATAGGCTAGGCGATTTCTTGTGACCGAGATTTTGTTCTACCATTTTATCCCGATTTTGACCAAACGTATATTATTTGAAAGGTATTTCTTTTTAGACGTTTTGCAGATTTTTAGATTTTTTAATTTTTTCCATTATTTTGATTAAATTGCGTTTTAAGTTGCTACTAACACATACAGAAAATTATACATATGCTGTGTGTGTTTTATTAGATTTGTTAATGTGTTTGTTAATGAGTTTTTTTTGTCTTCATTCACAATAATAATAAACCATAAAAGTGTTGATTTGTGAATTGGCTAAATTGAAAAATAAAGCTGCCTAGAAACTGCACTTGAATTTCGAGCGCTGGAATCTGCTACGATTATCTAATAGCCTTGCTAAATATTACTACAGAAAAGTTTATAATTTTTTGCTGTCAAATTTGAAAAATTGTTTACACTCAAAGAATATTTCTAGTTAAAAAAACGCGTTAGTAATCTATAATATTAATAGGCTAGGCGATTTCTTGTGACCGAGATTTTGTTCTACCATTTTATCCCGATTTTGACCAAACGTATATTATTTGAAAGGTATTTCTTTTTAGCCGTTTTGCAGATTTTTAGATTTTTAAATTGTTTCCTTTATTTTGAGTAAATTGCGTTTAAAATTGCTACTAACATATGCCGAAAATTATACATATGCTGTGTGTGTTTTATTAGATTTGTTAATGTGTTTGTTAATGAGTTTTTTTATCTTCATTCAAAATAATAATAAACCATAAAAGTGTTGATTTGTGAATTGGCTAAATTGAAAAATAAAGCTGCCTAGAAACTGCACTTGAATTTCGAGTGCTGGAATCTGCTACGATTATCTAACAGCCTTGCTATTACTACAGAAAAGTTTATAATTTTTTGCTGTCAAATTTGAAAAATTGTTTACACTCAAAGAATATTTCTAGTTAAAAAAACGCGTTAGTAATCTATAATATTAATAGGCTAGGCGATTTCTTGTGACCGAGATTTTGTTCTACCATTTTATCCCGATTTTGACCAAACGTATATTATTTGAAAGGTATTTCTTTTTAGCCGTTTTGCAGATTTTTAGATTTTTAAATTTTTTCCTTTATTTTGAGTAAATTGCGTTTAAAGTTGCTACTAACACATACATAAAATTATACATATGCTATGTGTGTTTTATTAAATTTGTTACTGTGTTTGTTAATGAGTTTTTTTTATCTTCATTCACAATAATAATAAACCATAAAAGTGTTGATTTGTGGATTGGCTAAATTGAAAAATAAAGCTGCCTAGAAACTGCACTTGAATTTCGAGCGCTGGAATCTGCTACGATTATCTAATAGCTTTGCTATTACTACAGAAATGTTTATAATTTTTTGCTGTCAAATTTGAAAAATTGTTTACACTCAAAGAATATTTCTAGCTAAAAAAAAACGTTAGTAATCTATAATATTAATAGGGTAGGCGATTTCTTGTGACCGAGATTTTGTTCTACCATTTTATCCCGATTTTGACCAAACGTATATTATTTGAAAGGTATTTCTTTTTAGCCGTTTTGCAGATTTTTAGATTTTTAAATTGTTTCCTTTATTTTGAGTAAATTGCGTTTAAAGTTGCTACTAACATATACAGAAAATTATACATATGCTGTGTGTGTTTTATTAGATTTGTTAATGTGTTTGTTAATGAGTTTTTTTTATCTTCATTCACAATAATAATAAACCATAAAAGTGTTGATTTGTGAATTGGCTAAATTGAAAAATAAAGCTGCCTAGAAACTGCACTTGAATTTCGAGTGCTGGAATCTGCTACGATTATCTAATAGCCTTGCTATTACTACAGAAAAGTTTATAATTTTTTGCTGTCAAATTTGAAAAATTGTTTACACTCAAAGAATATTTCTAGTTAAAAAAACGCGTTAGTAATCTATAATATTAATAGGCTAGGCGATTTCTTGTGACCGAGATTTTGTTCTACCATTTTATCCCGATTTTGACCAAACGTATATTATTTGAAAGGTATTTCTTTTTAGCCGTTTTGCAGATTTTTAGATTTTTAAATTTTTTCCTTTATTTTGAGTAAATTGCGTTTAAAGTTGCTACTAACACATACATAAAATTATACATATGCTATGTGTGTTTTATTAAATTTGTTACTGTGTTTGTTAATGAGTTTTTTTTATCTTCATTCACAATAATAATAAACCATAAAAGTGTTGATTTGTGGATTGGCTAAATTGAAAAATAAAGCTGCCTAGAAACTGCACTTGAATTTCGAGCGCTGGAATCTGCTACGATTATCTAATAGCATTGCTATTACTACAGAAAAGTTTATAATTTTTTGCTGTCAAATTTGAAAAATTGTTTACACTCAAAGAATATTTCTAGCTAAAAAAAAACGTTAGTAATCTATAATATTAATAGGCTAGGCGATTTCTTGTGACCGAGATTTTGTTCTACCATTTTATCCCGATTTTGACCAAACGTATATTATTTGAAAGGTATTTCTTTTTAGCCGTTTTGCAGATTTTTAGATTTTTAAATTGTTTCCTTTATTTTGAGTAAATTGCGTTTAAAATTGCTACTAACATATGCCGAAAATTATACATATGCTGTGTGTGTTTTATTAGATTTGTTAATGTGTTTGTTAATGAGTTTGTTATCTTCATTCACAATAATAATAAACCATAAAATTGTTGAGTTGTGAATTGGCTAAATTGAAAAATAAAGCTGCTAGAAATTGCACTTGAATTTCGAGCGCTGGAATCAGCAAGTATTATCTAATAGCCTTGCTCTTACTACAGAAAAGTTTATAATTTTTTGCTGTCAACTTTACTGATTTTAGCAAAATAAATCTGCTGAATATCAGCGCAATTATTCTGATTGTGAAATGAAAAGAAGAGTTTTTACATTTTGAATCTTCCTTATTTATTAAAACATTTCATACATATGTGGGTAAAAAAAGCTTTAAAAAACCGCAATGATTTTAATAACATTTGTAACAATGGGAGGTTCTGTTTATTATTGTTTTTTACTAATACTATATTTTTCGAACTTATAATTATTATTCATGCAATTATAATTATTATTCATTTGATTCAAATATTGATTGCAAATATTCCATATTTTGTTCTGTGTTATTTCTGTTCTTTATTATTGGTTTTTTGACTTTTTCATCTGAATCCCGATGTTCCGATTTGCTTTCGCAGAATAGATAATTTTTTAAGGAGAGATATTTTGTCAGATAGTCATTTTTAAGAAAAGGTACTTATTTTAGAAAATTCAGTTTTTTTAGAAAATTCATTTTTTTAGAAAAGGTACTTGAAAAAAAAACTCTGATATAAAAATTGTACTTTTTGGAAAAAATATTCACAGTTAACATAAGACATTTTTTTTTAAGAAAGGCACTTTCTAAGAACTTTAAGGTTTTAAAAAAATTTTTTTTAGAAAACGTATTTTTTTAAATTACTTTATTAAGAAAAGGTACTCTTTCATAAAAGGTATTTTTTCTAGGTAAATATACTGTTTTAAGAAAATGTACTTTTTTTTAAGATAAAGTGCTTTTTAAGGAAACATACCTTTTTAAGTAAAGGTCCTTTTTTAGGAAAAGGTCCTTGTTTAAGAAAAGGTACTTTTAAGAAAAAGTAACTTTTTAAGAAGAGGTGCTTTTTCAAGAAAAATTTTGTTTTAACAAATCTTACTTATTTTCAAAGGCAGTTAGTTGCTTTAAATAAAATATATTTTTTAAGTAAAGGTACTTTTTTAACAAATTTACTTTTTAAAAAATTTGCTTTTTTTAAGTAAAAGTTCCCGTTTAACAGAAGTTCCTTTGTTAAGAAAATTTGCTTTTTCATAAAAGGTACTTTCTTCAGTAAAAGTACTTTTATAGAAATTGTACTTTTGAAGGAAAGACACTTTTTCAAAAAAAAAAAAAAAGTAAATAAATTCTTTTTCAAGAAAAGGTAAATTTTTAAGAAAATTTATTTTTTTTAAGAAAAAGTACTTTATTAAGAAATGGTATTTTTTCAGACAAAAAAAATTACTTCTTTAAGAAGAAGTACTTTTTAAGAAAATTTACTTTTATAAGAAACGGAAAAAGTAGGAAAAATTATTTATTTTCAAAGGCACTTTTTGAAGAAAAGTTTCTTTTTAACAAAGCTACTTTTTCAGAAAATTTGCTTTTTTAATAAAAGTTACTTTGTTAAGAAAAATTATCTTTTTATAAATGGATATGTACTTATTTATAAAGAGGTTGTTTTTCAGAAAAGGTACTTTTTCCTGAAAAAAATTATCTCTCGAAGAAAATTTACTTTTTTAAGAAAAGTTATATTTTTAAGAAATGGTACTTTTTTTTAGAAACTTTAGTTTTTTAACAAAAGGCACTTTTTCAGATAAGTTTCTTTCTTTAAAGAAAGGTACTGTTTTAAGAAACAATACTTTTTTAACAAAAGATACTTTTTAAGAAACAGTGATTTTTAAGAAAAATATTTTTTTTATTAAGAGGTAATTTTGAAGAAAAGGTTCTTTTTCAGAAAATATACTTTGTAAGAAAAGCTATTTTTTTTCATGAAAGGGTACTACTACGACTTGTTCAGAAAAAGGTACTACTTTAAGAAAAGTTAATTTTTTAAGGAAGGGTACTTTTTTTAGAACAAGACGTTTTTCGAAAGAACTTTTGAAGAAATGATGATTTTTAAGAAATGATACTTTTTTAAGAAAATTTGCTTTCGCGAAAAGATATATTATCAGATACAGTCCTTTTTAAGAAAAGGTATTTTTTAAAGAAAGTTCAGTTTTTTCAAAAAAGGTACTTAAAAAAATTGTGATATAAAAATTTTACTTTTTGGAAAAAATATTCATTTTAATTAACATAAGACATTTTTTTTAAGAAAACATATTTCTTGAAAAAAGGTACTTTTTAAGAACTTTATAGTTTTAAAAAGAAACTTTTTTAAGAAAACGTATTTTTTTTAGGGTACTCTTTTAGAAAAAGTTCCTTTTCTAGGTAAAGGCACAGTTTTAAAAATGTCATTTTTTTTTAAAGAAAAATTGCTTTGTAAGGAAACATACGTTTTTGAGTAAAGGTCCTTTCTTAGGAAAAGGTCCTTCTTAAAGAAAATGTACTTTTTTTTAGAAAAAGCACTTGTTTATTTTACTTATTTTCAAAGGCATTTGTTTTTAACAAAAGATACTTTTTAAGAAGAGGTACTTTTTTTAACAAAATTAGATTTTTAGAAATTTGCTGTTTTTTTAATAAACGTTACCGTATAAAAGAAGTCTCTGTGTTAAGATAATGTACTTTTTCATAAAAGCTACTTTGTTCAGTAAAAATACT
This sequence comes from Cordilura impudica, assembly GCA_963682025.1. Taxonomy (NCBI): domain Eukaryota; kingdom Metazoa; phylum Arthropoda; class Insecta; order Diptera; family Scathophagidae; genus Cordilura; species Cordilura impudica. Next base: position 312,284,307 of record OY821517.1, read on the forward strand.
TTTATAGAAAAAATACTTTTGAAGGAGAGGCACTTTTTCAAAAAAAAAAAATTATTTTTTAAGAAAAGGTAAATTTTTAAGAAAATTTATTTTTTAAGAAAAGGTATTTTTGCAGAAAAAAAATTTTACCTCTTTAAGAAAAAGTAATTTTTAAGTAAAAATTATTCATATTAATATTAATTCTTTAATATTAATAACTAGAAGGTACGTACGACTTTCAACTATTTCTTAATAAACATAATACTGATATTGTAATGATAAACGAAACAAAACTTAATCCTAAACATAAACTTCAGTTTAATAGTTACACCATGGTTAGAAGAGATAGAAACGGTGCAATACGAGGAGGTGGAACAGCTATATTAATTAGAAATAATTTGAAATATAACATATATTCAAATAATATAATAAATTCCTTTAAATTTTTAGAAACTTGCATACTTCGGCTACCAATGGTTACAAATGAAACTTTATATATTATATCTGCTTACTATCCCTCTGGGAATAACGATTCTAATTTTAAACCAGAAATACATAACCTTTTTAATTCCTTAGACCTACAAAATATGAACAACTTTTACATTTTAGCAGGAGATCTAAATGCAAAACATACATACATACTAAACTTAAGGAATGGTTGATAGATAATGAAATAAATTTTAGATGTAAACTTTATGACTCTAGCTTACCTTCTTATCCTAGAAGAGGGTCGTATCTGGACGTATGTATTGCTGATAGCAGACTTCATATCAATACAGAGAACAACACTCTAAACTGCCTCAAAACCTTAGATTATGATAGTGATCATCAGGCTATACAAATACATGCTTATATGAAGAGTGAACAACAACTCCTTACTTTCATTAAAGAAACGCAAACTTTTAAATACAACTATAACAAAACAAATTGAAAAAAGTTTAAGAATAAAATAGTACAAAAACTTGACAGTAATATACAGATAACAAAAAATCGAAATCTGTTAAATTCTGAAATAGATTCGCATATTAATGATCTCAATGAAATAATTATAGAAACTTCAGAAACTTTAACACCTAAATACAAAAATCTAGACCCATTTCATAAAATAAACAGCCCAATTATAAAAAAGCTGCACGCAGAAAAAAGTAAAATACTTACAATAACACTGTGCAACAAATTAAGACTTTTTGAATGGAACAGAATAGCGACCCCATAATTCTGAAAGGGTATGTTGAGTAGATCATTTTTGTAGAACAAACTTATGGTCCAGCACGTCTGAGTATTTTTTTTACAGTGGGTCAAAATTTTCATTTTTTGGTCGAAGGGAGCATTATACTTTATGAAAAAAAATGCTGTAAGTTAATGTCTGAGAGAATTCCTATGGTCAGAGTTGTATTGTGGAATTGTATGAGGATTATTTTTGTTGAAGATCTTAACCCTCTAACTGGTCTCTTTATGGGTCCATTTGACGCTTTTTTCGAGAAAATCAAAAAAAATACTTTGAAAAAGGACATTTAAGGATTAAAACATTCTTCGAAAATGTTTGCCGAAAAATTTCAGTGGGGGTCAACAAAGACACCATTGTTGTAAATAAAGCTTTTTACGATTAATTTTGCAAAATTACATGCCAACTTCTATAAAAAAAATTATAATTTTGTTTTAATACTGGTTTACTATAGTATGTACATATTTATTTTTTTGCTTCAAATTTTCGAGTAAAAGGGAATTGGGAAATAGCAGTAGTATGACAATGTATTAAAGATTAAACTTAATATGCTTTCCTGTATTTAGCTTGACGTGAATGTTCCGATGGGTCAAGGTTTCTGTACAAGCCCCATACGTATTCAGCAAGCATTACGCTTTGGGATTTCCGCTTGAATCTTTCTTCCAATACCTTTATATCCTGACGAAACCTTTCACCGTGTTCATCTGAAACCGCTCCAAGGTTTTCTTAAAAAAAAATTGAGATGAGAGTGCAGAAAATGCTGCTTTAGTGACATCTTAACGCCAGTATTGTCAAAACCGATTAGCATGCTTTCAATATTTTCTGCATAGTTTTGTGCTTTTGAGTTTCCAAGGAATTCTGATATAACCAGCTGCATAAAGCCAAATTCTGTCTTTTGTATATCCGACAGATGACCATAAAATTCTTCAGCTTGTAATAATTTTCTTATATCGGGTCCAACGAGCATTCCTAGAAAAGGTAATTTACATTGAATGAAATAAATTATTTCTTAAAACCGTATGTTACCTTCTTTTAATTTTGCTGCAGATAATCTGGGGAAAATTGTTTGAATGCGTTTGAAAGCATTTCTTTGTGTATTTAAGCTTTTGATAAAATTTTTCACCACGCCCAACTTAATATGCAGCGGTGGAAGTATGACCTTATCTTTTCGGACAAGGGATTCATGGATTACATTTAAGTCACCAATAATATTTTCTTTACGTTCTTCGAAATATTTAATATGATAATGGCTGCAGGTCAAAAGACCACTTTCGCAAGTACTAACTACGGTTTTTGGTATCCAAGCTTCAGACAAAAATCGTATTCCAAAGAAAAGAAAATATGGTTCTTCAATTGTAGGCAATATCTTTCTTCTGCTTTGATGGTGCGTAAAATAACAGAATCCGCCATGCTTATTTAAGCTTTAATTTTTCTTTTTTTATATTAATTTTAGTAAAAATCACACCCGATATGTACTGTTTAGTAGCTCAATTATGCTTGAATTTTTTCTTTTATTTTTTATTATTAATTTTTTATAAATATCACACCCGATTTGTAAGTCACAGCTGACTAGACGCGAGAACTCAGTGTTTGGCCCGGCCGAACTTGACGCCGTTTTTACCTGTTTTGTATATGTTGGTATATGATTTTACTAATTAAGCATAAAGAGCTTTATCTACAACAATGGTGTCTTTGGTGACCCCCACTGAAATTTTTCGGCAAACATTTTCGTAGAATATTTTAATCCTTAAATGTCCTTTTTTAAAGGATATTTTTTGATTTTCTCGAAAAAAAAGGGTCTTCTATAAAAATAATCCTCATACAATTCCACAATACAACTCTGACCATAAGAATTCTCTCAGACATTAACTTTGACCCACTGTAAAAAAATACTCAGACGTGCTGGACCATAAGTTTGTTCTACAAAAATGATCTACTCAACATACCCTTTCAGAATTATAGGGTCGCTATTCTGTTCCAAAAATGCTGTTGGACAGTGTAATTAAAAAACACAATAGACTAGAGCATACCTTAACAGAACCCGCACTGAATATACTTACAGCTAAACTGAAACTAACTAAAAACCTTTTAAAGGAAAATATCACCAACGTTTTAAACAAATACGTACAAGAAAAATTAACAAAAATAAATCCTAAAAATTCGAAAAATATGTTTAAAGAAATTAAAAAAAAAACTTTTAAAAAGTTTAGCGCTTTAATTCTTCAGAACATAAAAATTCCACAACATTTAGAATATTTACTTAATAATGCGGAAATAGACTCAAGAAATTTAGAAAAAGACAGTTTAAATAATAATATTATACAAGATCAAGATCAAATCATACTAATAGTACACAATTACAAGTTGGTGAAGCTTTTAATAAATTCTTGGAAAGAAAAACAAATTTTGAAAATAACCAATCCACTATAATGCATTTCAACGCAGAAAAAAATTCCAATAATCTAAATGAAAGACAAGCCGATGACTATTTCATAACGAGGGAAAAAATAACATATATTTTCTCCCGTTTAAAAGGTAAATTATCGTCAGGAATTGACACAGTATCGAATCTAGTATTAAAAAATATTCCAGAAATAATGATTTTCGAATATTGTAGTCTTTTTAATAACATGAAAGTTGTTCTTTTAGCAAAAAAAAAAAAACAAAGATACGAGTAATCCACAAATTCTTCGTGCAATAAGTTTACTTCCAAATATAAGCAAAGTATTTGAAATGTGTATTAACAATAATCTAAACAAATTCTATAATGATACAGGATTGATAAATGAAAAACAGTTTGGATTTAAATACAAGCATTCAACTACAAACGCAATACAATTACTCACTTTCAATATTAATTGGAATTGGAAGAGGAAACTATGCACTGGAGCTTATTTCATAGATATGGAAAAAGCCTTTGACAGCATATGGATACCAGGTTTAATATTCAAATTACTTGAATTTCAGTTTCCAATACATCAAATAATACTCATTTATAATATGATTAGCGAAAAATCCTTTATGTATTTCACCAGAACTATAAAAGTAATAGAACCTTCAAAATCATTAATGGCCTACAACAAGGTTACAGTAAACTCTCCCATTTTATTTAATCTTTTTATTCTAGATCTGCTTAATAAAACAGAAAACATTATAGTATTTGCAGATGATATTGTCATATACCACGCCAACAGCACAATGATAAAATAAATACAAACTTACAAGAATCTTTTAACACAGTGGAACAATTTTCAGTTGACTGGAACATGAAACTAAATGCACAAAAATGTGAAACGATTTTATTCAGGCCCTCTGTCGATAAATGTAACAACAATATAAAAAGAAACTGGAAATATTTTGGAATTAAATCGAATTTAACTAACACCAACATACCCAGTAAACAAGTAGTCAAATACTTAGGCATTCAGTTAGACAAATTCTTATACTTCAATACTCATGTAAACGAAATAACTATGAAAGCAAGAAAGGAATTTTTTTGTATATAAATCCTTATTTTATTCTAAACATATAAAATCTAAGATAAAAATAATTATGTACCAATCACTTATTAGACCAATCCTCACATATGGACGCCCAATTTTGTTCAATATCTCACCTTCTTCCATGGAAAAAATACGAGTCTTCGAAAGGAAATGTTTAAGGGCTTGTACGTCATTATTTAGATCGTCACATAGTAATTATGTAAAATACGTTTCAAATAAAAAACTATATAATTCATCTAATATAATTAAAATAGATAATCCAATCAGGAATAATATTTTAAAGTGCACATCGTGCATTGAAAATAATCTAATAATGGCACCGTACTATGCAAATGATATTTATATAATAAATACTTTAGAAAAAGGTTTTGTGCCACCCGAGGCATTTTTATACTAAGATAAGTTAAATATAATTCAGGATGAAAATGGCATTCCTATTTTATATCATAATTTCAGACGGGCCAATATCAAAGCAATTGATTGTAATTCTCCAAATAATAATATCAGGTATGACACAAGTATATCTAACAAAGAACTTTACATACTGCAAAGATCAAAAGCCAAAAAATTTTGGTGGCTACATGAATAATTAACTAAAATTTTTCTTTTAACATTTAGACCTTTGTTTTATCCTTCTGCCAAGATACAAGTAATGTTTTTAAAAAATTTTTCATTACAAAATAAATTTATATTTGCTGTGTATTTGTGTATACAAAATAAAAATACAAATTATTGTAAACCAATACCTATTCTTATATTAAAAATACTAGAGAGCTCATTTCTGGGACTTTGTATATTTGTATATGGGTAATTCCATGTCAAATCAACCAATGGGTGTACACTACCTTCTCCAAATTGTATGATTTTTCGTAGGAAGACAGATTATTACAGAACTAAAATAAGTGCAAAGTTTGAGGGCACTGGCACTTCTGTATCCGGAAATATGTGGTCTTGAAAATCGTAAAAAAAGGTCAAAATTTACAAAGTTGTACTTACTTAATTATAATTTTCTTGAAAAGTATTATAGTTACGCAACTCATCGAGGTTGCATTTGAAAGGTTAATTAATTAGCTTTAATTTGATATACAACATGATTTTTTTTTTGGAAAGGTCAAAGGTCACATCTCTTGACCTATAATTCGGGAGGCTATAGCTGTAAAAACGACAACTTTAAAAATCTGAAAAAAATATATGTTTAAGATTGGTTCCTTCCCTAAAGTTCCAAAAAATTTCAGACTGGGGGTATGCTTGGATCCAGAAATATTTATCATAGAGTAAAGGTAGATATTTAAAAAGTCGGTGCTGTTACTGTTACTGTTTATGAATGTGGTTGGTTGTGCTCGTGAGCGTCGGCGGGCTATGCACGCACGCCGCTATTTGTTTCTGGTTCTTTAGCTCTGTACTGTACTCAGTGCAGACCTGTGTTAGGGTTGGTTTGACTGGTAATTATGTTAGAGCGAGACAACAGTATAAATGTTGTCGGGTGTGGTTCGTAGTGTCAAATAACTTGGATATAGAGAAATTATTGAAAAACGAGAAGTCAAATGAAGCACCATTCTAAGCACGTTGCTTTAAAAAACCACATGTGTTGCTATAAAATCAATATTTTTAAATAAAACCAAAAGTGTTCAAAGAGATTGTTTTTTGCCTCTGTAAACAATATGTCATTTAATACAATATATTGTTGTAATCCATTTAAAAAAGTTGCTCATGTCCGGAATGCAAGAGGACTTCGAAAAGTTCAGCAATGGATGACTGGAATTAGTAATAACATTTCAGTATCAAATAAAATATGTGATATATGCAGAAGAGAACTTTATAAATTAAAAGGAAGTGTAAACAATAATATTCAATCTATGAACGAGCCAGAAAACGAGACTTCAGACTCGGAAAGTGAAGCATCAGTTTCGGGAGATGTTCGAATTTCTAAGTTAAACGAAAGTTTAACATATTTATAAGAATCTCCAATATGTTCGAGAAAAATTCCATTAAAAGGGTATACAACTAGAAAGTTAGAAAAAATAACAACATCAATTAAAACCAACATTTTCCCAAATTCAACACCTTCAACCTCTCACGTATGCCCAGAATCGGAAATAATCGAACAACTAAAAGAAGAGTTTAAATCAATAACTAAAAACAGTGATAAAATTCAACTTTTAACTATTTTACCTAAAAGCTGGACATTGAAAAGAATGGAGGAGGAATTTCAAATAACAAATTTCATGGCACGAAAGGTTAAAAACTTGGTTGAGACAGAAGGCGTATTGAGTACACCGAATCCAAAACTTGGAAAACGATTGCCATTAGAAATTGCTGATGTGGTGAAAATCTTTTATGAAACTGATGATGTCAGCAGATGTCTACCAGGATGTAAAGGCTACGTGTCAATAACAGAAAATGGTGTAAATGTAAAAAAAAATAAAAGACTTTTACTCGGAAATCTTCGAGAAGTTTATGCTTTATTTAAAGAAAAACATGAAGGGATAACTATTGGAATTTGTAAATTTTGTGAACTTCGGGCAAAAAATGTGGTTCTAGCAGATGCGTCAGGAAGCCATAATGTATGTGTTTGTAAAATACATCAAAATACAAAACTAATGCTCCACGCAATAAACCTGAAAAAATTGACAGAAAATGTGCAGGATTTTGTGCTGGAAACTTATAAAGATTGTTTAAAAAGACTTATATGCAATCCCCCATCACCAAATTGCTACCTTGGCAGATGTAGCATGTGTCCAGATATACAAAATTTTAAAGAGAAACTTGGTGAATTATTATTAGAAAATGAAATTGATGAAATCATATATAAACAGTAGATAAGTGTAGATAGAGACTCTTTGGAAACTATTATTAAAGAAACTGATTCTTTTCTGGATTCTTTATGCGAAAAACTGCAAACTCTTCTACCCCATTCATTCGTATCTAAAGAGCAGGGTGCATTTATGGCTCACAAAAAGTCTGCGTTGGAAGAAAATGAGTATTTAGTAATTTGCGACTTCTCCGAAAATGCAACTTTTGTGGTTCAGGATTCTGTGCAAGGCTTTTTATGGAATAATAGCCAGGCCACACTATACCCAATAGCAATTTATTACAAATCAAATGGAAAATTAGAAACTACAAATTTTATAATAATATCAGACTGTCTAATACATAATACCATAGCAGTTCATTTATTTCATCGCCACCTAAATGAGTTTTTAAAAAACAAGTTTTTGAAAATACCAAAGAAAATTTTTTATTTTTCGGACGGTTCTTTCGCTCAATTTAAAAATAAAAAAAACTTTGCCAATTTATGCCATCATAGCGAAGATTTTAATTGTTCCGCTGAGTGGCATTTCTTTGCTACCAGTCACGGCAAAGGACCTAGTGATGGTCTTGTGGGAACGGTAAAGCGTGAAGCACGAAGAGCCAGCTTGCAACGTCCATTCGAAGATCAGATAACTACTCCTCTCCACTTGTATAATTGGTGTCAGCAAACTCTTCAGAACTGCAACTTTGCATATTTAACGGAAAAAGATTATGAAGAAGAAGAGAAATTGCTAACTGATAGATTTATAGGATTACGAACAATTCCGGGAACTCAAAAGCAGCACAGCTTCATACCAATTTCAAAAACACAATTACAAGCTAAAATTTATTCCGCTGATAGCAATTTGTAATTGAAAACATTTATAATAAAACTAAACAACAACAACAGCATTCATCATAATAATGTCAACAACAACAACAACAACAACAACAACAGCATTCATCATAATAATGTCAACAACAACAACAACAACAACAGCATTCATCATAATAATGTCAACAACGCCAACAACAACAACAACAGCATTCATTATAATAATGTCAACAACGCCAACAACAACAGCATTCATAATAATAATAATTCACTTGTTAAATATCTACCTTTACTCTATGATAAATATTTCTGGATCCAAGCATACCCCCAGTCTGAAATTTTTTGGAACTTTAGGGAAGGAACCAATCTTAAACATATATTTTTTTCAGATTTTTAAAATTGTCGTTTTTACAGCTATAGCCTCCCGAATTATAGGTCAAGAGATGTGACCTTTGACCTTTCCAAAAAAAAATCATGTTGTATATCAAATTAAAGGTAATTAATTAACCTTTCAAATGCGACCTTGATAACTTGCGTCACTATAATATTAATCAAGAAAATGATAATTAAGTAAGTACAACTTTGTACATTTTTATAGTTTTTCCCGATATTCAAGACCTCATATTTCCGGATCCAGATGCGTCAGTGAACTTAAATTCAGGATTTTTCTTATTTCTCGGATACACTTTAATCCTGCCAAAATTCAGCCAATTTGGAAACAGTGATGTAAAAAACAGCCATATTTTAAGTTGAGTTCAGATGGTTTAACCCATATATAACTTTCTTTATAACCAGTGTTTATTATAGTTTAAGAATTTCAAAATTGTGAATAAATAAACGTACAAAAAAAAAAAAAAGTAATTTTTAAGAAAATTTACTTTTATAAGAAAAGGTACTTTTTTAAGAAAAAGTATTTTTTTTCCAAGTCACTTTTTTAAGAAAAAATGCTTTTTTAACAAAGCTACTTTTAAAGAAAATTTGCTTTTTTAATAAAAGTTACTTTTTTAAGAGGAGTTATTTTTTTAAGAAAAGGTATTTTTATGAAATAAACTTAGTTGTTAATAGAAGGTAAATTATGAAGAAAATGTACTATTTTAAGAAGAGATACGTTATCGAAAAAAAAAAACACTTTTATAGGAAAAGGTACTTTTCCAAGAGAAGTTACCTTTTGAGGAAAGGGTACTTTTATAATAAAGGGAACTTTTTGAAGAAAATGTTTTTTTTTTTTTTAAAGGTACTTTTGAAGAATAGGTACTTATTTTGAAGAAAATGTACTTTTTCAAGGTACTTTTTGAAATAAAGGTACTTTTTAAAAAAAGGTGCTTTTTGAAGAAAAGGTACTTTTGGAAGAAATGGTACTTTTTGAAGAAAAGGTCCTTTTTGAAGAAAAGGTCCTTTTTGAAGAAAATGTACTTTTTTAAGTTAAGGTATTTTTTTTAAAAAAATGTGCTTTTTGAAGAAAATGTACTTTTGGAAGAAATGGTACTTTTTGAAGAAAAGGTCCTTTTTGAAGAAAAGGTCCTTTTTGAAGAAAATGTACTTTTTGAAGTTAAGATATTTTTTTTATGAAAAGGTACTTTTTTATCAAAAGTTACTTTTTTTAGAAAAGGTACTTTTTTATGAAAAGGTACTTTTTTATGAAAAGGTACTTTTTATGAAAAGGTACTTTTTGAAGAAAAGGTACTTTTTGAAGAAAAGGTACTTTTTGAAGTAAAGGTACTTTTTTAAAAAGTACTTTTTGAAAAAAGTACCTTTTTTTGAAAAAATAGCTTTTTAAAAAAACTATTTTTTATTTATTTATTTATTTATATTAATTACAACGCAAAGTAAATTTTTATTCTAATTTGGGTCCAGGTATAAGCCGGGTGACAAAGATCATTTGGCTGGTTTTTGCAGCGACAGACCAAAGTTTCTGGTGGGAATCGAACCCACGACCCCCGTATGATAGGCGAGAACGCTACGTGCTCATCTACCGGGGCGCTTAAGAAATGTTTTTTTTTTGTTTAAGAAAATCTATTTTCTTAAAAAAATGTATTTGATTTGAAGGAGTACTCTTCTGTCTGTTCTACCTCTCATTTTCCTATCTTCCTAAATGGAGGACAACGATTGATACAATCAATCGAAACCATCAAAAATTCTTGAGAAGCGTATAGTGAATGGCGACGAATTTAATATGTATACACACAACCCAATTATCTTTTTTTTGTTCCATAGGATCCTGTCTTTGCCAACGGCATAAATGCTTGGTACATGTTTTGAGTAATTGGTTGCTTTTAGTGTTCCCGGCAAAAAAAATGCATCTTTCAACTGTACTTCCTCTGATTTCCTTAAAATCTGTACCACCTTCATCCGACCGATAATGGAATACAATATCAATGTACTAGATTGTGTAGAAGGGAAGGCGTTTGTGCTCATTCAAGACAGTAAAATATGCAACTCTATTGATTCTTTAGAACATAGGAAATATTCTGCTTGTATAGCAGATCAAATCGGTTTGTAGCCCATTTTCCAGGGTACCGCACAACGCTTTGCAAAATTCGTTTTTTAGTCGAACTAGTCATATGTGGAATAAACAAATCTTTTCTAATACTTGAAATTTAATTAGATATATGACAAATATACGTGAACATGACATATTTACCTGAGATCAACACTATGGACTGCAGGTGCGTCACCTGAATGTTAGTTTATAGTAAAAAGACAAGTTGTGAAATTCTAAATAAATAATAATTTACCAACCCGTTACCTCTACGACCAGAATCCGAAAATTCAAAATCGGTAGAAAGTACGTTCCGTCTGATGGCCTGTACATATGACAAGTTTTCAGATCTCTAGATCATCAGATGGTTTGATATTAAAAGTTTATTTATATTATTCGCTTTAGTAAAATAAAGTTTGTTCAAATGTTTGAAGAGCGAAATAGAATAAAATAGATTAATAGATTGCGCAGTAAAGTTTAATGCCCATCCAACATCTCCGAATTTCATTAAAATCTCAATGTTGGCCTCAAAGAGGAAGATAAATACAGAAGATAGATCAAAATAGCGTATGAATAATATTTGAAAACCTATAAGTCATATCACGTATACGTTTCATTGTTGTTTAGCAGTTGGTCAAAGTACTAACACTTTGCAATTCCAACTTATGGACAGAGAAAACTAGTCATGAGTTCAAAGTGAATATTAGGCTTGCATTGCTGTGATTTCGAACGTGTATGGGTTCTCTAGGCCTTGAAAAAAAACTTTGAAATGATTTTTGTAAAATTTTAAATATTCTTCATTCCAATTGTAGAAAATATTGGTAAAATCGTAAATAGTTGAAATAAAGTTACTGTTAATACTGATTCGCGGTTAAGTATTAAGACAGTTGAATCTTATAGCAAAATGTTAAATGTCTTGATAAAAGTGTCATCAAATTTCATACAGCTAACTACAAAACCTGTGAAGTATACCAAGAACTCACCAACAAAAGAAACAGTAGAAATGACAGAGAAGGTACTGAACAAGTAAATTATTATTCTACGTATGTATGAACAAGAATGTTCAACCAAATCAAAATAACAATTCATTAACATATGCTCAAATAGTCCGACGCACTGTGGTCAATATTTTGAGATAGCGGCCAAAACTCCTTTTGGTTTTTGTTCTCCGATTTTAAAGTTATTAGACTCATATGAAAGTAGACACTAGTAAACCTCGGGAGCCAAAAAATTAGAACTCTATTTCAACTATTTCACTGAGAACAGGGTGGTCCAAAATGGGCTTTTTCAGAATTTAGTAAATTTATGATATTTTTAGTTAATTTTTAAAGTTTAAATGATCATAACTTTTTTGTTTTTCAAGACGAAATAAATTTTCTGTTGTAACTTAACTTATTTCGTATTACTGGTAAAAAAAGTTGAAGCTCTACTGTTTTCAGAACAATTTAAATTTTTTTTTTTAAAAAAGGTCAAATTTCTCGGAAATTTCCTACTTCATAGAGCACAACTCCTGTGAGTCAAGCTGAGTCAAAACACAAATTTAATATTTTGTAGTCCTAACTCTCCCCTACATTCCTATATATACATGTCCATGCAACGGGACTGCACTTTTTGAACTACAGCAATTTTTCTGACCCAAGGTAAGATATTCGGTACAAATGCACGTCATATTTTTTGAGAAGTTATTTGTATGTGAAAGTGGCCATTATGCATATATTTTGATGAAATTTTGTACAAGAGTTCTTATTGACCCAAAAAATAATTCTGTTGAAATTAGGAGAAGTTGGCACATATTTGGACCTAGTCCACATAGAAGGGTGTATCAAAATTTTGACAAAAATGACAATAGAACTCTCAAATTATGCGGTATCTGGCAATTCATTTGGAAAAGGTAAAAAAGATTTTATTGCCATCTAATATTACACAACTTAAATACGTGAAAATTGCAAATAAATTTAAAACCAATGGAAATAACTGGTAAAACCAAGTACCTTTTATATTATTGCCAGTACCTTTTAACTCTCAAATTATGTGGTATCTTGCAATTCATTTGGAAAAGGTAAAAAAGATTTTATTGCCATCTAATATTACACAACTTAAATACGTGAAAATTGCAAATAAATTTAAAACCAATGGAAATAACTGGTAAAACCAAGTACCTTTTATATTATTGCCAGTACCTTTTAACTCTCAAATTATGTGGTATCTTGCAATTCATTTGGAAAAGGTAAAAAGATTTTATTGCCATCTAATATTACACAACTTAAATATGTGAAAATTGCAAATAAATTTAAAACCAATGGAAATAACTGGTAAAACCAACTACCTGTTATATTATGTTGCAAAGAGGTAAAAAAGATCATGTTGAAACTTCGAGCAATAGTATATTAATCCATGCATTCATGTTTTTCTTCATTATTGTTTAAACAATGGCTAAATTCAGTTATAGTGTTCTATCTGATATATATTTTGAACGGAAAGATGAAAACGACATTATTTTACATATAATGAATAATCCATTCTTCAAAATATGCGACAAACAAGAAATTAAAATTCATAACTTAAAAATAAAAAACTTTTTAAATACTTTAAGAAAACGGTACAATCAATGTTCCAGAAACAAGAAATTGTTTTACTCACGCAACCAAGAATGGCTAAGAAATAAACTTATTTTTAAAAAGCCATCAGTAACTACCACGGAAACTGGAAAATGTGGTCGACCAGCAAAGCCAATTGATAATTGTAGTGAAAGATCACGAAGACGCAAGCTTAAACATATCAATGAAGAAGTTTCTTGTAGCATCATAAAGGATTCATTTCTGCATCAAATTCAACCATCGAAAACTAAAAAGGGTAAAATTGCTATCATTGAAAAAATAGTGGAAGCAAGCCCCAGACGCACAAAAAGGATTTTAGAAAGTATGCCGACACCAACTGAAGAAAATAAATTTACTCCAGAAGAAGCATTTGCACTATTTTTGGATTTGAAAATGACTAAAAACCAATATACAGAATTGCGGAAGCGAACCAATGAAAAAAATTGTGGAATTTTTCCATCATATCGAGATATAGTTTCTGCCAAAAAAGATTGCTTACCTTCACCAACTGCTATTAGTGTAACTTCAAGTTCAGCAGAAATAAAATTGCGGGATCTTCTTGAACACACTGCAGAACGATTATTAAAGACATTTGATGCTGACTATTTAAAGAAGTTTAAAAATTGCAGCATGACTTTAATTTCTAAATAGGGATGTGATGGGTCCTCTGGCTAGAAACAATACAAACAATATAATGCGGAAAATTCATCAGATGCCAATTTATTCATGATTTCTTTCGTTCCATTACGTTTAACAAAAACTTATATTGGTTCAGAGCCGTCAACTAGTAGAGCTGCAGAGATAGATGTATGGAAGAATGAAATACCCTCGTCAACAAAATTTTGTAGACTAATAAAGTTTGCTTACAAAGAGGAGACTCAAGATGTCATAGATGAAGAAGTTCGAAAAATAAATGATCAAATTAAAGAACTTCAACCAGTAACATTTAAATTTGATGACCAAGACATTGAAGTAAATTTTAAAATGTGTCTCACAATGATTGATGGAAAAGTTGCACAAGCTTTAATCAAAACAAAGTCATCGTAAAGCTGCACCATATGCCAAAAAACATCAAGTCAATTGAGCCAACCACCAACACAAGACGATAGTTTTAATGAAGCATATCAATTTGGAATGTCACCTCTTCATGCTAGAATTCGTTTTATGGAGCATATTCTTAAATTGGGATACGATTTGGAATTTGGCCCGTTAGGCGAAACAGTGAGAAACAACAAAGAAAATTTGGAAAAAAGAATGCAAAAAAAAAAGATATTCAAGAAAAATACCATGAGATAGGCCTTATAATTGACCAGCCAAAGCAAGGAGAAGGAAATTCTAATGATGGAAACACAGCAAGGAGATTTTTTTCCGATCCAGAAACTGCAGCTTCTATAACTGGAGTAGATTATGATTTAATACGGCGATTCTAAATCATATTACAAGTTATAGCATGTAGCAAAAAGATAGATGCAAAAAAATTTGGTCAGTATGCTAATGAGACAGCAACCCTTTATAACCAAAAATATTATTGGAGACATATGCCAACCACAGTTCACAAAATTTTGTTCCATGGGGAACAAATAATTCAGCACAATATGCTTCCAATTGGAGATCTCTCAGAAGAAGCCCAAGAAAAAAGGAACAATGACTACAGATTCTTTCGCGAGCACAATACAAGAAAAATTTCCAGATATTGTACTAATGAAGATCTTATTAATATTTTGTTGTGCGCATCAGACCCATATATGTCCAGTATTCGACAAAAATGGAAATCAATCTCATTAGAGTTAGATGAAGAAGCTAAACAACAACTGCAAAATGAAAATCAAAGCTATTTGGAAGAAATTTTTACTAATATTGTTTAATTAATACTAGTTTAAAGATTATAATTTGTTTCTAATTTTAGTATAAATTTTTATTAATACATTTAAATAAAATATATGTGCACTTTAAATCAATAGTAAAAGTTTACTTAAAATTTTATCGATGTTGTGTTCTGTATATAATATATCCAAATGGTATTGATATTGTTGGGAATTTCAGTGTTATTTTTCAGTTTAATCCTCAAAAGAATTAGCTTTCTTCCAAAAAAACCAACCTTTGGCCCCTGTGAATATTGAGACTAAATAAATGTCAGGGGCCAAATGTTGGCATTTTCTGACCAAAATTAAGTTTAAGAATAATAAATAAGTATTGGTTGTAAAATACGATTGAAGAAAATAAGAAATTATAAAACAAAGTACCTATTTAAAATGTCAAAATATTCAACTTTTACATGGAAACTCAACAAAAAATTAAAATGCATTTTTAACTCCAAATTACTTACGTTCCTATCAGTCGATTTTTACGTTTGAACACGCAAATTGAAGCTTAAAGTCCCTCCTATTGAACAAAAATACCAATCCGGTCAAAAGTTATAGAGTTTTGACCGCTATCTCGCGAAATTGACCACTGTGCGACGTACGGAAACAGATGTAAACACTGCTCTTCAAAAGATTGAAGCAATATCTGCTAAGCAAATAGAGTTACCAATACTCTAATTCACATGATATCAATGCTAATTACAGAACAATGCAATTAGATCTTATTATAGCTGAATGGAATGCCAATGGTATTTCTAGGCATGTAAACGAAGTAGAAATATTTCTTAAAATAAATTGTATAGATATTCATTAAGTTTCCGAGTTGCATCTTACCAGTAAATCGTTTATTCCTATAAAAGGTTTTGACATGGTAACAGCTAATCAACCCAATCACCACGCACATGCTGGTATTGCTATATTAATTAAATCTACTGTTAATTATGAAATTGCAGAGCCAATAACTGAATTAGTTCTACAAGCAGCTAGGGTGCGAATCACTTGCAATAATAGTACCGTATCAATTTACTCTGTTTACTTTCCACCTAGGTATAGAGCTATTTGTCATTATTATGACAACTTTTTTAAAAAACTTGATCACAAATTTATTGTAAGAGGCGCCTTTAACGCCGAACATCCATGGTGGGTTCACGATTGTCTAAACCGAAAGGGAAGGAACTGCTGATGAGTATTTCTAATAACCATTGTGATGCACTTTCAACTGGAAGACTTACATATTTACCCAGTTATCCTGCTAGAATTCACGACCTGCTGGATTAGACAATATTACCATTAAATTCTTAAAAATTACATATAAGTACTTAACTCTTTTCTAGCAAAACCGACGCAACTCATTTGAAGACTGGATCGCAAACAATTTGAATTTAAATATTTCTATTAAAACCGGATCCAAATTTGACGAGAAGTAGAGACTATCTCTAAAATAAACCATGAAGGTGCTTTTTTAACCGCTCCACAAGAAACCTATAACAATTCAAGTGTTGGACTTAATATTGAAATAAGGGCACTTATCTATAATATAAATAGGCTAGGCGATTTCTTGTGACTGATATTTTGTTCTACCGTTTTATCCCAATTTTAACCAAACGTATATTATTTGAAAGGTATTTCCTTTTAGCCGTTTTGCAGATTTACAGATTTTTAAATTTTTTTCCTTTATTTTGAGTAAATTGCATTTAAAGTTGCTACTAACACATACATAAAATTATACAATGCTATGTGTGTGTTTATTAAATTTATTAATGCGTTTTTAATAAAAATGAGTTTATTTTCTGTGTTGAATATAATATATATTGATTATAATTGATTAGCATACTTTTAGGGTTTTTATTTAATGAAAAAATAAAATTTCCTAGAATATGCGCTCGAATCTCGAGGACTGGAATCTGCTAGTTAAAATAAAGAGACGTCTCCGTAAAGCTTGGAAAAGAACAATGCTTCCTACGGACAAAGCCAACTTTAATCGAGCAGCGAAATATGTAAAGAAACGGCTAAACGACTTAGTTGGAAGGTTTTTATGTAATTTAAGTCCAGCAGATAATAAAGAATACTAGCAGATTCCAGCACTCGAAGTTCGAGTGCAATTTTTAGGCATCTTTGTTTTTCAACTTAGCCAATTCACAAACCAATATTTTTTGGTTCATTATTATTGTGAATGAGGAAAACAAACTCATTAACAAACACATTAACAAATTTAATAAAACACACATAGCATATGTGTAATTATACCCTATACCACTATGTGGTTTGGGTATAATGACTTTGTGCTGCTGTTTGTAACAACCAAAAATATTTGACCTAGACCCATTTTTAATTATACCGATCAAATCAGAATCACTTGCTGAGTTGATTTAACAATGTCCGTCCGTCCGTCCGTCCATCTGTGTGTCCATGTAAAGCTTGTAATCAAACTGCAGGTCGCAAATATGAATATATTTTGATGGAATTTGGTATATAAGCTTTTATCGGCCATGGAATGAACGCTATTGAAATTGGTGAGAATCGGTCCATGTTCAGACCTAGCCCCCATACAAATTACCCATATGAAATCGACATAAATTGCCATAAGATCCAAATTGTCATATAGATCTTACTCAAATTGGGTTTGTATGCGTTCATTACATCCACTAATGAGTAGTCCAAAAATGATCCTTTTGACCCCATATAGAGCTGCTTCCCGGTCTTCACTTAAATCTATTAAAAAACAAAAATATTGCAATGATTCTTCTCAAATTTTGTTTGTACATATTTTTGCAAAATACAAAAGACTTTACCAAACATGATCAGGATCGGTCCATTTTTGGACCTAGTCCCTTTATAGATATAGCATCTGATATGAACTTTTTCATATCTGCAGCCAAAAAAATTAATAAAAATCCCACTCAAATTTGGTTTTTGCTTATTTTCAATGTCCAGTTAGTTGAGCCTAAGAAATAGGGTTTCTAAACGCATGGTATAGGGTATCGTATAGTCGGTCTAGACCGACTATAATTTTCTTACTTGTTTTATGTATGTGTTTGTAGCAACTTTTAATGCAATTTATTCAAAATAAAGGAAAAAAATTTTAAAATCTGTAAATCTGCAAGACGGCTAAAAAAAAATACATTTAAAAAATATACGTTTTGCCAAAATTGGGATAAAACGGTAGAACAAAACATCGGTCACAAGAAATTGCCTAGCCTATTAATATTATAGATAATCTGTGGCAACGACAAAATATCTTAAAAGAGCTCAAAAGAGAAATATTTCAATCAAAGATTTAAATTACATTTAGTGCAGAGTGGACATATGTAAAGCTGGGTCCTTCAAAACGTTCCTGGAGGATACTTTTATCTCATTCTCTTTTTGTAGCGCACTGAAAGCAACTGAAATAAAGAGTTACCTTGAGATCCCATGTCAAATGAGTCGACCTATAAAACCGTTTACAGTTCGAGAATTTCAAATAGAAATTAAAAATCTAAGTGCCAAAAGTATCCAGGCTATGATTAAATTGATTCCAACGTTCTAAAATCAATTCCACAAAAAGCGTTTGTCTTTATTACATCGGTATTTAATTCAGTTTTAAGATTCTCGCACTTTTCTACCCAGTGGAAGCATGCTAAAGTCATAATGGTGCCGACACCAAATAAACTGGAAAACTCTATCAACTCATATAGAACGATAAGCGTACTGCCAATGTTCTCGAAGTTGTTTGAAAGACTTTTTCAAAATAGACTTCTGCCGATATTGAAGGCTCTGCAAATAGTGGCCGATTACCAACTTGGTTTCCGATAAAAAACATGGAACTCCTGAACAATGCCAATGCCATAGAGAGGAAATGGAAAACAAGCTTTATTGTTCTTCTGTATTTTTCGATGTCAAGCAAGCATTCGACAAAGTATTGAGTACTGGACTATTATTCAAATTCAAAAATCTAGTACCGGTGCCGTTTTACCTTCTAATAAAGTCGTGTTTATGAAGAATCAGACATTGGTAATATACAATCTGGTGTAGCACACGGCAGAGTCTTAAGACCATTTTTTTATAAATTTTTTGCTGCAGACATGCCCACAAACGATGATTGCAACATATCCAGATGATACTGCAATTTTAGCCACCAAACAATCTGCTGATGAAGCTTCCAGTAATGTGCAGAGACAACTGGACACGATTCAGAGTTGGTTGAACAAGTAGAACGTACACGTTAATGCCGAAAAATCGGCCCATATATGTACGTATACTCTTAAAAAAGGTGACTGTTCACCTGCTTCTTTAAATGGAGTCACAATTCCTTCATCGAACAGCGTAGTCTTAGATATAGATAGACGTTTAACATGGAAAACTCACATAGAGCCAAAAAAAAGAAAACAACTTGACATAAAACTAGAAAAATGTATTGGCTATTGGGTCCCAAGTCCCAATTAATTTAATACTACAGAAATCAGTTTAAAACTTATATGGACTTATGGGATTCAACTGCGGGGAACGGCTTGTTATTCCAGTTTCGAAATACCTGTTAAGAACTTTAAGACTTATAACAGATGCACCTTGGTTTGTCAGAAATGATAATATTCAGAATGATCTCGATGTTCCTAAAATATAAAACGAAATCAAAAGATATAGGCAATAATTACCTGAATAGGCTAAGTAAAAAGACTAAAAAGACAGGATATATTAGATCTTCTATTCTTCAAATAAATGATATTTAAGTCACTCAAAAACCTGTGGTTTTCTAGAATAGCCACGTATGTTATAAAATCAAAATTTTCAGGGGAGCCAGAAAACGTTATATTTGAAATTATGGGCTCGATATAAAGATTTTAAAGCTTCTTATTAAACAGTCCTGTAGATATGGGCAATAAATACTTTATATAAAATTTTTAGTCAAAAATCTTCAGAAGATAGATCCTAGAGAAGAACGAAAAAAACACTATGTAAATAACACTTAAAGTGTGTGCAGATAAAACAACTTATGTCGACAAACGTCGTTTTCTTTGAAAAAGAAAACTACCATAAGTTGTTGTTGCTTGAAAAATTGATTTTTTTCTTCGTCAGCAATAAGTTGACGGGACTTAGGATGAGAATATAACATCGTATAAAGAATAATAGTGACAACAAATAACAGAAATAAACACACAAGTTTTTATAAGTGGTTATAAACTGAAAACTAATCCAAAATTATTTTGCATTTTTTTTTTTCATTAATAACAACGCATGTTACTATGTGTCGTTTTCTGCGAAAAAAATTTGTCAGCGATCAAACGTAGGTTGACATACGCCGTTAGTGCTGCAAATTAAATTAATAAGCATTTAAGTTACGTCGTTATTTAAAGAAAAAACTCAGAAATGGTCAATATTTTTTTTTTTTAAATTGAACACATGTAAAGAGCGTTAAAAATTGATATATTTGGCATCGTTAACTCAAAACTGACAAAAATGGACATACGCGGTTATTCGAGAAAACCACAGAAATGTAGCATAATACATATATATGGGGCGTTTCATGTCAAGTGATCCAACTTTTGAAACCGATGTCTTCCGATCGGGATGAAATTTGCACTAAGGTAAGTCCTATTGGATAGTAGTTTAAACGTTTTTTTTTTTCTCAACTATGTAACTTTTTTCTTATTGTTCTTAGCAAAATGTGCCCCAAATAGTTTAGATAGCTATTTCTTCGGTCTTTCGAAAAAAAAATGTTGAAAAAATAAAAAAAATTTTTTGACTTTTTTTCAAAAAGGAAATGTTTTGTTTTGTTTTTTTTTTTTTTGCTCAAAAGAAAGCTTAGGTTTTCTCCTTTAATAGCTTTTTAGTCGCTTAATGGGATGCGAGTGGGATATCTATCAAAAAAAAAAAAAATGTTTTGCAACTCAAGACAACGGTTTTTCATTTTTTACCATATGCACTAATTTGAATTTTTTCCTATTAGTGTGTAAGTGTTTCTAACAGCTAGAACAACAGGTAAGAAAATTCTCATAGGGTGCGATGCGAATTCTCACCATATAGCATGGGGTAGTTCGAACTGTAACCAAAGGGGGGATGCTTTACTTGAATTCCTTAATGAAAATAACCTTTTCACCCTTAATACTGGAAACACGGCAACCTTTGTTAACAGATTAAGGGAAGAGGTTTTAGATATTTCAATTTGTTCAAAAAATATAGTGGACGATATCCAAGATTGGCATGTCTCTAGCGAGCATTCCTTCTCGGATCATCGATACATCTTATTTAATCTGATACAACCACCGCCTGAGCCCCTTAAGTTCAGGAATAAGGCTAAAACGGATTGGCCAAAATTTAGAAGAAATCTAATAGCCCGTCTAACTACTCCTCCCACAGTCCTAAGGAATGGTGAGGAGGTTGACAGCGAAGTAGATAGATTAACGAAGAGCCTAATTGAGTCTTTCAAGGAATGTTGTCCACTCCGGGAAAGGAGATCTCCCCGAGTAAAACCCTGGCTGACAGGGGAATTGATAAATCTTGGGAAGGACGTCCGAAGATTATTTAATAGGGCTCGTCGTAAAAAACATGTAGTATACTGGGATGACTACCATGACAAACTCAGGGAATACAACAAAAAGATTCGAGTAGCCAAACGCAACTCCTGGAAACTTTTCTGTGAACAGGTTGATAGCGTCAATGGCGTCTCGAAAATCAAGAAATTCTTATCGAAAACCCATTCACAGCCTGAAACTCTAGTCGATAAGGACCGGATTCGGGCGGAATCAATGGAACAGTCCTTAAGAATATTGATGGAAACACACTTTCTTACCGAAGAACGTGGGCCAAATAGGAACCTAGAAATTGGTACCAATGTGTCCCGACAAACTGGAACCAATGTGGAACAGCAGACGGGACACGAAGGGGAACAATATGAAGGGCCTAACGAGGAACAAAATCGAGAGGAAAGAAATGATAGAATAACCGAAAATATGGTAATTAAGGCAATACAAAGCTTTGCCCCTTTTAAGGCAGCAGGCCCAGATGAAGTCTTTCCTGCTCTACTACAAAAAATCGGGGACTTAATTGGTAGTAGTCTGGCTGGCATATTCTCTGCTTGCCTTAAATTAGCGTACACCCCCAGGGCATGGCAGGAGGCCAAAGTGGTCTTCATACCAAAGCCGGGAAATGAAAGCTACGCGAACCCAAAGGCCTATCGACCGATAAGTCTTACATCCTTCTTATTGAAAACCTTGGAGCGAATAGTCGATAACATGGTTAAATGTCAAATCCCAAATGAGTTGTTGAAATTCAAACAGCACGCTTATTTAAAGGGACGCTCAGTGGAAACTGCCCTTCATGAAGTAGTTCACCACATCGAAAGATCTTTTGATCTAAAAATCTTCACCCTAGCTATATTCATTGATATAGAAGGAGCTTTTAACAATGTGTCAACCAATACGCTACTCCAATCCCTAGAACAATTCGACATTGACCGGGATTTTAAAGCCTGGATCAGTCACATGCTAGGGAATAGATGGATAAGTTGCGAGGTTGGTGGCATTAAAATAAGAAACAAGGTTTGTTGTGGGACACCTCAAGGGGGGATTTTATCCTCCCTTCTCTGGGTGACCACTATAAACAGTCTGCTAAGGATTCTAGCCAATAAGGGGTTCCAAACTGTCTGCTACGCAGACGACGTAGCGATACTGTTAACGGGGAAAGATCCTAGAGATTTATGTAGGAGGGCATCGAATGCACTCGAAATAGCATATGACTGGGCACAACCGAGGGGTTTGAATGTGAACCCAGAGAAAACTGAAATATGCCTCTTTACAAGGAAGACGAAAATAATCGACTTTGATGAACCTCGCTTCCAGGGCAAAACGATTAGAATCACACAGACGGTGAAATACCTTGGGGTGATTCTTGATAAAAAAAAACTTACTTGGAAAAACCACATCGAGAGCAGGGTCGCGAAGGCTCATCGTGTATGGGCCATCTGCAGAAGGGCTATAAGCTCAAAATGGGGTTTAAACCCGAAGATGACATATTGGCTGTACACAAGCGTCGTTAGACCTATTCTAACCTACGCATCCATAGTCATATGGACATCAATGAACAGGAAATGTTACATTAAACCACTCCAAAAGATACAGCGCCTCTGTTGCATAGGAATCAATGGAGCAATAAGGACTACATCTACGAGGACTTTAGAGAATATTCTATCTATACACCCAATCGAGATTAGAATTAAATATGAGGCAGCTCTGGCCATATTACGACTAAGGGTAACAGGGGAATATATCACCGACCACATAACCAGACACCAGACTATTTTAGACCAAATTCCGGGACTCAACACAGTGAATATAAGCTGTGATAGAATCGCGGAAGTGTCAACAGATATACCCTGCAGTATACGGATACTAGACAGGGAAAGTTGGATGAACGGGAATATTCTACAAAACCTTCCAGGATCACATTACTATACGGACGCCTCTAGTCTGCATGGTAAGACTGGGATAGGTTTCTACGATGAAGACCGTTCCACAGGGAAATACCTCCGTCTTCCGGACCACAACTCTGTCTTTCAGGCTGAATTGGTGGCGATAAAGGAATGTATTAGGTCTATTAACGCACGGGATCCCCCAAGTCCCGGAGACGTGAAAATATTTACGGACAGTCTAGCGGCTATCAGAGCGCTATCCGCGGACAAAATTAGATCAAGGACTATCCTCGAGTGTAAGGAGGAGCTTTCAAACTTCTCCAGAAGAGGCAGACTTGAAATCGTTTGGATCCCAGGACACAGTGGTATAATGGGAAACGAGATTGCTGACGAACTGGCCAGGAAGGGCTCTTTCCTGGAAAGAGTTAATTTGGAAAACCCAAAACCTTTCAAGTCTCTCAAATTGGAACTGGTAGACTGGGCGACCAGTTCGCATGTACCAATTTGGGAAGAGACTGACGTGGGTAAGGTTACAAAGATATTATGGGGTTGTCCCAACATTACAAGAACTAGGGAGATCCTGAATCTGAGCAGGGTAGAACTTAGTAGGGTAATTGGCATCCTCACTGGACACTCTGAGCTGAGGGCTCATCTATACCGTATAGGACGGGCGGAATCAGCCATTTGTAGAGCTTGCGGAGAGGATGACGAAACCCTAGAACACTACCTCTGCTACTGTCCTGCATTTGCGAGAACAAGGGTCAGACATCTATCCAACGACATCTTACCAGGCCTGACGGGTCTTAGGGGGATAAGATGGAAAATACTCAAGAAATTTGCTGATGAAACCGAATTTCTAAGTTAACAGAGGGGTAGATAACCGGATGAACGTAGAGATGTAGAGCGCACAACAAGCCGACCTACTGGCTTAGGTGTATATCCGGACACAACGGATATGAGCTATGTATATACATATCAACCTAACCTAACCTAACCTAAGTGTTTCTAAAACCTTAAAAATAAAGCACATGGTGAGAAACTAGACAAATTAGCCTTTCCGATGGCATGTAGCACGCCTTACTAAAATTTTATACCTTCGATACTGTAATACCCACAATATGTTAACATCAGGAAAAAAATCACTTTTTTCTATAGAAATGTTGAAAAATTATTTTTTTATTCATTTGTAATAATAATAAACTTAATATATAACAATAATAATAATAAAAATAAATTGATAAATAATTTAATAAAATTTAATCTTAATCACATTAGATCCATTTATATCATAAATATTTTCATATTTAACTTATTGTAGCTGATGAAGTATTTAAGTTTTGTAAATTTTTAGATACGCATTTCTTACACAAAATCAATCACATTTAAAATATCTGTATCCAAGATTCAAATCTGACCCCCTCTATATATTCGCGATCAAAAGAGTTGATTAAATTCTCTTTGATGAATGTGGTTTTCGGGCAATTGGTACATTCGCCTAAGTGGCAAGAAGTTGTTGCATTAGGACACATAGTCAATTTAAGGCAATCGCGGTAATCGTGTAAATCTTCTGCCGAATCATCTGTTAAATACTTTAAGTTGATTTCCTTCAACATCAGTTTAAAATTTTCATAGTAAATGTAAACGCATACTGTGTGAGTTCCGCTGCTTCCTGCTAAAACGCATTGTTTCGGCCTCAGTTGGGTAAATTTTGTGAAGCCAATTTTGACATCCTCGTGTTCAGATTGAAATGTTGCAAATTACTCTTTCAGGTTGCAAAGAACCATTCTCCGCTTTATTTGAACTTTCTAGCCATCGATTCGCACAGACACCCAGTCTTTCATCCCCGGCATCAGGCTACTCATATCATCTCGCTGATAAAACTGAGTTACTAGAGCTTCAGTTTCGCAATCTAAAGTTTTTCCCTTCATTTTGTTTGGGAGTGTGAGAATATTTTTTAACAATTCTTGCTTTTCGGTGAGCCGTTCCAAACTCAGTCTTAATTTCTCTTTTATTTATTCAAAAACTCATTCTTTGAACTTGTACCTCCTACTGAAAAGTTTGAAACACCATCAATATCAGCAGTTCTGTCATCATTCTCAGAATTACTTTTGTCCTCATCTGGAATAACTTCAACGCAAGGCTTATTACTATTCAAATCCGGTAATTCATTCAACTTTACGAGCTCTTTCCTGCATGATCCACAAATTAGGAACCGTTTTGACATCGTAGGGAATTTTTTGCATAAGCCGTCGGAAATATTTCGCATATCTGATGATTTTTTGTTAAAGGGATTAAAACAAAAAGAACCAATTTCTTTTTCAAGCTTAGCCTTTTTAGGAGCCGTAGACACTGTGAAGATTAATTATGTAAGAAATTATGTATATAACAGACGCACAGTGGACCCATTTGAGTTTTTTCGTTGCAAAAATCATATCTTTTAAACCGAATAACATAATTGAACAGTTTAAACAGCATATGATAGATAACTGTTCAGCCTATGAAATAAGCGTTTGGAAAGGGTGCTACGCTTTGTAGGGGCCTACTTATGGGTTATCAAATTTAAAATTTGTAGAAAAATCTATTTTATGGTAACTAATTGACTTTAGGTGAGTGTGTTAAAGCGCTGACCAAAAAGTGCAAGTACGAGTGTATGTGAAGTTCACGGTTCAAAACCTCACGGCCGCCCTAAGTAGAAAAAATTTTCATATAGAAACAATCTATTCAATTAAAACATAACAATTATCACAATGTTCAATAAATCGCTGATGAAGGCTGAAATGCCAGAAACCGGTCCGATTAAGAATACAGTGCAGTTATGAATTTTTGAAATATATGCTTTCTTCTTCTTTACCACGCACCATTTAAACAAAATTAAAAAAATTGCATATTAATTACAGTAGTAATTGCAATATGTCTGAAAAATGACGATAAATCAAACAAACAACTAAAAAAAAATTATTTTTACATTTTTAGATTGTTTTTATTTTTTTTTTCTTTAGGGTTTTATGTTTTAAATTATTACCCAACAAATTAAAAAAAAAAATTACTTCTTTTTTAAATTTATTTTTTAAATTTTCTGTAAAATATTCATCACAATTCGTAAGAAAATGTATATCTAAAAGACTAAACATTTCTAAACTATAATTATTTTCTAACTCTATTCGTGACTTCACATGCCGCAGGGAAGAAATAAGTGGATCGGAACATGCTGCCAACATGTTGAAGAGGTCCTTATTTTGCCTTACCCTTGATGCTTTGAATGTGTTCTGCAATCTATATTTTTTATAAAATTTGTTAAGAGACTCCTGTGCTTCTTCAGAAAGCTCTCCAATTGGCAAAGACTGGTACTCAATTATATCTTTGCCATGCGCCAATATTTTATGGACGGTCGGGGTCAACTTCTTCTGTGTATACATTTCTGCTAAAAGAGATGCAGTTTTCGATGCATATTCTCCATATTTTGTAGAATTGACATTTTCTTTGCAGTTTAAAACATTCAAGATCGTTCCCAATCTTTTCACGATTTGATTGTCAATTCCAGTGATTCTAGTTACTGCCTCATTGTTTTCAAAAAATCTCCTAGAAGTGTTTCCATCGTTTGAGTTACCGTATCCATGCTTGGGACAGTCTACTTTTAGTCCAACTTTGTAACGACGAAAGTCGGTACACCTCGTTTTCGCCCACACCTCACTTATTTATATATATAAATTTTTCATTTATATATTAATATATAAAGGCAGTAAATAACAAAATTACAATCCCCATTTACTTCGCTAAACTATAGCCTTTATATGTTAGAGCGAGAAGGAAGATAAACACACCACTCCGAGGTGAGTTATAAAATTGTTCACCACATCAACATACTATAAAAGGTGAAACAATAACCAAACTAGAGGAGTCGATCGTCGGCGGTGGTCGAGTACACATCGCAGTACTAGTGCGCGTGTTTTCATCATAAGAGAAGTGCCTTCGCAGGTTTCTCCCCGTAGTTTAGAGAAGTGCCTTCGCAGGTTTCTCTCCGCAGTTTAGAGAAGTGCCTTCGCAGGTTTCTCCCCGAAGTTCTGAGAAGTGCCTACGCAGGTTTCTCCCCGCAGTTTAGAGAAGTGCCTTCGCAGGTTTCTCCCCGCAGATCTGAGAAGTGCCTACGCAGGTTTCTCCCCGCAGTTTAGAGAAGTGCCTTCGCAGGTTTCTCCCCGCAGATCTGAGAAGTGCCTACGCAGGTTTCTCCCCGCAGTTTAGAG
Organism: Cordilura impudica; assembly: GCA_963682025.1. Classification (NCBI taxonomy): domain Eukaryota; kingdom Metazoa; phylum Arthropoda; class Insecta; order Diptera; family Scathophagidae; genus Cordilura; species Cordilura impudica. The sequence goes on from OY821517.1 coordinate 312,312,201, forward strand.
AAGTGCCTTCGCAGGTTTCTCCCCGCAGATCTGAGAAGTGCCTACGCAGGTTTCTCCCCGGAGTTTAGAGAAGTGCCTTCGCAGGTTTCTCCCCGCAGTTCTGAGAAGTGCCTACGCAGGTTTCTCCCCGCAGTTTAGAGAAGTGCCTTCGCAGGTTTCTCTCCGCAGTTTAGAGAAGTGCCTCCGCTGGTTTCTCTCCGCAGTTTAGAGAAGTGCCTTCGCAGGTTTCTCTCCGCAGTTTAGAGAAGTGCCTCCGCTGGTTTCTCCCCGGAGTTAAGAGAAGTGCCTACGCAGGTCTCTCCCACGCGATCAAACGAAGTGACTACGTAGGTTTCCCCCGCAGTTTCGAGAAGTGCCTCCGCAGGTTTCTCCCCGCAGTGTAGAGAAGTGCTTTCGCAGGTTTCTCTCGGCAGTTAAAGAAGTGCTCTCACCAGGTCTCACCATCCAACGACAAGGGTCCAGGATTTTCGAAACTAGAGAAGTACCTACTCCAGGTTTCTCACTCTTCCCCAGGAGGAGTACCAACCAACCATTATATTTTGTAAAATTATAAATTACCATTATTAGTTGTAAATCATTAATTATAATCGAAAATAAAATAAAATAAGCCACGACACTCTAAACATTGAAAGAACTCGTTTTTATTCCTCTCTATCCCGTGCAAGAATATAAATTTCTGCAACGACCCCAGCAACCGGAGGAAAACTCGTCGTTACAACTTGTTTAAAAAAAGCATCATGTATTTGCTTCTTTCTGATCTTTTCCATATCCTTTATTGATGTATTTTCATCGAAGTTTTCCTCCTCTTGTGGTAGGGTATACGCCAGTTTTAGTACGAACTCCATACACTTTATCCTTGCGTACAATGGTGACATTCTATGTTCGTAATTCTCCTCGTTTGTAGAATCGTTTAAATTACCAAAGTTCTTTTGACTCTTTTTGCAAATCGGGCATGACAATGTTGAGGTTGTTCCTGTCAGTTTGTTTACGACCTTTCCGTCAACCATGGTCAGGTGGAACTCGTAATTGCATTCAATATATTATCCTTCTCCAAATTGCACCTTTGTAGGCTTAATCTTGCTTATTTGTTCTTCAATGTCCTTCACCGTGGTCCTTATGAGTTCTGCCGATTCCCTTGCAAACTGAAACATTATTGGTCGGCAATAATGCACTGATGGCGGACGTGGATTTTTCCACGTCATCAGAAGATATCCTTTGCTTATAAAGGCTTTGTCCGGATGATCCATCGCAGCCCCATTTGCTGATCAATGTCAGTTTCTCAGGAAGAATTTTCACCATATTTTCATGAAGACTCTCCACCAACCATTTTGCTGTATGGCCCATGAGATCCTGCAGATTGGCTTTCACAGAGACTTCCGTAAACTCCGTATGCAGTGGTCGTGAATTTATTTTGGCTTGCGTAATATGCTTGTATCCTGGTAAAACGTCAACCCCGTGTCGCATCAAGGATGCCCGCAGTATCTCATATTTTTCTTTGGAAAGTTGTAAGTCCATAAACAAGGCCAAGGCTTGTTCGGAACCATACTTTTTAATGTGTGTGTTTGTGGGCGTGGTAATGCTTTCCTTAATTCTTTTTAGTCGCAGTTGGCTTGCATCAGCAACAGATTTTGTAATCTGCGACCTAACTCTTTCACTATCCTTTGTATATTTAATAGACAGCGCGTCCGATAAATGCTTCGTGGTCAAGTCATTGGTGGCATCGGCAAGTTTCCTCTTTCTTGTGAAAATTGAACACTCCTCAATACTTTTTTTTTTGCCTTCCTTTTGCTCCTCTGGTTGATGTGGTGGGTTCATCTACTGCCAATATATCCAGGATGGTGTCTTCATTAAGCCAGTCCTCGTATTTGGAGTTGAAGTACTGAATGGTTCGATTAGATTTCACCCATTTTGCCTTAATATTTGCATATATTAGATAAAAATTATTTTTTATAATTTCGCTTCTCTCAATATTTCCGTAGAAGCTATCAAGTTCTTCTAAAGCAGCTTCCATGAAAAACTTTGGTGTGGTTGACCTTCTAAACAGTTCAAATAATTTTAAATTGTTTAACGCCATGGCTTCAGTACTTGTTGCGCCAACTTTCAGTCGTAGACTAATCCAGGCATTATGCTTATTTTGCAATATATAGGCTTATGCTACCATGCCTAAAAATTTACCTGTTCCCTGCATACATATGGATTTAGGCTGAATTATGCAATTTTGATATTATGCTCGTGTCTAAATAAGATCTGTGCCTACCTGGAGGGACCCTAAGTCAATATTGTTCTTGACCATTTGTACTCCAAAATAATTTTTAAGTGAGGTGCGTACCTGCGAATTTCAATGAGTATTTTTTGTGCATTCTGTGTCTGTAACAGAATATTGGGAGTAGACTTTGGCAGAGGCTCACAGGTAGACAACCGACTTAAAATGCTATTTTCAAACTATTAGATCAAACTACTGTCAGTCAAAACATGTAAGGGATGCACGCCATACAATTTCTGCAACCATGTCTTTTTAAACTTTTTTACCTCTAGAAGCCAAACGGGCACTTACGGGCAGATAAAACCTTTTGAATTATATAAAGAAATAATCAAAGAACATGTTTTGCAAATATGGCAAATATAGAAAAATATAGATTTTTTTTTTATTTTCCGTCGAAGTTGAAAAATAGTGAAAAAACGGATAGTTTTTAAATAGTGATTTACCAGGAGAAACACAAAGCAAACAGTTAATTTTTTTTCATCATTATACATTTAATAAATAAGTCAATCAATAAAATAAAATATAAGGCGATTAGTTACCTATTTTTTGTGATATTACACCTGAAATCGCAACAAATTGACTAAAAATTGTGTGTTTTCTTGAAAACCGAAAGTCGGTCAACTTTGAACGGTTATATCTTCTAAACTAAAAATGTGATATTATTAAGAGTAGCATATTTGAAATCGTTGAAAAGTTTCCTATAATATGGGTTAATTCAAAACTTCGTCGGCGCACACGAAAATTTTGATTTTTGCAACCTCGTTTGCTCTACATGCGCCACTGTGAGACGTCTAAAATTTAACGTTGTTTCTAAAAAACTGATTTCCGAATGTCTTCAGAATGATAATAAATATTTTTTTAAGACCATATAGGTAGTACATTTTAATGAATGAGTCTAAAATCTTTTATTACGGTAAAGAAGGGCCTAGTGTGGGTTAACCGCATGTTCCATAACAAAAATAATAATGAAGTACATATTTTAACCAAATGTTGCCAATGATAATAAAAATAAACTACCTTTTAATTTTTTACCTTTTCAATATATTATTAAAATAAACTATCTGTTAACTTCTACCTATCCACCCACTTTTTAAAGTCAAGTGTCATAAAATAAAAAATAAACTGGTATTTCGGAGAACGGCCATAAAATATTTCTACCTCATACAAACACTTGTCTCTGGGGTATCTGATATTTGAAAAAAAAAACACATTCAATATTACGTGGGCTCAAAACTAGCTATAGGATTGACAAAAAAAAAGCCGCTATGAAAAGCAGATACAAGACTCAGAAAAAATGTTGTGGGTTTAACATATTGCGAGTATTACAGTATCGAAGGTATGAAATTTCACTTAGGTATGTTACATACCGTCGGAAAGGTTGATTTGTCTGGTTTCTCAGTATACGTTTTATTTTTAAGGTTTTAGAAACACTTACACACTAATAGGAAGAAATTCAAATTAGTGCATATGGTAAAAATTTAAAAACCGTTGTCTTGAGTTACAAAACATTTTTTTTTATACCCTCCACTCCAGTGTGCAGAGGGTATATATAAGTTTGTCATTCCGTTTGCAATAATTAGAAAAAAAATTTTGGACCCCATAAAATATATATATTTGTGATCCTTATAACAACCGGAGTTGATATAGCGATGTCCGTCTGTCCGTCTGTCCGTCTGTGGAAATCACGATGACGGCATCAATCGGGGAGCTAGGGTGCTCGTTGACATAAAAAATGATTCATTAACATCCTGAAAAGTTTGCTATTTAAAATCGTCCAAATCGGTCCCGAGATTTGAATGACGAACTAAAAAAAGTCTTGAAAAAATATAATTTTCTATGTTGTTCTTGTCACGATCTCGCCCTCAATAGTGCAGCTACAGTGATCATTTTTAGTGAGAATGATTCACCAAATTCATGGGAAGATTTCTATTTCAAAAATCTTTAAAATCGGTGGAACAGGTCCAGGGAAATCTCTGAAAAATTAAAAAAAAAATTAAAAATATGATGTTTCTATAGTGTTCTTATTGTTATTCTAAATGTTGTGTTGTTGTCATAGCTGGACTTGTTGTTTTTGTGGCTGTTTTGGTAATAATATAATAAAAACTAACACTTTGTACATTTTTTTATTAACTCTGGTAGAAAAATTTAAAAGTTTCCATTGTTTTGGCATCACTTAAAAAATTTACTAGATCATTTCTGTTATTACCACGAGCCTGCCTGCAAAATTTCAGATCGAATGGGCACGGTATAGGGGTTAAAATCGATACAAAATTTTTTCGACAAAATTTTTTCGACACTACGAGTTAATATAAAGGGAGTAAAAATTCACCAACATCTAAAGCAAATAATGCTAAAATACCTAGTTGGTAATAAATAAAAAACAATGTAAATTTAGCAAAAAAGAATTTTATGTATAAATTTATTTAAAGAGAAAAACACAAAAATAACGTATGATGTTGTATTTTTTGTGTGTAATATTTACATATACATACATACACATATTAAATAATATAAATAATATACATACATATATTCTATATATGTATATCCATAATAACTGCATGTTAGAAATAAATCGGTATATTACTTTATTTACATAAATTTCTGCAATATTTGGTTGTGGGGAAAATACATTTCTTTTGCATTAACAGAGTGTCACTTCATTTTGCTCAGCGTGACTATGCCACAGTAGATGGCGCCACAATTTTTGTTCTAATTAGCTTTGCAATAGTTATTTCTATTTTAACATGAATGTCAATATTTTCAAATAGATATTATACATAACAATGTTAAGAGTATACACGGGCTGGTCTTTTATTTCATACGTTTTTTCATTATTCTTTTACAAATATGAACATAAGTTTGGCATATTAACTTTTTGTTGTCTTTACAAAATAGAGTTACCGAGTTATCAAAGAGTTTTGTGCTTTCAAAAAAGTTCTACACAGTTATATAGAATTGTTATACTGCTTTACCTACAAAATATCTGATTGCGATTACATCTAATTTTTAAAAATTGTTTATAAGTACTAAAGCAGTATTATTCACATAAATACAAAATTGCACTTTTTAAATTTTCCATTCAAATTTTAGAAAATATCAATTCTAAAAACTGGAATTAAAATTTCAAATTATAAATTATAAAATATTAATTGAACTTCAGAAAATCATATCAAAACGTCGGAAATAATAATTTTATATTTAGAAGACATCAATTGCATCAAATTCCAAAAAAACACCAAATATGTTTACATTTACATTCAGGAGAAATCAATAGCTTTTCAGTAACTTCTTTTAACGATTGTCGAATCGTTAAAAAAGAAAAGCAAAATTATCAGTAAAATTTTTAAACGATATTCGCTATTGTTAAAGTCAGCTGTTGTTGTTATCTAAACGACAACCGTGTTTGTGTTGTTTATACAATCGATAAAAAACTTTAATTTTTAGGTTGAAATGTCGTCATACATAAATAAAAATCCTAAAATAGTGAAAATATTTTGCTTTTACTAAAAATTTTTTTATATAAATAAAAAAAATTAAATAGCATATTCAATTCATTATTTCATTTTCAAATAAATAAACAGAAATATTAGTAAAAAAATAATGATATTAAACATAAACATAAAATCATCCTGTCAAACACGAAGTAATTTGTTTTTTCTATTCTTCTTTGTGTTTTTCGCTTATTTTGACAGAGATGCCATTCGTTTACAATTTAAATAAATAGAAAAATAGATTTGTCGACTGTCGTTAACATGTGTGTACTTAGTGAATCACTTACTCCTTAAGGTGCTACATATTATGATGTGTTTTTTACATATGTACTGTCAAATTTTCCCACAACACAAGTTGGACACATCGTGTGATACATATGAAACATTGTTTATGTACAATACATGAGGAAAGTCACATGTACATTTTTCAATTAGAACAGGTTCTAATTTTGCATGACAAACATATGAAAATACAACACTGCTTGTGGCGAAAGAAAAACAGAGTAAATTATAAAGATTAGTATTGAAAGAAAAATAAATTGTTTAATATTAATTAACAATTAATAAATATATAATTTTTTTTACCAATAAATTTTTGTAAACTCAAAAATTAAATCAGCTGTTGTTTACATTTAGAGGTTATGTCATACGGAAATACATATACACGTGTGATAGCAAAAATTATGAATCGTATGTAAACGACAATTTCGAGAGACATGAGGAATTTCATATGGATAAAAAAAATGACAAGACATATGTAAAAAACACATCGTGTAATAGCACCTTTAGTGCAAACAACAATAGCTGTCGATATATTTTGCCATTGACGGATCATTGAAATTTACAAAATCGCACTACAGAAAACATTAATTTAAATACAATGAAATTTAGAAAACCTCAAATGATACTTAAGAATTGCGAACGTAAAAATTGTTACACAAATAAACGAAATTTGATGAGAATGTTATTTATACATATATTATTTTTCACAATTTTTTTTTGGATGAATATTTGAAGTTTTTCAGAAAATAAAGATAACAAATTATTTTATTTAAAATGTTTGGGACATTTGGTTTTTTGCGTTTGGCATCCCTAATTTGATTATTTATTATTATAAATTTATTCTCTATGTTTTCCAAATATGGCAATTTTTTAATAAAAAAGTTGAGAGAGCTTTTTTTTGGTTATTATTTTGTTACTCCATCCGACCTATATTTCGCCAGTTAAAAGAAACTATACAGCCATCTCCAATTAGCACGATTTAATGCATATAGCCACCCTACACAACCATTACCTTTGCAATGGAGGTTAAGGCGAGCTATTTAATTAGCAAAAACTAAATTAAACGAGAAGTTATGTCATATAACCGGATACGCATGCATATAGGAAACGCATGCATATTTTTCCAATATTTTGTTTACATTTATTATCAATACTCAAACCGAGGTGGAGGGTATCGAAGATTCGGCACAGCCGAATTTAACACTCTTACTTGTTTTGATATATATCCCACTCGCATCCTAACCTAAAATTTGTTTTGAGCAAAAAAAAAATACTTTTTTAAAAACAAAATCAAAATAATTTTTGATTTTGCAAAAAAAAAGTAAAAAAAAAATTTTTTTTTTAATTTTTTGGCGAAAGACTGAAGAAATAGCTATCTAAACTATTTGGGACAAATTTTTCTAAGAACAATAGGTAAAAATTTACATGGATGAGAAAAAGCGCCTGCTTGGTCAAAGTGTCAAATTTTGATCCCCTTTAACTTAGAGAGTTCTGAATCGATCTTGGTGAAAAATTGTGTCTAAACTACTATCCAATAGGACTCACCTAAGTGGAAATTTCAAAAGTTGGATCACTTGACATGACACGCCCCATATGTACATATATACTAGGGTGGCCCTTAATAAAAAAAAGTGTTCAAACTCTCGGTCGAGTAGCAAAAAAAGTGAGAAATACAAAGTTTTGGGCCAATCCAAAAACATTTAGAGGTGGTTCAACGCGACTGAAAATTTCAAGTGTCTTTATATGGTGAAAATATGACTTTTTTTCAGATTTTACGAAAACTTCGTTGTATAGTTTAATTTTTCCGACAAATTGTTATATAATTCGGGATCAGTATTAAACTATCTTTCAAAAAGCTATAAAACTTCAAAATCGAATAAAAACTCACCAAGAAATAGCAAATTCCCCAGACCACTTTTGTGGCAAAAAAAAAAACTAGATCATGTAATTTGATGGCATTTTTTTCAACTTTAAGAAAATAATTAAAACCAACATTTTGTTTTAGTCTTTATATCTGTGAGTACTCAGATATGAAGTATTGTTTTATTACCGCTTTGTTAACCTATTAAGCATTAAGACCGAAAATGGAAAATTTTTCTGATAGAATTTTGAAAACTCCTTTTTTAAGTTTTGAAAAAATTTTCATAAACAAAATTTTAAAAAGTTGATCTGTGATTAACTGTGTGAATTTTTGGGTAAATCCTTATACCAGAATTTTTTTTGACAAGGATTTTATTTTTGCGGATTTCGAGAAAAATGGGATTTTTGTAAAATATTCTGTAAATGTACTATTTTTAAATACTTTGTATCAAAAATTCATCACTTTTCTACTTTTATATGTTATATTTTATCTTAATATCCTAGGGTTTCGGAAAAAAATATTACGACCCCATTAACCCTTTCGGAGTTGGGGTCACATATGACACCAAGCTAATAAAAAAACAATTTATTAAAAAAATTCAAATATTTTGTAAGTGCTATTGAATTTTTAGATGCGACGCTTAAAATATAATAACTTAATGCGTAGCACTTACAGAACATTTTACAAAAATCCCATTTTTCTCGAAATCCGCAAAAATTAAATCCTTGCTAAAAAAATTCTGGAACAGGGATTTACCTAAAAATTCACGTTATTTCAGTTAATCTCAAACATGCATTTAACAAGACCTTAAAGAGTTAGATCAATTTTTTTAAATTTTGTTTAAGAAAATTTTTCAAAACTTGCAAAAGGAGTTTTCAAAATTTTATCAGAAAAAAATTTCATTTTCGGTCTTAATGCTTAATAGGTTAACAAGGTGGTAATAAAACAATACCTCATATTTGAGTACTTACAGGTATAGAGGCTAAAACAAAATGTTGGCTTTAATTAATTTCTCAAAGTTGAAAAAAAAATGCCATCAAATATCGTGACCTAGTTTTTTTTTTTTTGGCACAAAAGTGGTCTGGGGCATTTGCTATTTCTTGGCGAGTTTTTAATTCATATTAAAGTTTCATAGCTTTTTGGAAAGATAATTTGATACTGATCCTGATCGGTATAACAATTTGTCAGAGAAATTAAAGTATAGAATGAAATTTTCGTAAAATCAGAAAGAAAGTCATATTTTCCCCATATAAAACACACTTGAAATTTTCAGCGCGTTGAGCCACCTCTAAATGTTTTTTAATTGGCCCAAAACTTTGTATTTCTCAGTTTTTTTGTTATTCGCATATTTCTTGGTAGTGCGACCGAGAGTTTGAACACTGTTTTTTTTCTCCATATAATGAAGGGCCACCCTAGTATATACTAAGGAACTTAGCTACTCCGTTAACCTTAATTTAACCTTTAATTTTCCATATAATTTTATTGCCAATAGATTTCATATAATTGAATTTAAGAAAAAAAATTTTTTTTTTTTATCTAATTTAGATTTATTTAAAAAGATCGACACATTTTTTTTATAAACTCAGAATAAAATTGATGCATTTAAAAATTTTTTTTTTAATTTTTAAAAAATTCTTTTTTATTTTCTTTATATGTTTAGCAAAAACCTATTTTTTATTTAATCTATATTTTATTACGAGTAAATCAGAAAAATCAGTCTGAGTTGAGCTCTCGAAGCGACAACATCTTTTTTAACTTTATTATTCTTTGCGCGTTCAACTATTGTAAACACATACAAAAATAATAAATAATAAAAAAAAAAAAACAACAAGTGAAAAAAACAATAACAAAATTACAGACTATCATTTTTGAAGTTAAAAAAAAAAAAATAATATAAAGACAATTCCTGTTACACAAACTATTTAAAAATGAATAAACCACCGAATATTGGATTTCAATACTCTCCTCATCTACCTTTGTTTCAAATAGACAATACCAAAAATATGAAGGATCTCTCTTTTGGCCCAAAATACCTAATGATGTCCAGAATTGAAAACTCGCTAACTCCCACCAATGATACGCATACTAATTCACCATCTGGAAAAGAAACCCTTACCAATGTATCACCCTTCCTTATAAAAAAAGTGATTGATAGTGTCTGCGGTGAGATTGATATGTGTAAAAAACTCCAATCTGGTGCAATTTTATTAAAAACAAAAAACTTTTCTCAAGCAAACAAACTGATAAAATTAATCTCCCTCTCCCCCACCATTAAAGTGGAAGTGTCGGAACACAAAACTATAAATCAATCCAAAGGCGTGATATATTGTAACGACTTGAGACACATACCGGAAAGCGAAATTCTTGAAGAACTCAAATCACAGAACGTTATCGAAGTTAAGAAAATCTTGAAGAAACAAAACAAAATCATGAACGAAACAGAAACTACAAATAACAACAACACTTTAATTGAAACTGGACTTATAATAATAACATTTGCAGCAATCAATCTTCCAGAAACTATCAATATTGGTTATCAGAGAACGAGAGTCAGAACTTTTATCCCACTTCCACTGAAATGCAAGGATTGTTTTCGTTTTGGACATTTGTCAAAATTTTGCAAATTCGAAAAATTATGCATCCACTGCGGTAATATTGACCATCTTGCTGAAAACGAATTATGTGTAAACACGAAAACATGTAACAACTGCAAAGAAAATAATTTACCCGATACTAACCATTCAGCTATTAGTAAAATTTGCCCAATATTCCTAAAACGCAAAGTAATACAAGCTATTAAAACCCTAGAAAAAGTTGACAACAGAACCGCGCTCTTGAAATACAATGAGAGACACTCAAATAAAAACAGTTACGCTAATGTTACGAGATCCAAAGTTATTTACGATACACCAAATGAAACGGCAACAACATCAAAAACAATAGTCGCAAACTCAAGTAATCAAACAAACAACACTACAGTACCAAATTCACCAAAAATCAAAGAACAACAAGAGACAGCCAATATAACTACAACAAACAACTCAACAACATCACCATCTAAATCTGAAAAAAAAAAATATAAAAATACTTCCTTTAAACATATCGAGACGTACCAGAAGCCAACTTAAGAGAGGAGCTAAAAAACCTAGAATATCGAAAGAGAAAGATAGTCAAGACAGTGAAGAGACAGATAATGTAATAGAATAATTAATAATCAATTAACACATTAAGTGCCATTGATAGTTGAGTTGATCTGCGTCTGAAGTGGATTATGAATTTGGCTTACTTTGACTTCAGGCGATGCATCGTCTCCACTGTCAATGGCACATACACATATAATTTTATTTATTCATATATATATACTCACACCTAACATTATTTTTGAAGTTCCAAACCAAAAAAAAACAAGTAAGAAAATTATAGTCGGTCTAGACCGACTATACGATACCCTATACCATGCGTTTGGAAACCCTACCTCTTAGGCCCAACTAACTGGACATAAAAAATAATCAAAAACCAAATTTGAGTGGGATTTTTATTAATTTTTTCGGCTGCAGATATGAAAAAGTTCATATCGGATGCTATATCTATATGAGGACTAGGTTCAAAAATGGACCGATCCTGACCATGGTTGGTAACGTCTCTTGTATTTTGCAAAAACATATACAAACAAAATTTGAGAAGAATCAGTGCAATATTTTTGTTTTTTAATAGATTTAAGTGAATATCGGGAAGCAGCTCTGTATGGGGCCAAAGGGATCATTTTTGGACTACTCATTAATGGATGTAATGAACGCATACAAACCCATTTTGATTTCATAGGGCTAATTTGTATGGGGGCTAGGTCTGAACATGGACCGAATTTCACCAATTTCAATAGCGTTCTTCCCATGGCCGATAAAAGCTTATATACCAAATTTCATCAAAATATATTCATATTTGCGACCTGCAGTTTGATTACAAAGTTTACATGTACACACAGACGGACGGACGGACGGACATTGTTAAATCAACTCAGAAAGTGATTCTGATTCGATCGGTACAATTAAAGATGGGTCTAGGTCAAATATTTTTGGTTGTTACAAACAGCAGCACAAAGTCATTATACCCAAACCACATAGTGGTATAGGGTATAAAAAATACTACTAATATAGCACTTATAACGGGTGATTTTTTTGAGGTTAGGATTTTCATGCATTAGTATTTGACAGATCACGTGGGATTTCAGACATGGTGTCAAAGAGAAAGATGCTCAGTATGCTTTGACATTTCATCATGAATAGACTTACTAACGAGCAACGCTTGCAAATCATTGAATTTTATTACCAAAATCAGTGTTCGGTTCGAAATGTGTTTCGCGCTTTACGTCCGATTTATGGTCTACATAATCGACCAAGTGAGCAAACAATTAATGCGATTGTGACCAAGTTTCGCACTCAGTTTACTTTATTGGACATTAAACCAACCACACGAATGCGTACAGTGCGTACAGAAGAGAATATTGCGTCTGTTTCTGAGAGTGTTACTGAAGACCGTGAAATGTCGATTCGTCGCCGTTCGCAGCAATTGGGTTTGTGTTATTCGACCACATGGAAGATTTTACGCAAAGATCTTGGTGTAAAACCGTATAAAATACAGCTCGTGCAAGAACTGAAGCCGAACGATCTGCCACAACGTCTTATTTTCAGTGAATGGGCCCTAGAAAAGTTGGCAGAAAATCCGCTTTTTTATCGACAAATTTTGTTCAGCGATGAGGCTCATTTCTGTTTGAATGGCTTCGTAAAAAAGCAAAATTGCCGTATTTGGAGTGAAGAGCAACCAGAAGCCGTTCAAGAACTGCCCATGCATCCCGAAAAATGCACTGTTTGGTGTGGTTTGTACGCTGGTGGAATCATTGGACCGTATTTTTTCAAAGATGCTGTTGGACGCAACGTTACGGTGAATGGCGATCGCTATCGTTCGATGCTAACAAACTTTTTGTTGCCAAAAATGGAAGAACTGAACTTGGTTGACATGTGGTTTCAACAAGATGGCGCTACATGCCACACAGCTCGCGATTCTATGGCCATTTTGAGGGAAAACTTCGGAGAACAATTCATCTCAAGAAATGGACCGGTAAGTTGGCCACCAAGATCATGCGATTTGACGCCTTTAGACTATTTTTTGTGGGGCTACGTCAAGTCTAAAGTCTACAGAAATAAGCCAGCAACTATTCCAGCTTTGGAAGACAACATTTCCGAATAAATTCGGGCTATTCCGGCCGAAATGCTCGAAAAAGTTGCCCAAAATTGGACTTTCCGAATGGACTACCTAAGACGCAGCCGCGGTCAACATTTAAATGAAATTATCTTCAAAAAGTAAATGTCATGGACCAATCTAACGTTTCAAATAAAGAACCGATGAGATTTTGCAAATTTTATGCGTTTTTTTTTTAAAAAAAGTTATCAAGCTCTTAAAAAATCACCCGTTACAACTTAATACAATATCAATATTTTTACCATGTCACTAAAAATTTTGCAATGGAATATAAGAAGTTATTCGAACAATTTTAACGAACTGCAAATTCTCATCAAAAAAGATAGTCCTAAAATAATTACTCTACAAGAAACACACATTCAGAACAACACAAATATAATAATTCCAAATTCTTACAAAATTTATCTATCATCTTCAACTCACAACGCTTTTGGCGGCTCAGCGATACTGATCCAAAATTCTCTTGATGATTTTGACTCCCTATCACTTCTTATACACTCTAAACAATCATTTGTAATTTTTAGCACATATATACCTCCCACAAAATCTTTTAAACTTAACGACCTTGTCCAATTATACGAAACTAGATCCCACCCAGTATTAATAACTGGCGACTTTAATAGCTGGCACGCCAGCTGGGGGTCTAGCTCGAGCAACAGAAGAGGCATCACACTATCAAAATATATTACTCAATCAAGACTAACTAATTTGAACAATGGATCTCCAACCCATTACTCTACACACAGGACCTTTACTAATATAGACTTAACAATTATATCCACAGCTTTAGCCATCCAAGCACACCACTTCCCTATTATCACCTCACATTTCCCAAATAACGAAAATTCAGTTAGCCCAAATCTTAGACCACGGTTTAATCTAAATAATGCAAAATGGACAAGTTATAAAATGCTGTCTGAAAGATTTAGCACATCACGACCAATTAGCCACAATATAAACAAAGAGGCTGCAAATATTTACAAAATAATTCTACAAAGTACCAATGAAAGCATACCACAACAGAAATCAATAAGATATAATCAGTCGGTTCCATGGTGGTCCAAAACATTAGAGAAACTAAAGGCTCAGAAAAACAATTTGTGGTATAAATTCCGTAGGAATATTTCAACCGAAAATGAATTAAATTACAAAAGAGCTTTTGCCCTATACAAAAGAGAAATAAAAATGTCAAAAAGTAAGTCAATTCACAGGTTTACAACTGAAATTAACCCCGCAACCCCTGTAGATAAAATGTGGTGTAATATTCGGAGATTCTTTGGTTTAAAACCAAAGATCCGTATTCATTCCATTCAGGATATTAACAACGCTCAAAATAAAATTACAGACCGAAGTGAAGCTGCAAATACCTTCTGCGAATATTGGTCTAGAGAATCCAATGACAAAAAATTTTCCCCTACCTTTCAGCACCTAAAGCAATCCGCAATACAGAATACCAAACACCTCACTCCAGGAAAAAACGCTTCCTTTATAGAAGAAAAGATTAATATGATGGAACTTTCCATTGCTCTTAACAAATTGAGAGGTAAAACACCCGGGCTTGACCGTATTTCATACCCAATGATAAAAAATCTATCACACATGTTACACAAAAGATTAGTTCTACTATACAATAATATTCTTGACAACTATATTCCACAATTATATAAAACCAGCTTAATTATTCCTATACTGAAACCCAAAGAAAATAAAACTATCGTATCATCTTATCGCCCAATCTCGCTAAATCCATGCTGTTCTAAAGTCTTGGACAAAATCATAGCCAACAGACTATGGTGGTTTGTCACTACAAACAAACTAATCAATAGCCATCAATATGGCTTCATAGAAGGAAAATCGATTTCTGACCCCCTACTCTATCTGGATTTTAAAATTAGTCTAGCACTTCAAAACAAAAATCATTTATCAATCATTTCACTTAACTTTGCTAAAGCTTTTGATAAAATAGGCATACATTCTATACTAACCCAACTCGAAGAATGGAAAATAGGCCCAAAAATCCATAACTATATTAAAAACTACTTAACTAATAGAAAACTCATTGTTAAAAACAATTCCTATTACTCAAAAATGCATTCACTATATAACGGTATTCCCCAAGGTTCGCCACTTTCAGTTATTTTATTCCTAATTGCATACAACAAACTTTCACATGTAATATCCCTCCACAAAGAGCTTGAATTTGTTGCTTACGCAGATGACTATGTCATAATAAAAAAAACTCAATAAAACCAAAAACCAAAATATAGATATTAACGTTTTTATTTCAGACATTCTTAATTGGGGTGAGTCTTCAGGCGCACAATTATCTCTTAACAGATGTAAACACCTATATATATGTAGAAAGCACAATTGCTCTCCCATCCTGCACAGTAATAATTCAGCAATAGAAGCGGTTACTAGCCTTAAGATACTCGGAATAGTTTTTAATAACCATTACAGATGGAACTCACATATTGAATATCTTAACTCTTCTCTATTAAATAGGCTTAATATTATCAAACTAGTGGATTGTGTGGCGCCTAGGCGCCCGTTTATTTGGACTTTAACAAAAAAAATTTTTTTTCCATTTCAGAATTTTCTTATATTTTATATATTTGAAAAAAATTAATTTTAATGTTTTTAAAATTTCTTTAAAAAAAAATCGAAAAACAGTTTTAAAAAATGGCGCTATGAATATGGGCCCCAGGAAAATGAACCCCAAAGTAAAAAATGAAAGTGAGCCCCAAATTTGGGGTTCATTTTCATAATGAAAATCAACCCCATTTCTAGAAATGAAAATGAGCCCCAAAAAATGAACTAGGGCCACAAACTACGAATGAAAACGGGCCCTAAACTATTCTAGGGCTCATTTGCATAAACACTATTTGGGGCTCATTTTCATTTAAAGGATGCGGTACGATGAAGTATATGAAAATGGGCCCCAAAATGTGAAAATGGACCCCAATTTTTTTTTCACTTGTTTTGTTGATTAACTTGTTTTGTCTGAAGAATTAGTGAAAAATTAGGTCGGCTCACTTAAATATAAAAGAATTGCATTTCTTCAAATTTTTTTTATATGCTTGGAAGATGTATTTAAATTGAAAATAAAGATTTGTAAAACAATGTGACATTTGTTATACAAAAATATTTTTTTTAATTTTTAAACGAAAAAATTGCAATGAGATGTCGTAATGTGGTTTGAAAAATTTAACCGCTTGACTTAAATGATTCAGGAAATAGTAAAAAACGGTGGCATGACATAACGTCTAAGAGTGCCACTTTCATTTGTGACATAATGTCTATAGAAGCAATGACTTAAAGCCTACAGACATTATGGCACTTTTACGAGTGACATAATGTCTAAAGCATTTCAAATCTTGTAAACGTGGTAAAAGTGCCGTTATTTTCCCTTTTACAAAATGTTTAAATTAGATGTAAACATTCCGCAAAAGGGAATAATATTAATAATAATAATAACATTCTGTAATGTCTTCCCGGAGACACCTAAGTTAAGTATTGAAATCTGGCTTCGCATACAAAAGTTTTTCTGCGTGGCGGCCTGCGGCCGCGCTTAAGGGTTTTCTACTCCAGTAGGACGCGGCAGGTGGCTTCGCTGAATAAAGTTTTCCTGCGTACGTCACAAGAATAAAAAAATGTCTTTTCCCTGCAAACATTTCAAAATTTGCTCAAGCTGTTTGGATATTTTGGAAAAAAAATCTCAAAGTAACAATTCGCCTTTGCTTTGTCCTTATTGCAAGCAAATTGTTGAAACAAATTTAAAAATATTTCAATAAATTGCTATTATTTGTATTCCATTTATAAAAATATTTTACTAAATTGTTATTATTTGCTCTAAAGTGTATTAAAGTTTAAAAAAATTTCAATAAATTGTTATTATTTGGATTCCATCCATAACAAAATGAATTGTTATTATTTCCATTGCATCAAATCAATATTTTAGAATTCTGAGCGTCATAGTGTCTATAGACATTATGTCCTTAGACGTTATATAACGCCACCGTAAAAAAGTAGTCCGGCTCACTAAAATTATATTGAAGAAATTTGTCCCTACTGCCGTGCAAAGGTTGAAGATACACTTCAGATATATTCTTAAATACATATGTACATATACATTTGAAAATATGAAACTGAATTTGATAAATGAATAATAATAAATACTAACGTTACTAAATAAAACTGAATTCAAAAAAGAAAATATGATTTTTTTACATCATGGAAGTTTATAAAAGTTTATTAAAAAAAAAAAAAAAATGAAAATGAACCCCAAAATATGAAGTAAGGCCCCACCAATATATGATATTGGGCCCCAAAAATTATTTGGGGCCCTTTTTCATTTTCTTGTTTGGGGTCCATTTTCATTACGAAAATGCACCCCACATGAAGAAATGAAAAACGACCCCAAAATGGGAAAACAGGCCCCAAAATTTCGTGTTGTTGTTTTCCATACATTTTTTTGGGGGCCCATTTTCATTTTTTTTTTGGGGCCCATTTTCCTGGGGCCCATATTCATACCACCTTAAAAAATACAAACCAAAAACTTAGATTTTCAAATGAAGTTCTGTAAAAGGTCGTTTTATGTATATTTTCGCATAAGTAGCCAACCTTTGCTTTATACTTTCTGCTTCTATACATAAGGAGTTTTTAATATTATATGATTTTAAAAAAATATTTTGTTTTGATAGAAATTCGGAAATTTTAGTCTTATTAAGACAAACTATTAATATGTATCTCTTTAATAATTTAATTTATGTTTTATAACTTTTTAAAATGCATCAAAATAAATAAACTTATTCAACTAAAAAAAGCTTTTAAACCTTTTGGACAAAGCAAAAAAATACTACGGTTATAATTAACTTAGTCTATAACGAATTAATTTGACCGGTCCCTCCGAGTTCGTTATAACCGAACTCCATTTTATTGTAGAAAAATAGAATAACATAGAAAACAAAAGTTTTAAAGCAAGGTTCCTAAAAGATTAATAAAAGTCGTATTTTGCATAATTCTTTTTTGAAGACATGAATACACGTTATAGCATAACATTTGTTGTTTTGTGGTGAACATCATAACTCGTTACCGGACTATGTGAAATAAAAAAATCGAAGTGCGTTTAAAAGGTGACATGTTTCCTGAAGTAGAGACGAAGAGTTTTTACATTTCTTTTTGCAGCATTTTGAAGTGAAAAACGATTTTTGCTATACAATTTCGGGAATTTGTTGTTAAAAAAGGGGAAAGAAAATGGAATTAAAAAAAAACCTTCATGGTTACCTAATGATTTATGTGTAGATATAGTGTCTAAAATTTCAAAAGAATCGGTCAAGAAGATTTTGAGTTATGATGTTCACGGACTTCGAACATTTATTTGCGAGAAAATCGGATTAAAGTTTTCTAAAAACTGATTTATATACTATATACCGTATGAGGCCGGTCGCTGGAAACGCTGTATCTTCTTAAGTTTTGCTCTGATTTACTTAAAATTTTGACACAACACTCTCGATATGTTGTGCATTGAGGAAGAGAAATGCAAAAAAGGTTTTAAAACCTACCACCCCTTAAGGAAATGTAAACACCAATACACCTACACAAAACACAAAAAAATATTTCATATTTCATCATACGTGTAAACTGAAGAAAGAGAACTACATTTCAAGCAAAGTTATCTATAAATCCAAAAAAGAAAAAATAAAAAATAAGCGCTATAGCTATTTACGTAATTTATGTTTGTCTGAATTTTTTTAAAAGCAAATTATGCAAAAATTAATATTATGAGTGAAAAAAAACCTCTCTCTAAAATTACAATGCAATTTAATTATGCAAAGTTACAATAATTTAAATCTTAAACTTAATATTGCACTATTTTTTCAAGGGCTTTTCAATACTGAGCTATAAACGAAATCATATGTTGGACAACAACAAAGTCCAAATTGAAGATCTCTTTTTTCTCAAATATTTATCAAAAAAAGCATACTCTTTGGTAAGTGCTGACCATCAGAGAACCTGAGCGAAAGCACTCTTAACAATACAAAACAATTTTGAGATGAAAAACAAAACAGACAAATGGATAATATTAGTTTGATAAAAGAAGAATGTATGCATATCGGACGACGTTAAATGAGAAAAATAAAAATGTTTAAAATTTCATTCATTACATTTTTTGGACAATTTTTTCATTGACCAACAATGGGAATTTAAAGGAGAATTTGAATAGATATTATTTTTTTTTTATGAATTTTTTTGCGCTCAATTAGTCCTTATGTAACACGAAATCTGCTTATGTAGTGTTATTGTCGTTAGCAGTGTTGCCAATTTTGACAACTTATTGTAATTTCGACGATTTTTCAATTTGTTAAAATGATGATTGAAGATTTAAAATTTTCAGTAGTATAAAAATTACGATTTCAAGGGTTAACAATTAATGGGTTGTTTATAGAAATTTGATAGTTTTTGTTCAGTGTAAATGGAAATTACAAAATATGTATAGATTTAATTCTGGGTCAAGTCGTTTCAAAACGGAAATTCCTTGAATATCATCTCTACTTAAGATCTAAGTTTCAATTACGGCGATACTTTAAACCTATATCATATGTTTCAGCTATAGATACATGTCAATAAAATTATTTAGTTGATTGCTGTGTTAAATTTTTTTCGTTGAAATTTCACCACTAATACATTTTTATATATAGAAATAACCAATGCTGTAATAATATTCGTAATATGAATGATTTAAATAAATTTTATTGTTTCCTTTTGTAATATTTTGTCGAGTTTTATTTTTATTTTCTTGACAATTTCTTGTTTTAAAAATGACGATTTTGGCGATTTAGTTTCAAAATTGTCGATTTTCAGAAAATTTTATTAGCAGCACTGGTCGGTAACATAGAAGAGAGAAAATTGTGTGTGGGTTTGTATAAAATGAGAAAGATTAAATTTTGTTTGTGTATTTCGCATAGCTTTGTAGGGAGTGCTATGTGTATTATTTCAGCGTTACAGAATCAGTCAGTCAGTCAGTGAGTCAGGGATCAGCGTAAATATATATAAGATGTCTTTCGTACAAAAAATTCAATTGTAATACATCCTCCCTTATCCATATCCTCAAATCGATATTAATATCTAAAATCAACTATGGTATCTACCTGTATGGATATGCACCCAAGAGCACTTTGAACAAAATAAAAACAATATTTAATTCAGCCTTACGCCTCTCGCTAGGAGCTTTTAGAACATCTCCTATAAAAAAAACTTAATTTTTGAAGCGGACACAATCTCACTTGAACAATACAGGGAATTTGCTACTGCAAAACTATTTAAATCCATCATGTTTAATGACCGCTACCCACACTCAAATATTTTAAAAAAGTCAATTCATCATAAAAAATTCAAAAAAAATTCCATCAGCACTAACACATATCGTCCAATTTTGTAAAAACCACAATTTACCCTTCAATATGCCTCAGCCATCTCTTATAAACAATCCCATTTGGACAATCGACCTTTCTACAATTGATATATACCTCAACGAAAACAAAAAAAATCATCAACAAATAACGAAATGTATAAACGGAAATTCAATGAAATTCAACATAAATTAAATGACCATCATTTCTTATATACAGATGGTTCCAGATCTGAAAATGGAATTAGTTATTGCGGTGTCGATAACACCAAAGCCTTGGTAAATTCAATTTTACCCGAATATAGCACCAATTATTCGGCTGAAATTATAGCTATTTACGAGACAATTAAACTCATAAAGACCTCAAAAGAAAAATACGTAATTTGTACAGACTCTCTTTCGGCATTAGATGCCGTTAAAAATTTAAACAATGAACAATTATATCCAAGCATGATTCGACAAATTCTTATTGTGAGACAACCTGATATTAAACTTATTTGGGTACCTGGCCACTCAGGAATAAAAGGTAACGAGACTGCTGATAAATTTGCTAAGAATGCACTTTCCGCACCTCTAATAACTACACCAAATCTTTCTTCAGATGATATAAAAAATTTCTTGAGTTCCAAATTTAGAGAAGTCAAGTATCACAATTGGACACAAACCACTGATTGGTACAAGAAAATTAATCCAAAAAAAAATCAATGCCAACAATATTTTTAAAAATATCAATAATAACATCATGCCAAGAAAAGATCAAATTAAAATAATACGTTTGAGACTTGGTCACACCCAAATCTCCCAATCACATATTATGAATAAAAACTTAACAAAATTATGTCCCTTTTGTGGATTCTACCCAATTAAAATTGATCACCTATTTTTTAATTGCCCACATACAAAAAAATTTAAAGACCCAATATTAAAGAATAAAGACTTCTTCCAATTAATCGATATTCCAATGACCAACATAAAACAATGTAACCTTTACAATTTCATTTAAATTTTTCATAATTTTTCATAATACATTGAGCTTAAGACCAACGTTGTCATAGCTCTTTCCTAAATTTATTGTACTAATAATTTAGTTATAAGTATAATATGTAAATAAATAAATAAATAAAATAAATAAAATCAGAAAAAGCTCTTTCTTCTATCTTTAAAACAAACCGAACGAATTAAGATATTTTTTGAAAAAAATAAGCAAATTTTTTAATTATTAATTTATTATGTATTAAATTTCCCACTAATTAAGAACATTTAAATTTTTTTTAAGTAAAAAATATTATAATATATAAAAAATCCAATTTATAATTGCAATTTCTTTACAGATTTGTGTTCTCTAGACTATCATATAATTGATTCGCAAAGACTGATATACCACCAAACCCAACGAACAAAAAAAATATATCAATTAAATCAAAAAAATAATTAATAAAGTATCATAGAAAAGATAGAAAAAAAAATGTAAATAAAATTTCAAAAAAACGTATGAAAATTTCTTGTAAATGTAAGTTTAATTAAATTATGAATCTAATTGTTTATGAATTTATAATTTAAAAAAAAAAAAACCAAAATAATTTTGTAAATATTTAAAAATTTTAATTTCTCTTATGTTCGGTTTCATAGAAAATTTTCAGTTGATTATTAAGAGTGTGCGTATGTATGTGTTTTTATTGTTTTGCTAAGTGTAAATTAAAACTTAAAAATTTAAGAGTAATTTTATGAACGTAAAAATGTTGTTAGCTATGCGTCGAGAAACTGATCATCACCATCATGCAGCCGTACCATCAACGCCAGTAGGAGTGCCAAGTGCCAATAGCACAGCTGACATTGTTAACGCTCACAATAATAATCACAATTTAAGTTTAGCGACGGCTAATGCTGGAGCACAAGATTCATTGAATACCCCTTCAACGCCTTTGCTGAATTTAGGACGAAATCCATTACAGTTTACAGCTCCTCCACCACCGGCACCACCCATAGCCGTACAACCGGGACCACAGTTTGGTTTCTATACACCCACACCGGCTGGTGCCTCACCATATTTTCATCATTATACATCACATGCAGCACCATCTTCCTATGGCTCCGCCTCCAGTGTGGGAGTTCATGCTGCACATGTTGTGACAAATGGTAGTTATGCTAATGCAGCGGACGGTTCCAGAAGCATTTCGACTCATCCGGCTGCGCCTCCTGCTTCGGAAGAATTAGAAGAGTTTGTTGATATTTTTCAGGTACAACATTTGTTATTAGATCATTCGGCCGCAAATGGTAATCAACCACCGCCACCGCATACTCATGTTCCAGCCACAACTACTTCAACTTATACCACGCCCATCAATAGTTCGGAATCTCAGACAACTCAGTTAACTCCTTCACCATCATCAACTACTTTAGCTAAACCACAACCTAGACCCAGAATTAATTTACAAAAAGCTTCGGAATACGCGGCTCAACACCAAGGTTGGTACATTTGCCGAAATACCAATATTATGAATTTAGTTTAATTTTAAATGTTTTTCTCTTTTTTTTTTTTTTTTTGTTCTTACTATTTCAGCTGATTCTCCTTCAACTCGTCGCATGCTTTTAGATTATCCCAGTCCATATTTGTATGGCAATCATTATCATACATCACCCAGTGAGGATTTAGTTGCCCTTTGGTTTGGCAGCAATGGATCAGGTATGTTTTATATTTTCTAATTACAAACAACTGCCATGAGAGTTTTGATTATAATAGAGACCTATTGACTGGTATTATATATACAGTTTTAAGGCACCTATGCCTTAACTTGCAAACTAAAAAGCCATTTGAGTTTAATTAATTTTCACGAAATATTTTCTAAAAATTAATTTCTCTCAATATTTCTCTAAATATTTTAAATTATATACATGAAATTATTCGATCTTGTAGTTTGTCCACAATTCGTAAGATATGTTTTACAGAGAAAGCAAAACTTTAACACTTTTGTTTAGTTTTCGAGATATAAGCGATTTTATGTTATCCGTCAATCTTAACGTTTTTGATCTATAAACTCTAAAATAAGTCTATGCACAATTTACCGTTTTCCTTGTCGAAGCTTAGTTTTTAATATATAAGCAATATTCTAGGGCTCGGCAAATATTATAATTTTTCGATCTATAGACCCTAAATAGTCGCTTCGATTCGAATCGAAGCCCTGTTTAGTTTTCGAGATATAAGTAGTTTTAAGTTCCACTTAAAAAATCTAACATTCTGCGATTTGGCAACTTTAAGAAGAGGCGATACAATTAGGAAATTACATTTTGCTTTACATTGATTAGTTTGCCAGATATGAACTATTATATATTACCCTCCAAAGATGTTTTTATTTTTTTTTTTTTGATTTGGAAACTCTTAAAATTTTGAGTCCACGATTTGGAAGGGGTTCTTCAGAGGCGGTAAAATTTCAACAGTTTTTCTCTGCGAAGCTTAGTTTTGCGGTTTATGTTTCCCTCCAAAAATTAATGAATATATAGTAATCAGACAGCGTTATAGAATCAGCAGATGAAAATATTAGTGTATTAATGCAGTAATTGTTATAATTTATTGGCAGATGAAATTCATTACTCACTTAAGAGAGCCAGTGTCGTTATTCGTAATGGTTTTATTTCCAACTCATATGCCCCGTCGTGCTTCGCTACGACTTATCGAAACTTATTGACATGTGTGTTTCATAAATTATTTTTCTTACGATGTTTGTATTGTGCAATTAAAACATTGCATTTCATATATTCCAGATATTAAAAACTTAACTATTGTCAATGAGTTTAGAATATCATTTAGCAGATTTTATTTTGGCGATTTTTGATTTTGGCGATTTTTTGTTTTTGGCCATTTTTGATTTTGGCGATTTTTGGCTTGTCACATTGGCAGGTGAGGTTAGGTTAGGTTTGGTTAGATGGGTTGCACGCCCGAAGGCGAGTATATTAGCAGGCCATATGGCCCATTGTGATACCCTTAGGATAGTGTTGGAAGGTAGAGATAGGAACAGAGATTTTAAAAGTACAGATAGATTATGTAAATGGGTATGAAAATGAGCGCTTTCGTCCGCTATGCGTTCCTCTTGAACCAACCAAATTCCCTCAAGAAGCCATCAAGATCACCGAGTGGAATATCTACTGTGCAGCACAGGTTATAGAAGAATCTTTACCCTAGATATCTAAGACGCCACTCCTCCTTCAGTCCTGGAGATTCACACAGCAAATGTTGTACTTACTCCTCCTCGTCAACATTCATACAGTTCGTAGAGAGCTGTCAAAAGCTGCAAGTACTACTAAGTACTATGTCAGGGAGAGCTTTGGAAATTTGTTTAAGGTCACCTATTATAAATATTAGTAGTCACGACGAAAATGGGCGAAATGCAATAAGCGGGAGTGGCACTCCCAATACAAAGTAATTATTCAATGTCATATATCTCGAAGTCATTCATTATTAATGGTAGTAGTCGGACAAAAATCGGTGCTATCGGACCAATGATCCCTGTGCAAAGTAAATATTAAATGTCATATACCTAGAGTGCCATAGCAAGGAGAGTTTTGAACAGTTTTCTGGAGTTCACCTATTATTAGTGTTAGTAGCCATGTCAAAAATGGGCGGGATCGGATAATTACAATTAATTATTCAATATCATATATCTCGAGTACTATGACAAATATAGCTTTGCGAGTTATTCTGAAGTCATCTATTGTTAATGTGAATAGTCGGAAAAAAAAATGGGAGGACTCGGAGCAATGGGCGTGGCACCCGCATACAGAGTAAATTCTAATTGTCATATATCTGCTGTACTGTAATAGTGAGAGCCTTGTGATTTTGGCTGAGTCTATATGTTATTCATGTGATTAGTCGAACAAAAAATGGGCGCGAAAGGAGCAGTGGCTGTGTTACCGCCATGCAAAGAAAATATATAATATCACATAACTAAAGTCTATTAAAGCGAAAGCCTGGCATATTTGTACGAGTCCCTCAGATATTAACTTGAGGAGTCATGTCAAAAAGGGACAGGATAGGATTAGTGGGCGTGGCACCTACTATACAAAAAATATGATGTACTATGAAAACGATAGTCTTGAAATCAAATTAGTAATCGTTAAGTGTTACCGGACTTAATTTTGAAAATCCATGTTTTTCTCATGAGCAGCTAAATGCAGCTTGGTGCAGAGTAGGAACGCCGAAGAAACATCATTTTTCCAGCGAATGAAAAAACAAAAAAATATTGTATATAAAATAAAATGTTTTATTTGTACAATATAAATTTCTGAGGGAAATTTGATTATGAATACATACATAAGTGTCAATAAGTCTCGGTGAGTCGTAGCGAAACGCGACAGGGCATACTAGTAATAAATTTTAATAATTTGCAATTACACTATTATGGCTTACCCAGAGATGAAAAATAATAAAACAATTTTATTGATGTTGACTTACCTGAAAAGAAAAGAAAAATTATTATTAGTTTAAATATAAATTTGTATATAATTTTTGTAAATTTGTATATAGTTTTGGCCGCGATCATCAAAGTGAAAAATATATGGCGTAGAGCAAAATGCTTGGAACTTTTTTCCCTATTTAAAAAATTACGATATGTTTGAAAATGAAAAATGAAAAACGAAAAATTAAGAATGAAAAATAAAAAATGAAAAATGGAAAACAAAATATGAAGAATGAAAAATGAAAAACAAAAAATAAAAAACGAAAAATGCAAAAAGTAGAAATTAAAAATGAAAAATGAAAAATAAAATAAATTTGGGGGGTTTCATGTCAAGTGCACCAACTTTTGAAACCGATGTCTTCCGATCGGGATGAAATTTGCACCAAGGTAGTTCAGACACAATTTTTCAATAAGATCGGTCCAGATCTCTCTGAGTTAGAGGGGATCAAAATTTGACATTTTGGCCAAACAGGTGTATCTTCTCATCCATGTAACTTATTACCTATTGTTCTCAGAAAATTTTCTCCCAAATAGTTTAGATAGATATTTCTTCAATATTTCGGAAAAAAATACTTAAAAAAAAAAAAAAAATTAGACTTTTTTTTTTTTGCTAAATTAAAGCATTTTTTGCCTTTTTTCAAAAAGTGCATTTTTTTTTTTTTTTTTTTTTTCATAAGAAAGCTTAGGATTTTTCCTTTAAGAGCTTTTTGGTCGCTTAGTGGCATGGGAGTGGGATATCTATCAAAATAAATGTTTTGTAACTCAAGACAACGGTTTTTCAATTTTTCACAAATGCACTATTTTGAATTTTTTCCTATTTGTGTGTAAAACCTTACAAATAAAACTTATACTGAGAAACTAGACAAATTAACCTTTCCGAAGGTATATAACATACTTAACTAAAATTTTATACCCTCGATACTGTAATACCCAGAATATGTTAACCTCAGGAAAAAAATCGCTTTTTTTCTATAGAAATGTTGAAAAATTATTATTTTTTATTTATTTTTAATAATAATTAAATTAATGTATAATAATAATAATAATAATAATAATAATAATAATATTAAAAATAAAAAGATAAATAATTTATTAAAATTTAATCTTAATTGATTAGATCCATTTATATCATAACTATTTTTATACTTAATTTATTGTAGCTGATGAAGTATTTAAGTCTTGTAAATTTTTAAATACCCAGTCCTTCATCCAGCTTTTTTGTCGCCTTTATTTACTGCGTTTTTTTGGCAATCCTTTCTTGGCGTTACTAGGTTCAGCTGTTGATTTCGCTGCTGGTTTATTTGTTGTCTTTGGAAAGAAATCGCATTGAATAGAGGCAGAAAACTTTTTCAACTTGAGTCTTACATCGACAAGCGGTATAAAAGCATGGTATTCAGCGGTGCCATCGATTGTTACCGCAGCATCGAATCTGCTCTTCAGTGTTTTCAATGTTTCCTGATGATCCTCTTTGCTACTAAAAACTATTTTAGTTTCTTTACAATAACTTTTTGCCTAATGGAATAAAGCAGTCGCATCTAAGATGCGATCTTGATGACAGCACTGGAGCCTATACTTCGCTGCATTTCTTTTAAGGTTGGCTCCAATACCGTCACATGCTCCTTTACCATGAGCAGTAGGATGAAAATGCCACTCAGCTGGCATTCCAAAATCTTTTTCATGGGCCATAAGATTTGCCAAGCTACTTTTGTTTTTAAAATGTTGACGAGCTCCGTCCGAAACGTAGTATACCTTCTTTACTGTAAATTTAGATTTTAGAAATTTTAGTATTCTCTTCTGGTACTCATAAACTGCAACGCTATCAGGTTTTAAATCGTAGGATATGATTGACATACTTTTGTGTTCCAGTTTTTCATCTTTCTTGTAGTAAATAACTACTGTGAATATAGTTGCTTGGTCGTTATTGAAGTGGAATACTTGTATGGCATCCTGAAGAACAGATTTATAGTTTTCTGCGAAATCATATGAAATAACGAATTCACCAGACTTCAAATGTATCTTCAAATCCTTGAAGAATGACCATTGCTCTTTGACTAAAAAGTCATGGTTTCTCAAGTTTAGCAATCTTGTACACATTTCTTCCACAAAATCATACACATTTAAAATGATTGTTTTCAATGTGCATCTGTCAGTCTGAATCCAAGAATCAAATTTGACCTCCTCTATATATTCTCGATCTAAAGAGTTGATTAAATTTTCTTTCATGAATGTGTTTATTGGGCAATTGGTACATTCACCTAAGTGGCAAGATGTTGTTGCATTAGGACACATAGTCAATTTAAGGCAATCGCGGTAATCGTGTAAATCTTCTGCCGAATCATCTGTTAAATACTTTAAGTTGATTTCCTTCCACATCAGTTTAACATTTTCATGGTAAATTTGGGTTAATTTCGTGAAGCCAGATTGAAATGTTGCAAATAACTGTTTCAGGTTACAGATAACCATTTTCTTCTGTTATTTTATGAAGTTATGTTACATACCTTCGGAAAGGTTAATTTGTCTAGTTTCTCAGTATAAGTTTTATTTGTAAGGTTTTACACACAAATAGGAAAAAATTCAAAATAGTGCATTTGTGAAAATTGAAAAACCGTTGTATTGAGTTACAAAACATTTATTTTGATAGATATCCCACTCCCATCCCACTAAGCGACCAAAAAGCTCTTAAAGGAAAAATCCTAAGCTTTCTTATGAAAAAAAAAAAAAAAAAATGCCCTTTTTGAAAAAAAAGGCAAAAAATGCTTTAATTTAGCAAAAAAAAAGTCTAACAATTTTTTTTTTTTTTTTAAGTATTTTTTTCCGAAATATTGAATAAATAGCTATCTAAACTGTTTAGGAGAAAATTTTCTAAGAACAATAGGTAATAAGTTACATGGATGAGAAGAAACACCTGTTTGGCCAAAATGTCAAATTTTGATCCCCTCTAACTCAGAGAGATCTGGACCGATCTTATTGAAAAATTGCGTCTAAACTACTATCCAATAGGACAAACATTGGTGCAAATTTCATCCCGATCGGAAGACATCGGTTTCAAAAGTTGGTGCACTTGACATGAAATCCCCCATTTATATATAATAAATAAAAAATTAAAAATAAAAAATGAGAAAAGAAAAATTAAAAATGTAAAATTAAAAATGAAAAACTCAAAATAAAATATAAAAAATCAAAAACGAAAAATAAAAAATGCCAAATAAAAAATGAAAAATGAAAAATAAAAAATTAAAAATGAAAAATTAAAAATAAAAATTGAAAAAAGAAAAATAAAAAATTAAAAACGAAAAAAAAAATTAAAAACGTAAAACTAAATATGAAAAACGAAAATCGAAAATCGAAAAACGAAAAATGAAAAATGAAAAATAAAAAATAAAAAATAAAAAATGAAAAACGAAAATTGAAAAATAAAAAACGAAAAATTAAAAATTAACCGGTTGAAATAATAAATATTTTTATATGAGCAGAGTCCCTGCATTTGATTGCTATAAGTGATACATAGATGATGCTTTCAGTTTGATTTTAAAAAAATGCCATAAAAAAATCTTTAATTACTAGATGTTTACACATCTCCCTGTAATTGGACTCACATGAGTTTTATAACCTATACCACTATGTGGTTTGGGTATAATGAATTTGTGCTGCTGTTTGTAACTACCAAAAATATTTGACCTAGACCCATCTTTTATTATACCGATCAGCTCAGAATCATTTTCTGAGTCGTTTAAGCGATGTCCGTCCGTCCGTCCGTCCGTCTGTGTGTCCATGTAAACGTTGTTATCAAACTACAGGCCGCAAATATGAATATATTTTGGTGAAATTTGGTATATAAGCTTCCATCGGCCATAGAATGAACGCTATTGAAAAACGCTGGTGAAAATCAGTCCATGTTGAGACCTAGTCCCCATACAAATGACCCCTATGAAATCGACATGAATTGTCATAACATGCAAATTATCATATAGATCTGAGTCAAATTGGGTTTGTATATGTTTAGTATATCCATTAATCACTAGTCCAAAAATAATCCCTACAGAACAATTCTTAGTCATAGGCCCCATATAGAACTGCTTCCCGATCTTCACTTAAATCTATCAAAAAAAAAATATTGCACAGATTTTTTCCAAATTTGGTTTGTATACAATTTTTTAAAATATAAGTGACTTTAACAAATATGATCAGGATCGGTCCATTTTTCGACCTAGTCCCCATTTAAATATAGCACCCTATATGAACTTTTTCATATTTGCAGCCAAAAAATTAATAACAATGCCACTCAAATTTGGTTTATGCTTATTTTCTAAATGCAATTAGTTGGACCGAAGCGATAGGGTCCCTAAACCATGGTATAGGGTATCATATAGTCTGTCTAGACCGACTATAATTATCTTACTTGTTTTATATATAAAAGTTTACACACTATTTTCATACAGAAAAACTTTTCGGTTTTGAAAAATTAGACGTTATTTTTTTCAAAAGGGGTGAATTAAAAACTGACTTCAGGTCGTTTTATAAAATTGTTATTTTTTTATAGAATTTTCGATAGCCTTCGGCTATCATCTTCGGAACAAAATAAATAAAAAACACAATCACAAAGCGCGACAAAATTTGGCATCGATGCGCTTTGCTTGCTTATTGTCAACTAAAAGATTGAAAAAAAAAATTCAAATTTATAGAACTTTCTTCTTTACCAATAATCTCAAGTTTTAAAAAGTTTTTCCTAACGGGAAAGTGTCAGATTTCAAAATGTTTTATTATGGAAACACTTCCAAATTCTGAAAATTGATTTCTGAAAAAAGTGTTACATTCTAAGGTCCTAGAAATTATTTGTAGTAATAATTGTGTACGTATATACTAAGTATTTTTTTCCTATCATTAAAAAATCTCATAATACTTATGGAAGATATTCAGAGCAAGGTTTCCAAAGCAGTTTTAAAACAGTTTGACATGGTTTTTTCACTACAGCAAAAGTCTCAAATTCTATTTTTCTCTAGAAAAGGTAATAGACTATAAAGACGCTTCTTAAGACCAAGCTATATAAAGAGTTAATCATTATTTTATGGAATATTTTTTTAGAGATCCACCTTGATATTTACTAACATAGATGATATTTTTGACAATTAATAAAATAAATATAACTAGCAGATTCCAGCCCTCGAGTGCAAATTCTAGGAAATTTATTTTTTTCATTAAATAAAGACCCTAAAATTATGCTAATCAATTATAGCCAATTCACAAATCAACACAAAAAACAAACTCATTTTTATTACAAACACATTAACAAATATAATTTTATGTATGTGTTAGTAGCAACTTCAAATGCAATTTACTCACAATAAAGGAAAAAATTTAAAAATCTGTAAATCTGCGAAACGGCTAAAAAGAAATACCTTTCAAATAATATACGTTTGGTCAAAATGCGGATAAAACGGTAGAACAAAACATCAGTCACAAAAAATCGCCAAGTCTATTAATATTATAGATTATTGCGAAATTCTAATCAAGTTCTGGTTTTCAATGACAGAGTCAAATTTTCTAGATTTTGAGTTACTGATGAGAAATCTCTTAATTTTTAATGTTTAACATGGGTCGAAATAATTTTAAAGAAGCATGAGTGTTAAATTCTTATTAACACTTAAGGAAAAAAAGACCAGATTTCACATTATGTTGGCTAGACTTTTTACAATGAAGCTTAAAATTATAAGATTAACATAATTTTTTAGCTATTTTCGTGCTTTGTTTTATTTCAAAGTAAATTGCTATTAACAATCTTGTTACTCTCTTACTCTCATCGATAAACTATTGTTCACATATACAAAAAACAAAACAAAAATAATAACCAACACAAAAATATGTGTGTATATGCGTTGCTGATACAAACATATCTAAATGCACAGGTTCCGTTACGTATAAATATTTTTTCATTATTTTTATACGAAATGTTACAGCATTTTTAGAGGGGTCTCTGCATATAAGGACATATCTTGTCACCATGAGTATTGATTTACCCCATTTTCAATACCACCCTGCTCGAAATAATGACAAGTAACATTCTCCTAACTTTACATGTGAAAATGGTTTATTTCGTGAATGAACATGATATCAACAGACAGACAGACAGACAGACAGACATCGCTATATCGACTTGAGTTGTTATAAGAATCAAAAAATTTGTATATATTATTTGTCGATGCTTTACAACAGGAATGAGAAAGTGATACATGGTGAGAGACAATACAATGGAAACTTTTAACAAAATATATTTTTTTAATTTTATTTTATTAGTATTATTTAATAAAATAAATGATACCATACAATAAATTTGAAAAGAGGTCCAGCGGCACTATGGCCTTCGACTCTGTAACCAAATATATTTTTCACAACTTGAACGGTCAACACCAAAAAATGTATAATACAATTATAAACTCTTTTGATTTAAAAATTTGTTTGTTTTACTTATTTAAATTATTAATATAAAATAGCTTAACATCAGAAAAAAAATAGCAAAACTTAAAAGTATTCATTTTTTGCTGTTTACAAAATATTGGAAACGTGTAATCTATTTATACTAATATTATAAAGAGGTAATGTGTGTTTGTTTGTTTGTTTGTTTGTTTGTTTGTTTGTAGGAGGTAATCTCCGTAACTACTCATCTGATATTCCTGAAATTTTCACAGAGTCTTACTGCGGATATGGGAAGTGCTATAGGCTATAATTTTCTAAATATTTTTAGTGGGCGTGGCACCTCCCACACAAAGTAAATTTTTAATATCATAAACACATATTGAGTATTATGATAGGGAAAGCTTTGCAAATTTGTGTGAGGTCACCTACTGTTAATATTAGTAGCTACGCCGGAAATGGGCGGGATCGGATAAGTGGGCGTGGTACCTCCCATACAAGTAATAATTCAATATTATATATATCGAGTACTGTGATAGAGAGAGCTTTTCAAATTTATCTGATATCACATATTATTAATAGGAGTAGTCGGACAAAAAATGGGCAGTGTCGGACCAATAGGCATGGCACCTGAGATGCAAATTAAATATAAAATGCCATATATCTGGGGTACTGTTATAGTGAGAGTCTTGGGACTTTGTGTTAGGCCATAAGTTATTAATGTGATTAGTTAGACAAAAAATGGGCGTGATCGGAGCAGTGGGTGTGGCACCGCCCGTACAAAGTAAATATATGATATCATGTAACTGGTGTACTAAAAAAGGGAAGCTTTAACACTTTGCCCGACACCATCAGATCTTAGTATGAGTAGTCGGAAAAAAAATTGGCGGGTTCACGCCAATGGGCGTGGCACTCCCCATGCAAAGAACTATTTAATATCATATATCTGGAGTACTGTAAAAGAGAGGGCTTTGTAGCTTTGCATGAGCCCATAGATTCTTTGTATGATTAGTCGAACAAAAAAATGGGCGTAGCACCGCTCATGCAAAGTATATATCTAATATCATATAATTGGTGTTCTATTAAAGGGAAATACGCGATATTTTGCGCGGGTCCATCAGACATTAATGTGAGTAGTCCAATAAAAATTAGGCGAGTCAACGTGATTTGTCGTGGAAAATATATCGCCAAAATCAAAAATTCGCCAAAACCGAATATTATGAAAAATAAAAATCGCCCAAAAAAAATCTTTAAAATCAAAAATCGCCAAAAAGAAAAATTGCCAAATGATATTCTAAGTTCAAGGCCAATATTTAAGTGTTGCCAGATCTAATTTTGAAAATCCATCTTCTTCTCATGGGCAGCTACATATACCTTGCTCCAGGGTAGGAACGCCGAAAAAGCTGATAATTTTTGTACCGAATGAAAAAACAAAAAACGTTGTATATCCGCATCAGCAAGTATCGAACTAAAAAAATCCATACTAATAATCTATACTAACATAATAAAGAGGTAATATGTGTTTGTTTGTTTGTTTGTTTGTTTGTAGGAGGTAATCTCCGTAACTACTCATCTGACCTTCCTGAAATTTTCACAGAGTCTTACTGCGGATATGGGAGTGCTACAGGCTATAATTTTTTTTAATATTTTTAGCGGGCGTGGCACCTCCCATACAAAGTAAATTTTAAATATATACTGTGAGCGTAAAATAAAGTAAACAGCAAATTTTAATCTTTAAATTGTCTTATAACAAAATTATTATTGACTTACGATAAAAAGTAATATTACAGAGTTTAATACTATACCCATTTAGAGATTGACTACTATAAAACATGAACTCAAATCAATTGGGAATATTAGACAAATCTCTCGAAAATGAAAATGCATCAGATTTTACGTGTCAAAAAAAGTAAACAGTGGTAACACTTACTTACGCTTTTTTATATTTCGGGGAAGAACCTAATCTTTTTGTGACAAATGTGTACTGAGCATGTGTTCTACTTTACTAAAAATTATTTAAAGTTGATTTGTACTAATTAATAATAGCTAAAAACATGTAAAAGCAAATATTCCCACTATCGGAAAGAAAATATCGGTTTATACTCGGAAAATATTTTAGATTAAAAAGATAAATGTAAATCTTTGCGTGAAATTGGCGAAATTGTGGGTAGGAACCACTGCACAATAAAAAAAAGTAGTTGATGAATGCGCCAAACACCAACAATTTGAAGATTTAACGAGATCTGGACGCCCAAAGCAGCTTAGTGGTACTGAAGTTAGAGCTGTAGTAAGAGAAGTAAAGACATATTCAGCTTGAAGTGCTGTTAAATTATCAGAAAACATAACGCAGACATCAGACAAACCAGTAAGTTCGAGTACAGTAAGGAGATCGCTTCACAAAAATGGTCTACATGGGAGGATACCATGCAAGAATCCACACATATCCAAGGCGAATCAGAGCAAGCTAATAAATTTCGAAAAAAGTAGAAAAATTAGGTTTTATCTTTGTTGGAAAACATATTATAGACAGATAAGAGGAAATTCGAAATTTTCGGCCAAATGAAAATACACCAAATATTAAAAAATTTTAAAAGTTTGCTTTTTGTATTGAAGTTCTGTTGCCTTTTCTTTGCTGTTTACTTTTTTTTTTGACGCGTAAAATTTGGTCATTTTCTAAATAAAGTGCATTTATTTCTGTTTTGTAATGCTTCTGTTTAATTTTTTTTATTGAGTTCAGCTATAATTAAATAATTCTTGAATTCCTTATATCTATTTTTGATTTTGTGTTAATTACTTCATTTTAATAAAAGTTTAAATATGAGGAACTAAGGTGTTCACTTTATTTTGACGCTCACAGTATATTAAGAGATAGAGAAAGCTTTGCAATTTGTCTCAGGTCATCCGTTATTAACGTGAGTAGTCAGACAAAAAAATGGGCGGGATTAGACAAATGCGCGTGGTACCCCCACACAAACTTAATAATAAATGTGATATATCTGAATTACTGTATTAGTGAGAGACTTGGGACTTTGCGTGAGCCCTTTCATAACGATTCGGAAGGGGAGGGAGGGGGAGGGTGTAGCGAAGCACACCGGGTTACATCTAGTATACAATAAGTGAAAACTTCGTATCTGTTTTTGGTTTCAATATTTTTAGTACTGCTTCACAACGCCTAGGCATGGAGTCAATTAAATTGTTGTTGATATCCATTGAAATTTTTTTTCCACTCTGAGTAACTGCCTTTATAAGATCTGCCTTGTTTGTGTAATTTCGTGTCTTTATTTTTCGATGTACTATTTCCCATAGATTTTATATGGGATTGAGATCTGAAGATTGGGATGGCCATTCCAAAACAATTACGGCATTAGATTGCAGTCATTCACACAGAAAACAGATTCATTGTTTTATTGCCAACCGAATTGTGATAATGCTAATAACCGATATTCGGGTTCACGATGATAACAATTCTATTGCCTTAACAGTAAATATTTTATCATAATAGAAAATTTGCAGATGCTATTAAATTTTGGTTGATACAATCGAAAATACGGTTGTTCCACTTTACAGCAATTCGGTTGGCGAATTTTTTTTCATAATAGAAAATTTGCAGATGCTATTAAATTTTGGTTGATACAATCGAAAATACGGTTGTTCCACTTTACAGCAATTCGGTTGGCGAATTTTTTTTCTGTGTGTTCGGTTACAACTTTGGAGGTGTGTTTGGGGTCAAATATTATGTAATTTAGAATTTGCCTTATCCAATTCCAGTTAGAGTATTTTAGCCTACCAAAATTCCTTGCCCCGAAAAAAACTCCATACCATAAAATTGCAATCGTCAAACTTAATAATCCTTTTCGCTTTAGTCATCGTACAAACGTCCTTTCATCATGTCCTCTTAAACTAAACCTGGACGCACCTGAAAACAGAGCAGTATTGCAATTCCGTCTTGACGAGTTCATGCGATCTTTAGCAAAATTCATGCGCGCCAGATGATTTTCCTCTGATATCAATGGTTTCTTCACAGAATGATAACAACCAAGATCAGCCTCAATTGCTCATCGGGCAATAGTTCGAGCACAAATTTTTTTTGTTTAAGATTTTTAATGGCAGCATTTTTTTAATTTTTTAACTCTCTTCCTATTGAATTATCCTGTCTCTGATATGTTTTACGGGGCCTGCTCCTGAATATAGAGTACCTCCTTCACGATATTTCTTGATATATTTTTTGGAAATTTAGAACTTATTTATAAAATATTGTTCACAATTATTCTTTTGCTGAGGACCAGCAATAAAATCTGGTTTTTAACTCTTCATAAAACTTTATTTCTGCCATTATTTGATAATAATTAATTATAAGATTAAAAAGCTGATATATATAATTTTGTTTATAAAACGGTTGAAAGAAAATTTCAGAAACTATAAATATTTAAATAGCGGTCCAGATTTTATACTTTTTCTGTAATACCATCTTTTATTTTTATTGTTTTAATCAAGTCTGCTGCAGAAGTTTAAAAGTTTCCATTGTTTTGTCAGCACTAAAAACAATTCTTTTTTTCCGTTTATCAATTTTTATAGTTGATTTTTTTTTTTTAACTTTCGATAAAATTTATAATTATTTATAAAATTTCTAATAGTATTGTCACCCATTGTGCACACTCGGTGCACACCGGTGTGTATTAGGATGTACTATATGGACCAATTAATATTTACTATCACACTTCACACCGAGCCTGTAATAGCGAATAAAACGTTTTTTGGTTCTCTTGAAACTTTGATTTTCTGAGATACACGGTCATTCAGAAATTCAAATACACAAAAAATGCACAATTTTGAAAATAATTGCATCGGTCTTGGTTGTCTAATTTCATCGCTTAATATATTATGGCATAATATAACTTCGGCGAATGTATTAAAAAAATAATTAAATTTTAAGCTAACTTCCTAGAAAATAAAAACAATATTCACAGATTTCTTAAAACTAGCCTTGCATCCGTTTTAATGTGGCGGTTATTAAAATATTCCCATAATGCTATTATTTAATTAAAAAAAAAAAAAAACTTTTTTCGCAATCTTAAGTTTATGTGCGAATTTGTTTAGTTCATAGAAATATTACCCATTAAAAATAGTAAACATTGGATTAGTTTAATTTTAATCAAAATTTGTACATTCATTTTCAACGCCCAAACAACTACTAATCCATTTAATAGAAATGTCTCCTTAAATTATTGTTAATCGGCCAATGCGATTTTTTTTATTTAAGTAAAAACAACAACATTTTTATTTTTTGAGCGATTTATAGGTTTTGATATAAAATCCAAGTAAATTAAATAGACAAAAATTGATATGGATATGCAACAGTGAGTAGTGGACCAGTCAGTCAGTCACCATTATGGAAATGACGCAATTTTTTTTTATATTTAAATAGAAAAAATTCCATTAAGTAGTAATAAAATTTAAATTTAACGCCTTATAAGAAATTAAAATTTTAACATGGTGACAACAATTTTGTATATTGTTGTTGTTACTGCTGTTATTGCTGGTGCTGCTGATGCTGCTGTTGTGCTCATATCAAGTGTAGTAAGTAAGTGCGTGTTTATGTAAAATGTATCATAAATTATAAAAAGAAAAATTAATATATAAAATATTAAATTAAACTTCCAAATTTGTTTCTCAATGAAGTGATTAATGGCATCGCAAATAATTTGCTAAATATTGAGGTTTAAAGCTACTTACGAAACAAATAGTTTTTGGAAAGTTTCTTGCATAAAAGCCTCAATATTATCATAAAATTTTTTAAATTCAGAGTGAAATTATTCTTATATTATATGCAGAGTTTTACAAAATTTTATAGGGGCCTCATCCTTTTTATATATCTTGTCAATTGGCATAGTATAGTGAAATAGAACACTAAAGGTTATACAGAAATAGGGTACTATTTTTCGATATTAAAAAAGCAACCGTTATATATATATTTTTTTAAGAAAAACAAGTAAGCGTGTTGAATTCGTACTCTCCATCTGTGCCTTAAACTCAATATTATCTATAATATTAATAGGCTAGACTATTTCTTGTGACCGATGTTTTGTTCTACCGTTTTACCCCGATTTTGACCAAACATATATTATTTGAAAGGTATTTCTTTTTAGCCGTTTTGCAGATTTACAGATTTTTAAATTTTTTCCTTTATTTTGAGTAAATTGCATTTAAAGTTGCTACTAACACATACTCAAAATTATACATATGCTATGTGTGTTTTATTAAATTTGTTAATGTGTTTGTTAATGAGTTTGTTATTTTCATTCACAATAATAATGAAACATAAAAGTGTTGGTTTGTGAATTGGCTAAGTTGAAAAATAAAGCTGCTTAGAAATTGCACTTGAATTTCGAGCGCTGGAATCTGCTTGTAATTATAATTGGGTAAGGCTGCCATTTGAATCCAATTACCTGTAATTAACCTTTAACTTGTTAGACCACTTAAAGTGAAAGCAAAAACTTTTTCATTTATTCATTATTATTTTTTTATTCTTAACACAATGAAGTTTTTTAATAGAAAGAATTAACTTATGTCTGCAAAATTGCATGATTTTTCTATTGTTAGATTAGCAAATATATTACGATCCCTTCATAAGAGACCAAAGAGGAATTGGTATATCCAAAGTCATAGAACTAACCTATATTAAAAAAAAAACTCAAATCAATCTTATAAACATTTGTTGAATTTACTGGAGCGCAGAATCCGTCGTTATAAAAAAAACATAAAAAGAAATTTTTAAAAGCGTCATTTTAATGAGTGGCGTAAAATAGGCAAAGAGAATACTATAAAGTTGATTATGTCGCTGACAAATCGCCTTACAGAAGACCTAACACGCAATTGATACCCTACAAGATTAGCCATATTCAATGTAAATTTAGTTTCTTTTTATTTTTGCGATTTTTGACTTTGGAGATTATTGGTTTTTGCGATTTTTGATTTAGTCGATTTTAGTTATTCACGATTTTCGATTTTGGCGATTTTTGATTTTCGCGTATTTTATGATTTTTGATGTCCGCGACTTTCGGTTTTGGCAATTTTTGATTTAGGCGATTTTTGATTATAGCGATTTTTGTTATTCGCGATTTTCGGTTTCAGCGACTTGTGACTCTGGCGTTTTTTGTTTATTTTTTCGATTTCTGATTTTGGCGATTTTTGCATTAGTTTTTGTGTTTTTCGATTTTTGATTTTGGCGATTTTGTTAATCGAGATGTTCGATTTTCGCGATTTTTGTTTTTGGCGATTTTTGATTTTGGCCATTTTAGATTTTTGGCGATTTTTGCTATTCTTGATTTTTGGTTTAGGCGGCTTGTGATTTTGGCGATACCGCCCATATTTTCCACGACTACGCACATTGGTAATTAATGTACTTGTCAAAAGTTTCAAGACTGTCTTTTCACAGCACTTCATATTTTTTTGTATAGGGGTGCCACGTCCACTGATCTGTTCCCGCCCATTTTCTGTCCAACTACTCATATTAATAACTTACGAACTCACAAAAAGTTTCATGGCTTTGTCTATTATAGTACCCTGATACATGACATTATATATTTACGTTGTATGGTGGGTGCCACGGACATTGGTCCGATCCCGCCCATTTTTTCCGCGTTATTTTAATTAACATAGTTTCAGAATTCTTGCCGTTGTAGTATTCCAGATATTATATGTTCATTGCTTAAGTCAATCTACTGCTGTTAATAATGTGGCTGTT
The DNA here is from genome assembly GCA_963682025.1 of Cordilura impudica. Taxonomy (NCBI): domain Eukaryota; kingdom Metazoa; phylum Arthropoda; class Insecta; order Diptera; family Scathophagidae; genus Cordilura; species Cordilura impudica. The sequence goes on from OY821517.1 coordinate 312,352,370, forward strand.
ACTAATGTTTCCGTTAATCAAATTGATGACAATGTTGCGGTTTTATCTGATGATAACTTTGTTATTGCCGATGATATTTCCAGTTGGACTAATGTTACTAAGAGGAAGCTGCCTATTAGAAAACATAAAGTCGTGGTGGGAGGAAAATATCTAGATATTGATAAATCTCATATTTCTTACTATAAATAAATAAAAGAAGATGTTAACATAAAGGATCTAAGATTTGTGAATTTTAAACTTGGTGTGTCATCTGGATTCTACGATAAACTTTTTAAGCCAGAACTTTGGACATCTGACATCAAAGTCCGTCCGTTTAAGTTTTTTCCAAAGCAGTCGACTCAACAACGGCAGGTGTAACACCAAATTCTAATAAATTGAAAATTTACTACCAAAACGTTTCTGGAATGAGGACTTAATCTTCCTTATTTACTGCCTTTATTTTCCAATGTGATTATGATGCCTTTGTTGTAGCTAAAACTTGGCTGAATTCAAACTTTTATAATGAAGAATTTTTTAATCCTTACTTATTTGTCGTCTATAGAAAGGATAGACATCCTTAAAAGACTGGTTGTGAAAGAGGTGGAGGAATCCTTATAGCAGTAACGACATCTTTGGCTAACAAACAAATTCCTTTAATTAATTTGGATTCATATTTGGACCATATTTGCATTTCAATCAAGACTGTTATGAACTTTTCATTCGTGCTTCATATATTCCGCCTAAAAGTTCGAATGATTTGTATGCAGCTCATGCATTTAATATTGCTCATATTGCATTGGGTGACTTTAATCTATCTGATATTGTGTGGTCTAAAGTTACTAAGTCTGGTGTATTTCTTCCAAATAATGTTAATCACTCATTTGAGATTAACCTGATTGATACAGTTTGTATACCCTATAAAACTACCAAAAATATTTGATCTAGACCCATCTTTTATTATACCGATCGGCTCAGAATCACTTTCTGAGTCGTTTTAGCGATGTCCGTCCGTCCGTCCGTCTGTGTGTCAATGTAAACTTTGTAATCAAACTACAGGTCGCAACTATGAATATGTTTTGATGAAATTTGGTATATAAGCTTTTATCGGCCATTGGATGAACGCTATTGAAATTGGTCAAAATCGGTTCATGTTCAGACCTAGTCCCCATACAAATGACCCCTATGAAATCGACATAAATTGCCATAAGATTCAAATTATCATATAGATCTTAGTAAAATTGGGCAGTCCAAAAATAATCCCTATTGGACAATTCTTAGTCATAGGCCCCATATAGAGCTGCTTCCCGATCTTCACTTAAATCTATCAAAAAAAAGAAAATATTGCACAGATTTTTCTCAAATTCGGTTTGTGTATATTTTTTCAAAATATAAGTGACTTTACGAAATATGGTCGGGATGGGCCCATTTTATGACCTAGTCCACATATAGATATTGCACCCGATATGAACTTTTTCATATCTGCAGCCAAAAAAATTAATAACAATGCCACTCAAATTTGGGTTTTGCTTATTTTCTATATCCAGTTAGTTGGACCGAAGAGGTAGGGTTTCAAAACCATGGTATAGGGTATCGCATGGTCGGTCTTGACTTGCATCAAATTAATACTGTGTATAATAATCTTAGTAGAATTTTATATTTAGTTTTTCTAAGTTCAGATTTAAAATTTTCTTCTGTCAAGCTGATCTTCCTATTTCTCCTTCCACTTGTCATCATCCTCCATTGGAATTTTAAATTGAATTTTATGAATATATATGTAAAGGGTTAAAAAAAATTAAAAATCTTAGAAATAAGTTTCATAAAAAATATAACGCCTCAAATAATGACCGTGATAAGTGATATAACTTTCTACACTATGGAAGGGAGTTCAATTTCCTCAATAAGTTTTCATACAACCAGGACATAATGAGTTTTACTAACTCTATAAAGTACAATCCAAAGCGTTTTTGGAGTTTTATTAATTCCAAAAGAAATAATTCCTCAATACCAGTTCTAATGACGTATAACACAGTACAACATTTTTAAGCTTATTGATTCGGGACTCAATTTTGATAATTTTATGTGAAAGTAGCCTAAAAAATAAGAACTTCTGTATCATTCGTTTGGTCATGTTACATCAACAAATAATTTTAATATTTTTTTGAAGTTAGTAAGTATCGTATAGGGGAATTTGTCACGTTTTAAGCTCTTTTGTTTGGCATAACTCGAGAACCGCTACTCGGATTTCGCTGAAACAATTTTTGAAAAATCAAGAATTACAATTACTTTCATCTGTTTATATAACGTTTCGCTACATAAGCAACAGTTTCGCAGTTATAAATAAATGTATGAAGAAAAAAAAAAATATTTTTTGCCTAAAATTTTTTTTTTTTTTTTTGTAAACTTTATTTTGCATGAAAAAAACATTCCGATTCATATTACAGCTATTCTTACACAGAAAATATGTGATTTTTATATGTTATCTGTGCATGGAAACAAAATTTAGAACATTTTCAATTATTGTCACTATCCATCCTCGTTGAAGTTGACGCTTGTGGTTCTGATGACCTTGGTTTCTTCGTAGGTTGTTCATACTCGTGTTCTGAGTCTGCATCAGAGTTTATTTTATTTTATTTATTTTTACTAATTCCAAAAGAAATAATTCCTCAATACCAGTTCTAATGACGTATAATGGTCTAACATCTAATACATTGTATGATTCGCTGAATCTTTTTGCCAAATATTTCCAGTCTAACTTCAATAATGATGGTTTTCCTATTTCTAATTTTGATATTAGAAATGTTGATAGTTTTTTTGATTTGTGGTCGTTGCAAGTTTCAGATGAAGATGTTGCATTCGGTATAGACAAGCTTTCTAATTTATTTTAATCGGATAATGATGGTCTTTCTGCTTTTCTGTTGAAAAAAAGTTTGTTTTCATTGATTTTATCTCTGAAGATAATTTTCAATAAATCATTAAGGGCGGGTTATTTTATTCAAAAATGGAAATATACGACGATATTTCCAATATTGAAGTCTGGAATTGACTAATATTGCAAAAGTTTTTGAGCATATTGTGCACAGAAAACTTTTTTTTATCATTTAAAGCGTTACATTTGCGTATCTCAGCATGGAGTTATGGCTGGGAGATCAACTACCACTAACCTAGCTGTTTTCACAAATTTGATTCAGTTTATACAGATTTTGTGAAAGCATTTGATCGTGTTCCACATGAACTTCTTTTACTAAAGCCTTCAAAGTTTGGTTTCCATTCGGAAATGCTTAGTTGGTTTCGTTATTATTTAACTGGTCGTCTTTCTACGGTTTCAATAGATGGAATCTGTTCTAGATCTTCCATTTTGACCTCTGGTATACCGCAAGGTAGTATCCTGGGTTCCTTACTTTTTAATATTTCACTGTGGAACAAATTCAGGTTAGCAAAAGTTAGCTCGATTCTGAGAGTGAAGGGTGAAAATAGAGGCTAAATTAGAAGACCCGTATCGCGGCGTTTGTTTATGTTATTTAAAATTTTTTTTTTAATCGACCTTCGAACTTCGCAGTCAAATGCCGATTTTCAGCATATTGTTTATATGGTTTTTTGGCTATAACTCGTCGACTAATTGATATTTTTCAATCTGTAAAAGACAAATTATTGCCAGAGACCTGTGCAACAATTAAAATTTTTAAAAAAATTGATTTAGAAAATTTTTGTGGTGCTTATGAAGCAAAATGTTGGAAAATTTGATCTATAATATGCTTCTCAGTTTCTTCAATTGAATTTGTTCCACAGTGTTTTTATAAATGATATATATCACTGTTTTAAAAATTCGAAATATCTTTTGTATACTGATGATTAATTTAATTTTTTTTTTAATTTAATTTATTTAATTATTTTTCCACTACAACAAGATTTACAATCTTATAATTAAAGTAATGGATTTTTACAAAGTAATGATGAATAAGTACATTTGAAAATACACAGTATATAAATAGTACACAGTATAACAGAAAAAAATTAATTTAATAAATAAAACCTAAAAAGATAAAAAATTAATAATAAAAAAAATGGTTAATACATATGAAGCATAATGGGTTAGTTTAATAAAAATATATAAATAAATAAATATAAATATAAAAGAAATAATTTTTTTTAAAGAAACAAAATATATATATATACTAGCTGTTTTTACCCGGTCTTGCCCGGGATAAAAAGGCCTTTGACTTGAAAAATGGTTCACTATGCTTACCAGGCACTGAGTACTTAGTCCCCAATTAACAAATTCCCCAATAAAATGAACTTTCTCCCCAAAAATTTGTATGGGCAGTAAATTCATTTTTTATTTCAATTAAATTTTTTTTGATTTTTTAATTTAGAAGTTTTTTATAAGATGCTGAATTACTTCATTCAATAAGTGATCATCATTGAGCAGAGACGTCAAATTCAAGTTTTAGAAATGAAATACTAATGCGACGTTTAATATTGTGTCGCAAGGTTTCTTTAAACAACTGCTTATAGTATATGTGTGGCCTATTTTGATCAACAGGTAATTATTTCACATACGTAGATAAAATTTATCATACGACATTTCACTAAGCTGTGTTCCGCGAGCGAGTCGCGTTCGCTTCCGCGCGTTTGGCAGCCACACCCGTGCTGCTGCGCAGTTGTTGTCAACTTATTTTAATCGCCAAAATATATTTTTCAGATCATTGCGATATTTTAGCTGAGTCGTGTTCCGCGAGAGCGTCGTGTCCGCATCCGAGCGTTCGCGTCCGTGCGCCTCGCGCCGCTTCCTCGCAGCTACTACCCGTGCTGCCGCTTAGTTCTCGTTAACTTATTTTAATTCCTAAAACATATTTTTTAGAGCATTGCGATATTTTAGCTGAGCTGCGTTCCGCGAGCGCGTCGCGTCCACATCCGTCGCGTCCGCGCGCCTCGCGCCGCTTCCTCGCAGCTACTACCCGTGCTGCCGCTTAGTTCTCGTTAACTTATTTTAATTCCAAAAACATATTTTTTAGTGCATTGCGATATTTGAGCTGAGCTGTGTTCCGAGAGCGCGTCGCGTCCGCATCCGTCGCGTTGGCGCGCCGCGCGCCGGTTCCGCGCGTTTTTCAGCCACACCTGTGCTGCCGCGGAGCTGTTGCCAACTTATTTTAATTGTCAAAATATATTTTTCAGATCATTCCGATATTCTAGCTAAGCTGTATTCCCCGTGCGCATTGATTCCGCGCAACGAAATGATGCTATTGAAAAGAATACTCATTTTAAATGCATTTATTGTAGGACATATATTGAGAGCAGTATGCAAATGTTTACTAAAATAAATATTTAACAGAATTCATTAAATAAAAATATTTAAAAATTTAAGAATGAATTTGGGGAGTAAGTTAATTTTTTATTTCGATTCAAAAAAATGGGGAATTTGTTCATTTCTTTTGGGTATCTTTTTTTAAGTTTGGGGAATTTGTTCACCATGTAGTTATTCCCGGGTAAACCAAATTTCAGAGAAATCCGTTGAAAAGTACAAATTTGTGTAGGGAAGAAATATACCACACAACAAAATGTAAATTTTATATGAAAATTGGGCGTAAAATTATGCGTGGTCGGTAAAAATCATATGGCGACCTTCCCTGAAATATGTACAAAACTTCGGAGAAAGCCATTGAAAAATAAATGTTTGTATAGCAATCAAATAAAGAAACAAATAAAAGGAAAAAATAAGTTTTATATACATAGAAGGGGCGCAAAGTAGGCGTGGCCTCTAAGAAGCATATTGTGACTTTCCCTGTAGTATAGAGATCGTGTGACCATATTTTAGATATCCCTTGAAAAATAAAAATTTCTATAGTGAACAAAAAACAGAAAATTAATTTTGTATAAACAGTGGACGTAGAAGTAGGCGTGGCCTGCAAGAATCATATGGCGACCTCTCTGGAGTACAGAGATCGTGTGTAACAAATTTCAGAGTAATCCGTTAAAAAAAAATTGTGTAGCGAACAAATGTACCAAAAAACAGAATATGAATTGTATACAAAAAGTGGGCGTTAAAGTAGGCGTGGCCGGTAAAAAGTATATGGCGACCTTTCCTGGAGTACATAGATCGTGTGTACCAAATTTCAGAGAATTCCGTTGAAAAATAAAAATTTGTATAGCAAACAAATATACCAAAAAACAGAAAAAGAATTGTATACAAAAAGTTGGCGTAAAAGTAGGTGTGGCCGCAAGAATCACACGATGACCTGGCCTGGGGTGCAAAGATCATGTGTACCAAATTTCAGAGAAATGCGTTGAAAAATAAAAATTTGTATAGCGAACAAATATACCAAAAAACAGAAAATGAATTGTAAACAAAAAGTGGGCGCAGAAGTAGGCGTGGCCGGTAAGGATCATATGGTGACCTTAGCTGGAGTACAGGGATCATGTGTACCGAATTTCAGAGAAATCCGTTGATAAATAAAAATTTGTATAGCGAACAAATATACCAAAAAGCAGAAAATGAATTGCATACAAAAAGTGGGCGTAAAAGTAGGTGTGGTCGATAAAAAAGTATATGGTGACCTTAGCTGGAGTGCAGGGATCGTGTGTACCGAATTTCAGAGAAATCTGCTAACGAACAAAAATTTGTATAGTGAACAAATATGAATAAAACAGAAAATGAATTTTACATAAAAAGTGGGCGTAAAAGTAGGCGTGGCCGGTAAAAAGTATATGGCGACCTTTCTTGGGGTATAGAGATCGTGTGTACAAAATTTCAGGAAAATTTGTTGAAAAATAAAAATTTGTATAGCGGTCAAACAAACAAACAAACAAACAAACAAACAAACAAACAGAAAATGAATGTTATATATATACTAGCTGTTTTTACCCGGTCTTGCCCGGGATGAAAAGGACTTTGACTTGAAAAATGGTTCACTATGCTTACCAGGTGCTGAGTACTTAGTCCCCAATTAACAAATTCCCCAATAAAATGAACTTTCTCCCCAAAAATTTGTATGGGCAGTAAATTCATTTTTTATTTCAAATAAAAAGTTTTTGGTTTTTTAATTTAGAAGTTTTTTATAAGATGCTGCAGCAAAAATGCTTCAAAAATAAGGTGCGAAACCGCTTTAAGTTTTTTTTTCAGTTTATTAATAAACATCAAATATAACGGAATGGGTCGCAAATTAAAGGAATCAAAACTTTTAAAAATTGAATTTATTCATTCAGTAAGTGATCATCATTGAGCAGAGACGTCAAATTCAAGTTTCAGAAATGAAAGACTAATGCGACGTTTAATATTGTGTCGCAAGATTTCTTTAAGCAACTGCTTATAGTATATGTGTGGCCTATTTTGATCAACAGGTAATTATTTCACATACGTAGATAAAATTTATCATACGACATTTCACTAAGCTGTGTTCCGCGAGCGAGTCGCGTCCGCTTCCGCGCGTTTGGCAGCCAGACCCGTGCTGCCGCGCAGTTGTTGTTAACTTATTTTAATCGCCAAAATATATTTTTCAGATCATTGCGATATTTTTGGTAAGCTGTGTTCCGCGAGCGCATCGCGTCCGCATCCGTCGCGTCCGCGCGCCTCGCGCCGCTTCCTCGCAGCTGCTACCCTTGCTGCCGCTTAGTTATCGTTAACTTATTTTAATTCCTAAAACATATTGTTTAGAGCATTGCGATATTTTAGCTGAGCTGTGTTCCGAGAGCGCGTCGCGTGCGCATCCGTCGCGTCCGAGTCAGCGGTCGTGCGCCGCGCGTTTGGCAGCCACACCCGTGCTGCCGCGCAGTTGGTGTCAACTGATTTTAATCGCCAAAATATATTTTTCAGATCATTGCGATATTTTAGCTGAGCTGTGTTCCGCGAGCGCGTCGCGCCCGCGTGCCTCGCGCCTGTTCCTTGCATCTACTACCCGTGCCTCCGCTTAGTTCTCGTTAACATATTTTAATTCCTAAATCATATTTTTTAGAGCATTGCGATATTTTAGCTGAGCTGTGTTCCGAAAGCGCGTCGCGTGCGCATCCGTCGCGTCCGAGTCCGCGGTCGATATTTTAGCTGAGCTGTGTCCCGCGAGCGCGTCGCGTCCGCGCGCCTTGCAGCTACTACCCGTGCCTCCGCTTAGTTCTCGTTAACTTATTTTAATTCCTAAAACATATTTTTTAGAGCATTGCGATATTTTAGCTGAGCTGTGTTCCGAGAGCGCGTCGCGTCCGCACCCGTCTCGTCCGAGTCCGCGGTCGCACGCCGCGCGCCGCTTCCGCGTGTTTGGCAACCACACCTGTGCTGCCGCGCAGCTGTTGCCAACTTAATTTGAAAGAATACTCATTTTAAATGCATTTATTGTTGGACATATATTGAGAGCAATATGCAAATGTTTACTAAAATAAATATTTAACAAAATTCATTAAATAAAAATATGTAAAAATTTAAGAATGAATTTGGGGAGTAAGTTTATTTTTTATTTCGATTAAAAATATATGGGGAATTTGTTCATTTCTTTTGGGTACCTTTTTTAAGTTTGGGGAATTTGTTCACCATGTAGTTATTTCCGTGTAACCCAAATTTCAGAGAAATCCATTGAAAAGTACAAATTTGTATAGGGAAGAAATATACCACACAAAAAAGTATGAATTTTATAAGAAAATTGGGCGTAAAAGTAGGCGTGGTCGGTAAAAATTCCTGGAATATGTACTAAATTTCGAAGAAAGCCATTGAAAAATAAAAGTTTTTATACCAATCAAATAAAGAAACAAATAAAAGGAAAAAATAACTTTTATATACATAGAAGTTGGCGCAAAGTAGGCGTGGCCTGTAAGAAGCATATGGTGACCTTCCCTGTAGTATAGAGATCGTGTGACCAAATTTTAGACATCCCTTGAAAAATAAAAATTTCTATAGTGAACAAATATACAAAAAACAAAAAATTAATTTTGTATAAAAAGCGGGCGTAGAAGTAGGCGTGACCGGCAAGAATCATATGGCGACCTCTCTGGAGTACAGAGATCGTGTGTAGCAAATTTCAGAGAAATCCGTTAAAAAAAATTGTGTAGCGAACAAATGTACCAAAAAACAGAATATGAATTGTATACAAAAAGTGGGCGTAATAGTAGGCGTGACCGGTGCGAAGAATATGTCGACTTTCCCTGGAGGACAGGGATCGTGTGTACCAAATTTCAGAGAAATCGGTTGAAAAATAAAAATTTGTATAGCGAACAAATATACCAAAAAACAAAATGAATTGTATACAAAAAGTGGGCGCTAAAGTAGGCGTGGCCGGTACGAAGCATATGGCGACCTTAGGTGGAGTACAGAGGTCGTGTGTACAAAATTTCAGAGAATTCCGTTGAAAATCAAAAATTTGTATAGCAAACAAATATACCAAAAAACAGAAAACGAATTGTATACAAAAAGTGGGCGTAAAAGTAGGTGTGGCCGCAAGAATCACCCGGTGACCTGGCCTGAGGCACAAAAATCGTGTGTACCAAATTTCAGAGAAATGCGTTGAAAAATAAAAATTTGTATACCGAACAAATATACCAAAAAGCAGAAAATGAATTGTATATAAAAAGTGGACGTAAAAGTAGGCGTGGTCGATAAGAAGTATATGGCGACCTTAGCTGGAGTACAGGGATCGTGTGTACCGAATTTCAGAGAAATCTGTTAAAAAATAAAAATTTGTATAGTGAACAAATATGAATAAAACAGAAAATGAATTTTACATAAAAAGTGGGCGTAAAAGTAGGCGTGGCCGGTAAAAAGTATATAGCGACCTTTCCTGGGGTATAGTGATCGTGTGTACAAAATTTCAGGAAAATCCGTTGAAAAATAAAAATTTGTATAGCGGTCAAACAAACAAACAAACAAACAAACAAACAAACAGAAAATGAATTTTATATATATAGATAGATATATGAGAGCTGAAATCAATTACATTTAATTAATTATGAGTGAAATTGAAATAGTTCTTTCCTAAATTGCTGAGCGTTGCTTATAAATTGAATGGACGAGGGTAGCATGTTCCATAGACGAACTGAATTAATATAGAACTGCCACTCAGATATTAAGCTTCGATATCTTAAGTGTATGATATCGTTCGATCTTGGTGAACGTGTAAAAAGTAATCTTTCGGACAAGTAAGGCGGTGCACGTGTATATATAATTTTGTGTAGCAGTAATAGCGTTCTTATTTTCATTAAATCAGTAAGAGTCACCCCATATAGTTTTTTGGAATATTGAGATATATGATCATATTTTCTTAAATTAAAAACATATCTTAATATTGCATTATACGTTGATATTAGTTTTTTTCGACTTGTAAAATCGCAACTTGCATATATTTCACATCCATATAGTAGAGTTGGTATTAAGTAGGTTTTTGCTAATAAACTTCTAATCTTAAGTGGTGTAACATACTGGGTGTTCCACAGTGTCCGTAGTATTGCATAAGTTTTCCCTGTAGCAGCATTTATATGGTCGCACCATGTGAGAGTGGAATTAAAAGTGATACCAAGATTCTTGGCTGTTGATACAATTTCTATTTTTTGATCATTAAGCATTACAATCGGCTCAAAAGGTAACTTCAAAGTTTTCTTAGCTATTATTAAACACTTAGACTTTATAGGATTAAGATACAAACCGTTTATATTTGCCCAGTCATGAATGTGTTTCAGATCTCTGTTTAGTTTTTCCAAACAATCGTTTATATTGCTTAAATCACTACTTATATAGAGTTGTACATCGTCAGCATACATGTGGACATTACAGTATTGTAAATGTCGCACTAAATCGTTGATGTAAATTGAAAATAGTAGTGGTCCTAGTATTGATCCTTGTGGAACTCCTTTCAGAACAGGCAATGGACTTGAAATTTTATTGTTTGCAAATACAGATTGGCGACGGGATGATAAATATGATGACATTAAACGTGTAGATAGAGGAGAAAAATTGAACAATTTAAGCAACTTCAGGCAGAGAACTTCATGATCCACAGTATCAAATGCTTTGGAGTGGTCAAGAAGAACAAGGAACGAGATATTTCCATCGTCAATTTTGCTACGTATTTCTTCAGATACATCAATAAGGGCTGTTATGCAGCTGTGTTGTGGTCGAAATCCTGATTGCCTATTTGTCAACAAATCATTATTATTAACGTAATTACTTATTTGACCATGGAGTAAATGTTCAAAAAATTTTGACAAATACGGTAGTATTGCAATTGGTCGGTATTCGTTGTTTGGTTTTGGGGTGGGTATGATTTTCGCATATTTCCAATTTTGGGGATAAACGCTCTTAGTGATAATATTATTGAAGATGTACGTGATATAGGGTAACATTAGCTTTCAGAAATTTTGGATGAATGTTGTCAACCCCAACTGCATTTGATTTAATCGCGAGACAACTACATAGAACATCCGATTGATTTACACAGTTAAAGTTAAAACAATTACCAGAAATGGTTGGACAGTGGTCATAAAAGCTTTTATTCGGACGAACATTGGGAAGATTTGTAAAGGACTCGTTTACTTTCTCTACATCTATGTCACTGGTAGCCACACACGATGATTTGCCAACACCAATTTCACGTATAGCTTTCCAAGTCTGTTTGGATCCAACAGCTGATAAAAATTGCTTTTAGGGAGTGTTTACAGGCCTAATAAGAATCTTTGTACCAGGCGATTTTTTCGAACTTTGGAAACGCAAACAGCTTTGTACGATGATGTTATCATAGCAGGAGATTTTAATTCAAACCTTCTGGTAGATTGTAGTTTCTCTGATGAATGTGCCTCGATTGGTTTAATATCACCTAATATCTTACATCCTACACACTTCACTGCAACTATTAATACGCTTTTGGATTTGTTTCTTGTGAGTAATGAAATTAATATACTACTCTACGATCAACTGTCTGCATCATGTTTTTCCAAGCATGATCTTATTTTCATGACTTACAATTTCCAACTTGTTATACAAGTTGAGAGGATTACTTTTCGAGACTTTAAAAACATCGATTTTAGGCTCCTTGAGGAAGAATTTTTTAATATTGATTGGAATGCTTTGTATTGTTTAAATTCTGTGGATGACCAACTCTCTTTTCTGGAGCAAAACATAAATTATCTGTTCGATCTAACTGTACCAATAAAATCGAAGATTAGTAGTAATAAACAAAAACCCTGGTTTTCTTCTGAAATTAAAGATTGTATCAATCAAAGAGATTTTCTCTATGCACGTTGGAAAAGATTTAAAACAACAACATTACATGATGATTATCTGACTGCTAAGAGAAACACAAATAAAATGATTAAAAAGGCCAAATCCAATTTTTATGCTGAAAAATTTTCTTCTGCCATTGGCTCCAAAAGAACATGGCAAACGATACGCGAAGTTGGTATCGGTAAATCTACGCATCGAGAACCATGTTCGGTTGATGCAGATACAATTAATACAAAGTTTTTAAGTGTTCCTATGGTTCAAGCAGATAAAGATTACTATATCAATAGTCACTCGAATAACGATGCTGAATCTTTTTTTTTCTTTTGCTGCAGTAGACCAATGCGACGTTTTATCTAGTTTATTGTCTATAAAATCGAACTCTATAGGAGTGGACGGGATTAATCCTAAGTTTCTCAAGATTCTTTTACCTCAGCTACTTCCAATTATAACTTTTTTCTTTAACAAAATATTAACTACAAGCCACTTCCCATCGAATTGGAAAATAGCTAAAATCATTCCTATACCCAAAGCTGGTTCCGATTATAGACCAATAGCTATTCTTCCATTTCTCTCTAAAGTATTCGAGCGTATTATGCACAAACAAATGACTAGTTTCTTGGATGACAATAACTTGCTAACAGATCGTCAATCTGGGTTCAGGAGGAAACACAGCTGCCTAACAGCCTTAGTTGATGTTACAGAGGAGATTAGGGAGAAACTTGATGATGGCAAGACTACATTTTTAATACTTTTAGATCATTCAAAAGCGTTTGATACCGTGGATCATAACATTCTTTGTTACAAACTTAAAAACTTTTTTAATTTTTCTTCGACCGCTACTCAGTTATTGTCAACATACTTACGTGGCAGGTATCAGTATGTTGAAACTAGAATCCAAAATTCAATGACACTGCCTGTAGCAAGGGGCGTACCTCAGGGGTCCATTGTTGGGCCACTATTATTCTCATTGTACTCAAATGACCTCCCAGGCATTTTAACAAATTGTAATGTAAGAATGTATGCGGATGACGTTCAGCTTTATACCAGCTGTAGTAATGCCCTAATCGACCAGTGTATTGTCTCTATTAATCAGCAACTCCATCGTATTTATACATGGGCAACGGCAAATGGATTAGAGATAAATCCGAAAAAATCAAAATGCATTCTAATTCAAAAGCGACTTTCCAAACTAAATATAACACCTACTATAATTATAAATAATCAGAAAATTGAAATCGTTAAATCTGCTAAGAATCTAGGTATTTTTTTTAATGACACTCTTACGTGGTCGAACCATATTAACTATGCCTGTGGTCGTACTTTCTCTATGACTAGAACTCTGTGGCAAACCCAGCATTGTACACCTATGAAAATAAGAATCCTACTTGCCAAAACTTATCTGATGCCTGTTTTACTGTATGGTTGTGAGCTATTTGCGAAATGTGATACAATTAGTAAAAGGAAATTGAACGTTGCATTTAACAACATAATCAGATATGTGTATGGACTTAATAGACGTTCTAGTGTATCTTTGTTTTCATCGCAGCTATATGGCGTTTCTTTAGATAATCTTTTAAATATAAGAGTTTTAGTTTTTTTACATAAAATAGTGTATACCCACAAACCGGAACATCTGTACGACAAACTTTATATTTCAGATATAAGCAGGGGAAAAAGAATTAGATCAATTAGATATAAAAGTTTAATATCGGAGTGGCATTTCTACATATTCGCAGTATCTCTCTGGAATTCTATACCCCATAGCTCTCAACTTTTAAGTAACGCACGAAAATTTAAAGAAAATATTTTTAAACTGTTTTCAGCATAACAATTTAAAACATTAAATATTATTTGATATTATAATACATTTGATTAAATTAAATTTCAAATATTTCAACTTTATTCTTTAATTTTAATCTTATTGTTCTTTGCATTTTATATAAAGAAAATTTGTAATTAGTTATTAATTTATTAACGATTTTATAATTTTAAATACAATCAGTTCCATACTGCAAAATAAGACTTTTAGTCTTGTGTATGGAGCAGTTCCAATAAATAAATAGATAATAAAACAACTAGAATAATACTCTGATTTCACACTTTTTATCATTCTATTCACATCTCTACGTGCATTACAATATTCAGTATGTAAATTGGGAATTTTGAAAGTTTTCCAACGTTTGTAAGTAAAATCTCTGCGATCAATGGCTGATTTAATTGCTACATTGAACCATGGCTTTTCCTTAGCTTTTCGTTTAACGATTTTGATTGGGACGGATTTCCTAAATACATCTAACAGATTATTTTCTAAAAAATCCAGCTGACTATCTACTGAAGGCATGTAATAAACAGAGTCCCAGTGAATATTTGATAGCTCAGATGACATAATGTTATAGTTAATATTCTTGAAATCATGGAAGTTAACCTCATTACAAACATACTGTAATTGAAAATCAAATGCTAAAAATATTAAATCATGTTTGGAGAAGCAAGGTGCTGATAGCTGATCATATAACAGAACTTTATCAATGTTGCTGACAAAAAATATATCCAATAGCGTGTTGGTTGTAGAGGTAAAATGTGTTGGGATTGAAGTATTTGTCGGCGACAAACCAATCGACTTCATGTCGATTGGAATTAAAGTCTCCACATATTATGACATCGTCATACTTAAGGGTAAGCGTTTCCATTGTTTTGTTAAAAAACTTTGTACTGACTCTGCAGTTAGGTCTATAGACAGATCCTACAAGTAATTTACGATTATCGGCTACAACCTCAACTAATAAATATTCAATTTTATTATCAGTGGAATTACCTGGACTATCAATAAACTTAGAGCTGCAGCAAATTTTACTAACAATCCCTTTTTTTACATATATAGCCACACCACCACAAGGACTTTTCCTATCACAACGATATATTTTGAAACCTTTTAACTCGATAATGGAATCAGGAACAGATTCATTAAACCACGTCTCAGACACACACACAATATCTACACCAGAGCTTTCAAAGATATATCGAAACTCATCAATTTTATTCTTTAGACTCTGAGCGTTTATATGACACAACTTAATAAAGTTTTCAAACCAATTTCAATAGTTAGAGATATTTCTGATCTTCAGGATGACTCAAATAGGCTTATATTATGGTCTGATTGTAATAGCCTTCTTTTTAATATTGGAAAATGTTTTCGTATGACGTTTCATCGATTTCGACATATTCTTCCTTCTCAATATAAAATGAAGCATCATGTTTTAGCATCTGTAGATGAAATTTTAGACTTTGATCATTTACTAAGAAAGCATTATTTACATCTTTTGTTAGATCAAAGTTAGAATACGCTTCATTTATTTGGAGTCCTAATGCAGCTATTCACATAAATCGTATTGAGAAAATTCAAGTTAAATTTATAAATTATGCGCTTTCATTTTTATATTTTCAGTTTGCATCATATTCTATTCCTTCTCTTTCTGTGCCTTATGAGATTAAGTTTGCTCTACTTTCAATGAAAACTTTGGAAGTAAGAAGCAAGATATTTTTTCTAAATATTTTACACGGTATTATTTGTGGTGAAATTGATTGCTCTGATATGTTACACTTAATTAAAATTTATATTCCTCCAAGGGTGTTTCGGAGAATTGTTAAATTCTTTTATGTTGATATGCATAAAACATATTATGCATTAAATGAACCGCTTACAAAGGGGCTTGTAGATTATTTATTAATTATTGCAATATTTTGGATATTACTGTTCCACATTCCCAATTTAGACTTATTTTAAATAATGTTAAGTTCTTTTAATTAATATATTTTTACGTTTTCTTGCTAGTCTGTAAGGATAATATTGTATCCATAGACCGAAAATAAATAAATAAAATTCACTTTCTATGGGAGGTGCCACCCCAACTATTTTTGTTAAAACAAAATATAAACATCGATCTTACTATGTTTCAAACTATTACCAATAATAGCATAGGATTGAATATTATTAACAGTCCACTCGACGCAAGTAAAAATTAAAACTTGGTTGTAGCTAAAATGCGCGCTTTGTATTTCGTTTTGGAACACAAGTCTATAATTTTCGGCAAAATCTATTTATAATACCAGCTCCATTTTTTTTTTAAATTATTCTTTGTCATATCAAAGTAATTCTGTTGGGTTCTCTTAACAAAAAAATGTTGTTTGAATAATGGGAGCTGGACTTCTATCTCATGAATTAAATCAGAAAACGGAGCAACAGTGTCTGTTAAAGTTCTTCCGTCTTCAACTTTCCTCCAGTGTCTCCACATTTTATATTTTCATCCATTTGTCTAAAATGGGCAAGGGTTACCAAGTCATTCTTCAAATCAGTTCAAATCACTTTTTGCAACAGTTTGACATATAATTTTCATTTCCAATGTTGCAACAAACAGATTCCAAAAAGTTTTGATGGCCACCAGGAAATTATTTTATAATTTAAGACCAACCATCTAATAAAAAACAAAAATTGGCGTGATGAACGCAAACACACATGCTATGCGACATTTTACTGGGCAGCTGAACATTGCTTGGCCGACATTGGTAGAACATTGTTTTAGTAACAGGTTCAACAGTACATTCTTTTATATAAATTCCGTTATCTATAATATTAATAGGCTAGGCGATTTCTTGTGACCGATGTTTTGTTCTACCGTTTTATCCCAATTTTGACCAAACGTATATTGTTTGAAAGGTATTGCATTTTAGCTGTTTTCCAGGTTACAGATTTTTAAATTTTTTCGTTTATTTTTAGTAAATTGTATTAAAAAGTTGCTACTAACACAGGTATAAAATTATACATATGATACGTGTGTTTTATTAAATTTGTTAATGAGTTTGTTATCTTCATTCACAATATTAATAAACCATAAAAGTGTTGGTTTGTGAATTGGCTATGTTGAAAAATAAAGCTGGTTAGAAATTGCACTCGAATTTCAAGCGCCGGAAACTGCTAGTGTTTATAAAAATGAAACTTTAAATTAAGTTCTAGTCCTTTTTGGTCTCTAGTTTCTAGTTTCGTTGATCACCTGATTCGTGTGCAATTAAGTTTTTGTTAAGTTAAATTTTTGTTTTTGTTATTTGTCAACGATACTTCATCAATCATCGAGAAATTTGTTTTCTTAAATATTAAAACAAAACTACAATTTGCTAAGTATAAAAACGAAAAAAAAAAAAACAGATTTTAATATCAGAGCCTCAATATTCGCATTTGCACAAGCGCATCCAAAAAATACTTACATACGAGTACATACATACATAAATATCACTACCAAACTACTCTAATGAAGATTAATTGCAATCACTTCCCCCTGTTGAAATGGTATTAATTGTAAATGGCTGGCTGGCTGGCAGGCAGGCTGAAGCCTGCGACGTACCACAATGACAATATAACAGCAACAACAACAACAACAAGAAAAGAGTCAACCAAAAGTAACTAATTTTATTTGCATTGCAATTTACTTGAGTTACTTTAAGTTTGTCTTCTTAACTGTCTGTCTGTCCTCTTAATTCTTCTCTCTGTTTGTATGTAAAGTGTCTCGCTGGTAGGCATTTTTGAAAATCGTTTGCCATTTGTTTGTCATTCAGCGTTGTTTGTTTGAATGTCTTCTTGTTTTTTCTCTTTTTTTTTTTTTTTTTTGGGAAATAGCCTTTTGTTGTACTTGTTGGAGTCGTGTTTGCAACATATGGCAATACCAATTTAAAGTCAAGTTTCGTTTTCTTTTAATTCGTTTATTTTTTCCTGTCATCACTTTTTTATATGTTTGTATGAACAGATTTTCTCCTCTTTTTTTTTTTGGTTGCCATACAAAAGTTCACAAGACCTCCACGTCGATGGTCTTGCAACAGCGAACTTAATTGCACAAATCTATTGTAATCAAATCTTTACTGAATATGCAATTTTGTTTATGGTGCTGCCATTTTTTTTTTTTTTTTTGCTTTGGTTCATTTAAAGTTTGGGAAAAAAAAAACTTTTTTTGTGGTCAAAAGTTAAGGAGTCTTTGATAAATGATTTCATACTGGTAGAAGATGATATGTTTTCATTTTATTTTCTTTGCATAAGATTGAATTTTTTGGCTACAAATAAAATAGATTTTACTTCATTTGAGAATAATGGGTGCGCCATGTGAAATTTACGTTAAATGGCAATCGTAATTTACCATTATGCCTAAAGTAATTATAATTCTATAAAAAATGAAGAACGGTCAATTTTCTCATTACCGATCAAGGCTGAGAATCAGTTGTCGTATATGAAAGCAAATACTTAGGTACCTAGAGAGCCAACAATTTAGATCTCTATTACAGCTTTTTAGTTGCGAACAGGTGATCCAATATACAGTTTTCTTGTTTTGCAAAAAATTAATAAATCCCCTAGTACTTTTTAAAATTAAATTATTTTTAAGATTTTGCATTTATATATCCTCATTCAAAGTTTGGCTTTAACCAGTTCTTTGGCGTACATTTTTGACAGGTATGAAAGTTTCGGAAAATAATTTTGATAGTTGAATCTCAATTGGTAAATATGATATAAAATTTTTAACATACAATTAAACTGTGTTTGAAAAGTTATATGAAATTCAATGAAGCAATAAAAATGTATACAACACTTTTCCAAGAAAAAACTATAAAAAATAAAAAATAGTAAATTTTTGTGACCAATGGATGGGGCTTGAGTACATTATTTGGGCATGTTGCAACATATTTGGTAGACATGGTGTATGTATTTCATTGAATATATGTACATGCACGTCTTCTTTTAAAATATACAAGCAGATTCCAGCGCTCGAAATTCGAGTGCAATTTCTAGACAGCTTTAATTTTCAACTTAGCTAATTCACAAACCAACACTTTTATGGTTTATTATTATTGTGAATGAAGATAACAATCTCATTAACAAACACATTAACAAATTTAAAAAACACACATAGCATATGTATAATTTTATGTATGTGTTAGATTTAAAGATCTGTAAATCTGCAAAATGGCTGAAAGGAAATACCTTTAAAATAATACACGTTTGGTCAAAATCGGGATAAAACGGTAGAACAAAACATCGGTCACAACAAATCGCCTAGCCTATTAATATTATAGATATGTATAATCTAAGATATAAAAATGGAGTTTTGTATGTTTGTTTGTACGGTTGTTTGTGCTTTATAGGAGACTACACCACTTAACAGCTCGTCTTGTTATTTGTACAATAGGTAAATGCCTATCCGGAAGGAAATGTAAGCAAAATTTTTTCGGATTTTTCAAGTGATAATTTTCCATATAAAGTGAACATTTAAAATATAATTTTAACAAGAGTTCTGAATCTATGTACAATGTTAAAAATGAAATTGCCGTCCTTCCAGAAAAAGATCTGCCAAGCGAATTAAATATAAATAACTTATATATAACAAGTAAGAAAATTATAGTCGGTCTAGACCGACTATGCGGTACCCTATACCATGCGTTTAGAAACCATATCTCTTAGCACCAACTAACTCGACATAGAAAATAAGCAAAAACCAAATTTGAGTGGGATTTTTATTATTTTTTTTTTTTGGCTGCAGATATGAAAAACTTCATATCGGATGCTATATCAATATGGGGACTAGGTCTAAAAATGGACCGATCCTGATCATGTTTGGTAAAGTCTCTTGTATTTTGCAAAACTATATACAAACAAAATTTGAGAAGAATCAGTGCAATATTTTTGTTTTTTAATAGAATTAAGTGAAGATCGGGAAGCAGCTCTATGTGGGGCCAAAGGGATCATTTTTGGACTACCCATTAATGGATGTAATGAACGCATATAATCCCAATTTGAGTAGGATCTATATGACAATTTGGATCTTATGACAATTTATATCGATTTCATAGGGGTAATTTGTATGGGGGTAGGTCTGAAAATGGACCGATTCTCACCAATTTCAATAGCGTTCATCCCATGGCCGATAGAAGCTTATATACCAAATTTCGTCAAAACATATTCATATTTGCGACCTGCAGTTTGATTACAAGGTTTACATGGACACACAGACGGACGGACGGACGGACATAGTTAAATCAACCCAGAAAGTGATTCTGATTCGATCGGTATAATTAAAGATGGGTCTAGGTCAAATAATTTTTAGTTGTTACAAACAGCACAAAGTCATTATACCCAAACCACATAGTGGTATAAAAATGGAGTTCGTCTGTTTGTTTGTTTGTGGTTTATATATCTACACCACTGGACCGAACGTCTTGAAATTTTTACAGCGGTAACAGCTTATTCGGAAGGAAAAATGGGCTGTATTTTCATTTGGGATTTTTCAGGTGGGCGTAGCACTTCCCATATAAAGTGAACTTTTATACCCTATACCACTATGTGGTTTGGGTATAATGACTTCGTGCTGCTGTTTGTAACTACCAAAAATATTTGACCTGGACCCATCTTTTATTATACCGATCGACTTAGAATCACTTTTTGAGTCGATTTAGCAATGTCCGTCCGTCCGTCCGTCTCTGTGTCCATGTAAAGCTTGTAATCAAACTACAGATCGCAAATATGAATATATTTTGATGAAATTTCGTATATACGCTTTCACCGCCCACAGGATGAACGTTATTGAGATTGGTGAAATTCGGTCCATGTTCAGACCTAGCCCCCATACATATGACCCCTATGAAACCGACATGAAGTGCCATAAGATCCAAATTATAATATATCTCAGTCAAATTGGGTTTGTATGTGTTTATTATATCCATTAATCAGTAGTCCAAAAATAATCCCTATAGGACAATTCTTAGTCATAGGTCCCATATAAGCTGCTTCCCGATCTTCACTTAAATCTATCAAAAAACAAAAATATTGCACAGATTTTTCTCAAATTTGGTTTGTATATATTTTTTCAAAATATAAGTGACCTTACCAAATATGGTCAGGATCGGTCCATTTGTCGACCTAGTCCCCATATAAATATTGCACCCGATATGAACATTTTCATATCTGCAGACAAAAAAAAAAAAAAATGAATAACAATGCCACTCAAATTTGGTTTATTCTTATTTTCGATATCGAATTAGTTGGACCGAAGATATAGGTTCTCTAAACTATGGTATAGGGTATCATACGGTCAGTCTAGGCCGACTATAATCTTCTTACTTGTTTTAATTAGAATATTTGGAGTACTACAACAGCAAGAGTTCTGAAACTATGTACATGTACATTGAGGTTTGTATGAAAAAAAATTTTGGTCGAATTTTGCGGTGTGCGGGTCGGATAATTGTGGCACGGTATCGAAAACTTTAGTGCGCAAAATTTCTGCCCAATCGGACAATGGTTTATGGACGCATGTTGAGTTCAAATTTCAAATATGAATTTATAAGAAAAAAATTATCAAAGAAAAATCATTTTTCACAAAAAATTTGATATTAATAATTGCGTTTGAATTAAATTAATTAATAGACCATAATCTAGAGGAAATTATCTTTCTAATAAAAAAGCCAAGTTATATCAAATTCCCCAGACAATAAATGCGCCTTAGATCACTTGAATAAGATAATCGAGCTGACATTTTTAAAGACATAGAAATAATTTACAGCAACAATATTTTTGCATTCTCCTGATCCCAAAATGATCTTATGTAAAGTATTTTGCATATCATCTATAGTAATGCCGTTCTAAATTAATGTCGAAAGGGTACTATTTCAAAATCTCCAATTTTACTTTTTCAACAATTTTGTTCGAGAAATTTTCCGAATCAACGATTGGGCTTTAAGGTCTTATTGAAAAAATATATATGATTAAAAATCCAAAGTATTGTACGTATTCTTTTTCAACTTTTAGGTGTCATCTTACTGGTGTTTTCATATTTCAAATATCTTTTGTCAAAATCTTATACTACTTGATACAAATTCTCGATTTGGTAAATTAAGGTTAAATCGAAACACTATAAACTATCCCCCTTTAAGGTCAAAGGTCAAATTTAAGGAGATTTACATTTTTTAAAACAAAATATCGAAATAATATATATTTGTGGAAGAATTTCGATAAAACTTGTTGATAATATTTTAATAATTCTGAAAAATAATATTCTGGACTTATTTTTGAAATTAACCCGTGGGGTACTCAAAATGTGTGCTAGTTTTAATTGTTTTTTTTTTTTTTTCAGAATTGTTATATTCATATAAAGGTATATCGAGGACTTATATATATTCAAAAAGTGCTATTTACATTTGACAGCAACATTAATTTTTGATTTCAAACTGTTCTCTGATATAACTGTCAAATAGAACATTAATTTTGATATCATACATGATTAGTAAGACTATTTCTTAATGGATATCGTAGCAAATCAATATACAATTACCTTCAGATCTTATTAATAAATTGGTTTTACATGCTCTATTTAAAATAATTATTGATGCTGATAGCACTTTTTGAATATAAGACCTCTATATACAAATTTGTTTATGCTGTATTAAATATAAAAACAAAAATATCTAAATATTTTCATAAAAAAACTAATAAATTTGAGGAATTTTTTGTTTGCTTTATGGTTTATTATTTGTTTTATTAAAAAAAAAAAAAATCCTGATGAAGAAAACATTTATAGATTTTCATATAGAGTCAATTTGACATCAAGAGTACCCCAGGTGCTAATTGCAGAAAAATAAGTCCAGAATATTATTTTTTGGAATTATTAATATATTATCAAAAAGTTTTATAGAAATCCTTCCACAAATATATATTATTTCGATATTTTGTTTTAAAAAAATTTAAATATCCTTATATTTGACATTTGACCTAAAAGGGGGACAATTAATAGTGTTTTAATGTAACCTTAATTTCTAGGATTGGGTACATATATCAAGCGGTATAATATTTTAACAAAAGATATTTGAAATATGAAAACACCAATAAGATGAAAACTAAAAGTTGAAAAAGTATGAAAAATCAATTTTTCTTCAAATCCGCTGAAATAAAAACGCTGCCCTCGCCAAATTAAGAACAGGATGCGTACAATATTTTGCGTTTTTAATCACATATATTTTGTTAATAAGACCTTACAGTCCAATCGTTGATTTCGGAAAATTTCTTGAACAAATTTTTTGAGAAAGTAAAATTGGAGATTTTGAAATAGTGCTAAAAAATACGTACCCTATTGACATTAATTTAGAACGGCATTACTATAGACGATATGCAAAGTTCTTTACATAAGATTATGTTGGTATCAGGAGAATGCAAAAATATTGTTGTCGTAAATTACTTCAATATCTTTAAAAATGTGAGCTCGATTATCATATTCAAGTGGTCTGCGGCGCATTTCTTGCCTGGGGAACTTGATATAACTTGGCTGTTTTTCAACCGATAATAGATTTTGTTGTTTTATTAGAAAGATAATTTTGTGAAATTTGATTTTTTTTTGGATAATTTTTCCACATAAATGCATATTTGATTTTGAAACTAGATGCGCGTCAGAGTGCAATATCAGATTTGGCTCAAATTTTGCGCACCAAAGTTTTAGTGTCACTATAATCCGACCCGCACGCCTTGAAATTCCCAAAAAAAAAAAAAAAAAATTCCTGTCACCCTAATGTGCATATTAAAATAATGTGAAAAATCGTGGAAAAATGGGCGGAATGAGCATGGCACCCACCACACAAAGTAAATATTTAATATCATATAACTGCCGTACTATAATAGAAACAAGTAAGAAAATTATAGTCGGCCTAGACCGACTATACGATACCCTATACCATGCGTTTAGAGACCCTATCTCTTAGGCCCAACTAACTGGACCTAGAAAATAAGCAAAAACCAAATTTGAGTGGGATTTTTATTAATTTTTTTGGCTGCAGATATGAAAAAGTTCATATCGGATGCTATATCTATATGGGGACTAGGCCCAAAAATGGACCGATCCTGATCATGTTTGGTAAAGTCTCTTGTATTTTGCAAAAATATATACAAACAAAATTTGAGAAGAATCAGAGCAATATTTTTGTTTTTTAATAGATTTAAGTGAAGATCGGGAAGCAGCTCTATATGGGGTCAAAGGGATCATTTTTGGACTACTCATTAATGGATGTAATGAATGCATACAAACCCAATTTGAGTAAGATCTATATGACAATTTGGATCTTATGGCAATTTATGTCGATTTCATATGGGTAATTTGTATGGGGGCTAGGTCTGAACATGGACCGATTCTCACCAATTTCAATAGCGTTCATCCCATGGCCGATAAAAGCTTATGTACCAAATTTCATCAAAATACATTCATATTTGCGACCTGCAGTTTGATTACAAGCTTAACATGGACACACAGATGGACGGACGGACGGACGGACGGACGGACATTGTTAAATCAACTCAGAAAGTGATTCTGATTCGATCGGTATAATTAAAGATGGGTCTAGGTAAAATATTTTTGGTTGTTACAAACAGCAGCACAAAGTCATTATACCCAAACCACATAGTGATATAGGGTATAAAAATGCCTTGAGACTTTTCGTGAGTTCATAATTGATTAAAGTGAGAAATTGCCCAAAAAATGGGCACGAACGGACCAATGGGTGTGGCACTTCCTATGAAAAAAAAATGTGAAGTACTATCAAACTTGAGTCTTGAAACTTTTAACAAGTATATTAATTACCAATGTGAGTCGTGAAAAATATGCACGGAATCGCCAAAATCAAAAATCGCCAAAAACAAAAATCGACAAAATCAAAAATCAAAAAAAAAAAAAAAAAACAAAAATCGTAAAAGCCGAAAATCGCAAAAACCGAAAATAAAGAATAACAAAAACCGCCTAATTAAAAATCAAAAATTGCCGACTCTAAATTCGCAAAAAACAATAACCGCTAGGACTAAAAATGACAAAAATCAACTCGCTAAAATAAAAATCGCAAAAAAATCGCATAAATTAAAAATAAAAAAAAATAAACAAAAATCGCCATGACAAAAATCACAATATCAAAAATAGCTTAAATCAAAAATTTCCGAAACCGAAAATCGCGAAAAAGAAAAATCGCAAAAACCAAAGACGCCACAATCGAAAATCGCCAAAACCGAAAATAGAGACACCAAAAATCGCCAAAATTAAAAAACGCCAATAATCAAAACACGCAAGAATCGAAAATCTCCAAAATCAAAAACCGCAAAAAACGATAATCGCCATGGTCATAAATCGCCAAAATCAAAAATCGCCCAAATTTGAAATTGAAAAAACAAAAATCGACAAAAATCAAAATTCGCCAAAAAAAAAAAATGAATAAAATAGTTTTCTACAAAATGTATTCCCAGTTTTTTATTTCGTTAGGGTGGCTGTAGCGCAGCACAGTGGATTACAGCTAGTACTAAATAAATTTACAAAAATGTTAAAACACTTAAGTGAAAAAACAAAACAAAAAACTATTAAGGAAATTATGGTCGGTCTAGAGCGACTACACGATATCCTCCATCATGCGTTCAGAAACCTAATCTCATAGGTCCAACTAGTTAGATATAGGAAATAAGCATACCAAATTTGAGTGGAATTGTAACTAATTTTTTCATATCGGATGCTATATTTCTATATGGGCTAGGTCGAAAAATGGACCGGTCCTCACCGGTTTTGGACCGGTCACTTAAGTTTCGCAAAAACATATACAAAACAAATTTGAGAAAAATGTGTGCAATATTTTTGATTTTGATAGATTTAAGTGAAGATCGGGAATCAGCTTTATATGTAGGCTATCTCTAAAAATTGTCCTATAGGGTTTACTAATTTCTAACTCTTAAAAAAAACTGTTTAATAAAAAATATTACTTTTATATAATAAACACTTCTTTTAGTTTTTAAAGGGTTATTTTTTTTTAATTTTTTATATTCAGAAATTATATTTTGTTTATTATAATATTATTTTATGAATATATAGTTTAGCCAGTAAGCTACAGACAATTAAATCTAACCGATATCTTATAAAAATATACTTAAAAAATTTTTTAAGTTATAAAAATAAATAGATATATATTTAAAAAATTAAAGAAGTAAGAAAATTAGACTCGGTATAAATATTAAAAAATAAACAAGTATGAAAATTGTAGTCGGTCTAGACCGACTATACGATACCCTATACCGTGGTCTAGAGACCCTATCTTTCGGTCCAACTAATTCAATATAGAAAATAGGCATAAACCAAATTTGAGTGACATTGTTATTAATTTTTTTGGTTGCAGATATGAAAAAGTTCATATCGGATGCTATATTTATATGGCGACTAGGTCGCAAAATGGACCGATCCTGACCATAATTGGTAAAGTCACTTACATTTAGAAAAAATACATACGAACCAAATTGGAGAAAATTCTGTGCAATATTTTTGTTTTTTGATAGATTTAAGTGAAGATCGGGAAGCAGCTCTATATGGGGAATATGACTAAGAATTGTCCTATAGAGATTATTTTTGGATTACTGATTAATGGATATAATAAACACATACAAACCCAATTTGACTGAGATCTATATGATAATTTGGATATTAAGGAAATTTAAGTCGATCTCATAGGGGTCATTTGTATGGGGACTAGCTCTGAACATGAACCGAATTTCACCAATTTCAACAGCGTTCATCCTACGGCCGATATTCATCAAAATATATTCATATTTGCGAGCAGTAGTTTGATTGAAGTTAACATGGACACACAGACAGACGGACGGACGGACAGACAGAAGGACAAACGGACAGACGGACGGACAGACATAACTAAACAGACTCAGAAACTGATTCTGAGTTGATCGGTTTAAAAAAAAGATGAGTCCAGGTCAAATATTTTTGGTAGTTACAAACAGCAGCACAAAGTCATTTTACCCAAACCACATACGCACTTGGGGTCATATATGAGCTAAAGGGAATTTAGTTTGTGAATATTTTAAGACGTTAAGAAAAATTTTAAATAAAAAAAAAAAAAAAATTATAATAAAAAGCAATCATTTTATTTTTAAAAATGATTAAAACTTCCACAAGCATTGAAACGTTATTAATTTCTCTTTAAAATAAAGGAATTTAATATTTAAAAATTAAATAAACTTAAGCCAAATTAATTTCTAATTTCGTAAAAATAGATTAAAATAGTGGAGCCCCTAATATAGTTTCAATATAGAAAGATATCGAGTTCACTTTTTATACCCTCCGCGCCACTGTGCAGAGGATATATATAGCAGCTTGTCATTCCATTTGTAACGCATCGGAAATATTATTTGCGACCACTGAAAGTACATAAATTCTCGATTGTTATAATAACTCGAATTGATATGCCGATGTCTGTCTGTCCGTTTGTCTGTCTGTCTGTCTATAGAAATCACGCTGATTCACAAAATGAAACATACTCCTGGGTAGGCTTAGAACAATATTTTTTTCAATTATTTTAAGCAGGTTCATATTTAAAATCGGATAAATCGAGCATTATGGTGCCAAGATATGGCCCAAAATATAGAAACACTTCGAAAAATGCCAAAAATTTTGTGTGTCTGTTGTAATAATTTACCAATAAGTTTATCAAATTTTTTACTTCTACAAATACTTTGTTTACATTTTTTTATAGATAGTGAGTGCAATAAGTCCAGATATTAATGTAAACGTATACGTAAAAAAATAACAAAATACAAATGTTCATACACATACATATATAAATTTAATATTTATTTTTAATTTTTAAATATTAAAATATTTAATGTTCTTAAATTAATATTTTTGGATTTCTTTAAAAATAAAGGAAAAAATTATAAAAATTTTTTTTACGAATAATTTTGAGCCCGATTAATTTTTTATTCCATAAAGAAAAATTGAAGAGAGAAAATTTGTTTATATATCGATAGTTTCAATGTAAAAGTCACTAACTGTATTTTAGTTGAAAATGATATTTTAGGTGTTATGACTATAGAATTCAATGACTTTTAACTAAATATGTTCAAACATTCTTACACTTTTCCTTGTTTTTACTGATTATTTTAGTAGAGTAAAACTCACTAAAAAAATTTTGTTAAATAACAGGTAAAAGTCATCATTTCATCATTCTCTACTTGTTGCATGATTGTCATTTAGTGACTTTTACCTTTAAACCATCGGTATATATTCCTTTAATTTAAAAGGATTTCTATTTATAGAGTTTTTTTTTCAAATTTTATATATTTTATGCATTTGTTCTTTGGTGTTTTTATACCCTCTACACCTCAGTGGCAGAGGGTATATATTGGTTTGTCATTCCGTTTGTAACGCATCGAAAAACTAATTTCCGACCCCATAAAGTATATATATATTCCTGATTCTTATCACAGCTCGAGTAGATATAGCGATGTTCGTCTGTCCGTCTGTCCATCTGTCTGTTTAAATTACGCTCATTCAAAAAACAGCCATCTAACTGGACAAGGTTACAATATTGTCATTTGCCATAATTCCCAGCAGGTTGGTACTGAAAATGGGCTACATCGGGCATCACTGTGATTAGATACGAGCAAAAATATGTAGATATCTCTAAAAAAAACCATAACACCCGGTGTGTTTGTTGTAACAGTTTAATGGTTGAACATAATAATTGTACAATAACATAAAAAATGCCACAAAAAAATGTGCATATATATTAACAATACCAAGAACACAATAACATAGCTCATGTTAGTAGTATTGCCACATATTTTTTTTATCGTTATCACGTTATAATATGAAAGAAAATATGAAAACGAAAAATGGAAATTGAAAAATGGAAAATGGGAAATGAAAATGGAAAATGGAAAATGGAGAATGGAGAATGGAAAATGAAAAATGAAAAATGGAAAATGGAAAATGGAAAATGTAAAATAGATAATGAAATATGGGGAATAGAAAATGGAAAATGAAAAATGAAAAATGGAAAATGGAAAATGAAAAAAGAAAATTGAAGAATTAATAAATGAAAAATGGAAAATGAAAAATGGAAAATAGAAAACGAAAAATGGAGAATGGAAAATGGAAAATGAAAATGAAAAATGGAGAATGGAAAATGAAAATTGGAAAATGGAAAATGAAAAACGTTAAATGGAAAATGTCAAATAGAAAAAATGAAAAATGGAGAATTGAGAATCGAAAATGAAAAATGGAAAATGAAAAAAGAAAATTGAAAAATTAAAAATAAAAATGGAAAAAGAAAAATGAAAAATGGAAAATATAAAACGAAAAATGGAGAATGGAAAATGCAAAATGAAAAATGGAAAATTAAAAACGGAAAATGGAAAATGAAAAATGGAAAACAGAAAATGAAAAATGAAAAATTGAGAAAAGAAAATAGAAAATGAAAAATGGAGAATAGAAACTAGAAAATGGAAAATGAAAAAAGAAAATTGAAAAATGCAAAATGCAAAATGGAAAATGAAAATTGAAAAATGAAAAATGGAAATTGAAAATTGAAAAATGGAAAATGAAAATTGAAAAATGGCAAATGGAAAATTAAAATTGAAAATGAAAATTGAAAAATATTATTATTCATTTTTCAATTTTCATTTTCCAATTTTGGAAAACGCAAAATAGAAAATTGAAAATGAAATATGGAAAATGAAAAATGGAAAATGAAAATTGAAAAAGAAAAAATAAAAAAATCAAAAATGGGAAATGGAAAACGCAAAATGTAAAATGAAAAATTGAAAATGACAATTGAAAAATGGAAAATGGAAAATGAAAACTTAAAAATGAAAAATTTGAAATGGAAAATGAAAATTGTAAAATGAAAATGAAAATTGAAAAATTGAATATGGAAAATGGAAAATGAGAATTGAAAAATGGAAAATGGAAAAATGAAGAATGGAAAATGAAAATTGAAAAATGAAAAATGGAAAATGAAAATTGAATGGAAAATGAAAAACGGAAAATGAGAAATGAAAAATGAGAAATGGAAACTGGAAAATGAAAACTGAAAAATGGAAAATGAAAATTGAAAAATGAAAAATGAAAAATGAAAAATGAAAAATAAAAAATGAAAATTTAAAAATGAAAAATGGAAATTGAAAATTGAAAAATGGAAAATGAAAATTGAAAAATGGCAAATGGAAAATTAAAATTGAAAATGGAAAATGAAAATTGAAAAATGAATAATAATAATTTTTAGCCAAGAATCATTTGAATTTTGGTATTCGGATTTAATGTTTCAGTATCGGCAAAAGTTTAAAACTGGTAGCCGTACTCAATATTGGGTGTAATATAGTTTAATGCCGTTTTCTTTTCTGACCAAAAATGTCCCATTTTATTTGCACTTTTTTCGAAAAGTGTATTTTTTTTATATATTCTAAATTAAGAGCAACCTTATTTTATAAATCAATCGAAAGGTCTCAAAGCCGAGCGCTCGTAAATCACAGAAAATTGTAGCCATTGACTTCTTTCAGGTCATAGTCTGAGAATATTTCCACATTTTTCCCCTTTTTTGAATATTTTCACCCCATGACTTCAAAGAGGATAATAATTAAAATTTTTTGCATTTTATGAACACAGCACTTTGAGACCTTTCGATGGATGTATAAGATAAGGTTGCTCTTAATTCAGAATATATAAAAAAATACACTTTTCGAAAAAAGTGCAAATAAAATGTGACATTTTTGGTCAGAAAAGAAAACGGCATAAGACTCAGGTGGAGGGTATCAAAAAATTTAACACTCTTACTTGTTTTTAGTGTTTTTTTTTTTTTTTTTTGCAAAATTTTAACAAATTTTAATTTGTCCAAAAAATTTTAAAAATTAAATAAATAAAAAATAAATATAAATGTAAAAAAATGATTTAAACTGAATTTAACCATCTTACCAGCTTAACGTTAAACCGATATTGGGGTCTTATATGACAAAAACGGGATTTAATTTGTGATACTCTTTTTTAGCCGAATAGTCACAACATTTTTCACTTTTTTTTACTATGAAAATCGATTTTAAAATAATTTTATATTTTCTTTTCTTATTTTTCTATAAAAAGTTGTTAAACTAACAATATTTATCTCTCATGGTCTACGTAGACCAAGTTTTATGTGTACTTTTTTATCGATAATCTATCTTATTAAGATCCAAGTCATTATAATTTTATTGTTCAATTACACTTTAAAAAGATGAAAATTAGATCAAATAATTTTAAATAATTTGTCAAAATTCAAACATTTTGACGCACCCCTTTACAAACTGAACAAATTATTTTGAATTTACTATTTCTGGACTTTAGAAAAAAATTCTTTTAATCTACATATTTAATTTCTTTTTATTTTTTTGATTTATCAAATTAATTTTATTTATCGTGGTGTTCCTAAAAAACATACTTTTAAATAAATCATTGAAGGGGTTTAATATGGACCCTGTACGCTACGATTCGTTATTTTCTTTTCGGTTAAAAGTTATATTTTTGTACCAGAATTTAACAAATGAAGGTCAAAATTTAATATAATTTGCGTCCATTGCTCGATTTTCATGTCGATAGTTCGTATGAATGATCAGATTCAGGAAAGAAAAAAAACAGCACTTCAAAATGTGACCGCCGCCTCGTCAAATGTGCCGCTGTGCGGCATATTCCGTATTTCGGTATTTGCATGAGTTTGTGTTTCGATGGAATGGAATCGCATCTATCAAGTTTCATTCTGGCATCGACTAGTGGTTTAGGCAAACAATTCTTAGTGGAAAGATATCTAACAATTAAATTGAAAGTATTATATATGTACAACTTATACGAACAGTTTTTAATTGTCGCCAAAAATCTGTTCAAGCTTTCGTCGATACTCATTTAAAAAGAACATACTAAACTAAAGAAAGTCTATTCAGCAACATAAAATATTTTATTGAACATATCTTTGCAACAACAATAAATTTTTTTTCTAAATTAAAACTAATTTCAGGTTCGCATACAGTAATTACTAAGAATCTCTCTCTCTTTAATTGATGACTATAAAATTTGATGAGGTTCTTTTAAGCTGCACTTTACTGTGGCAATTATAGTTTATTTACATTGAAAATCTCCACCATTCCAGACTTGCAATTTCTGTTACGTTTGTTGATTTTTCTTTATTGGTGTATAGTTTCTTTTCTCTTTTTTGTTGTTGTTGCTGTTTTTGTTATATGGTTCTTTTCTACTTTAGCGGAAATCAATGACAAGGTGGTCTCTCCACATATAGTTGAGACCATTAAATGTGGCATCCTTTTCTATGGCAAGTCAATTGCAGTGAGTTGTGATTGTTGCTGCGAGTGTTTTGTTGGCAGCTATTTGCCAAAGTTTCTTAGTGCTAATGTTTAATTAAGGTGATTGGTAGTGGTGTTGCTTAAGTTGTTGCAGTTGCTGTTTTTGTTATTACTGGCTCTTGTGTATTTCAATTTGCCAAGTTACGCTTTGCTAAGCTGAAAAGTGTTGAGTAACTATCGCAAGAGATGTTGAAGAAATGAACATAGATAGTCTGCTGTGTCAACAGCAAATGCTGACATTATGGCTGACAACATAAAAACATGCAACAAAAAAAAAAAAAAAAAAAAAACAAACAACAGCAACTGCAACAAACATAAACTTTTTTTCATTCCTAAATTGGCACATTGAGATAGGAACTAATTAAATGAAATGATATTGCAGGGGATAATATCACTTATATGGAACTTAGGCTTAAATTAAGATGGCAGGGCAACTAACTAGTGATAATCGTTTGATCGTAAAATTTTTTAGAATTTATATATACATATATCAGAGTTCAGAAAAAAGCACACACTGAATAAAAAACTCGTACATATATGTAAACAAACACAGCTCAGACCAACAAACACATATTTTTATTTTCATATCAATTGTGTATGTTTCCAAATTTTGTACGGTTCCCACCACAATCATGAGTGTGTTTCGTTTATATATTTCGTTATCTGCACGAACATTTTTCTATCACGTATTCGAGTGTAGCGTTTTCTTGCACGAGTACTGCTAAAAAACAGAACATGTTCTTCAACGCTTACATCTAAAAATTAAAACATTATCCACTCGCGATCGGAAACATCTGAAACACCCCTATAATAACGACAACAATTGTTTCAACCAAATTTATTTGAAAAGTCTAAAATAGTTCATTAGCAGCTATAAAAAAATAAAAATATAAAGATAATAATAAAAAATTTTAAATAAAATTAAAATGGTATAAAATAAAATAGAAAACAGAGAAATTTTATATGTTGTTTATGACTTAATTTGGTTTTTTTCAATTGCGAGTGGGTAATGTTTTAATTTTTAGATGTACGCTTTGAAGAACATGTTCCGTTTTTTTTTTAGTAGTACACGTGTAACAAAACGAACTTTAAATAAAGCTACACTCGAATCTGTGTGGTTTATGAGTGTTCAAAACAAAAAAATACGTGATATAAAAATGTTCGTGTAGATATTAAAACGAAATATAGTCATGATTGTGTTGGGCACCGTACAAAATTTAGAAACACACATAATTGATATGAAAATTAAAACATGTGTTGGCTGCTTTAGAACAGAACATTTCGTTTCATGTGTGTATTTTCTGAACCTTGATATATGTATATGGGGGGTTTCATGTCTAGTGCACCAACTTTTGAAACCGATGTCTTCCGATCGGGATGAAATTTGCACCAAGGTTAGTCCTATTGGATAGTAGTTTAGACACAATTTTTTAATAAGATCGGTCCAGATCTCTCCGAGTTAGAGGGGATCAAAATATGACATTTTGGCCAAACAGGTGTTTTTTCTCTTCCATATAACTTATTACCTATTGTTCATAGAAAATTTTCTCCAAAATAGTTTAGATAGCTATTTCTTCAATATTTCGGAAAAAAATACTTAAAAAAATAAACAAAATTTTTTTGACTTTTTTTTGCTAAATTAAAACATTTTTTGCCTTTTTTTGAAAAAGGCCATTTTTTTTTCTTTTTTTTCATAAGAAAGCTTGGGATTTTTCCTTTAAGAGCATTTTGGTCGCTTAGTGGGATGGGAGTGGGATATCTATCAAAATAAATGTTTTGTAACTCAAGACAACGGTTTTTCAATTTTTCACAAATGCACTATTTTGAATTTTTTCCTATTTGTGTGAAAAACCTTACAAATAAAACTTATACTGAGAAACTAGACAAATTAACCTTTCCGAAGGTATGTAACATACCTCCAGAACATAACAGAAGAGAATGGTTCTATGTAACTTGAAACAGTTATTTGCAACATTTCAATCTGAACACGAGGATGTCAAAACTGGCTTCAAAAAATTTACCCAAATGAGGCCATAACATTGCGTTTTGGCAGGAAGCAGCGGAACTTACACAGTATGCGTTTGCATTTACCATGAAAATTTTATACTGATGTTGAAGGAAATCAACTTAAAGTATTTAACAGATGATTCGGCAGAAGATTTACACGATTACCGCGATTGCCTTAAATTGACTATGTGTCCTAATGCAACAACTTCTTGTCACTTAGGTGAATGTACCAATTGCCCGAAAACCACATTCATCAAAGAAAATTTAATCAACTCTTTAGATCGAGAATATATAGAGGAGGTCAAATTTGATTCTTGGACTCAGACTGACAGATGCACATTGAAAACAATCATTTTAAATGTGGATGATTCTGTGGAAGAAATGTGTACAGGATTGCTAAACTTAAGAACCCATGACTTTTTAGTCAAAGAGCAATGGTCATTCTTCAAGGATTTGAAGATACATTTGAAGTCTGATGAATTCGTTATTATTTTTGATTTCGCAGAAAACTATAAATATGTTCTTCAGGATGCCATACAAGCATTCCACTTCAATAACGACCAAGCAACTATATTCACAGTAGATATTTCCTACATGAAAGATGAAAAACTGGAACACAAAAGTATGGCAATCATATCCGACGATTTAAAACATTATACCGTTGCAGCTTATGAGTACCAGGAGATAATACTAAAATATCTAAAATCTAAATTTACAGTAAAGAAGGTATACTACGTTTCGGACGGAGCTCGTCAACATTTTAAAAACAAAAGTAGCTTCGCAAATATTATGGCCCATGAAAAAGATTTTGGAATGCCAGCTGAGTGGCATTTTCATCCTACTGGTAAAGGAGCATGTGATGATATGGCAGCAAACCTTAAAAGAAAAGTATAACCTCCAGTGCTCTCATCAAGATCGCAACTTAGATGCGACTGCTTTATTCCATTGGGCAAAGAATTATTGTAAAGAAACTAAAATAGTTTTTAGTAGCAAAGAGGATCATCACGAAGCATTGAA
The DNA here is from genome assembly GCA_963682025.1 of Cordilura impudica. NCBI lineage: Eukaryota > Metazoa > Arthropoda > Insecta > Diptera > Scathophagidae > Cordilura > Cordilura impudica. The sequence continues at coordinate 312,387,763 of OY821517.1, forward strand.
AACACTGAAGAGCAGATTCGATGCTGCGGTAACAATCGATTGCACCGCTCAATGCCATGCTTTTATACCGCTTGTCGATGGAAGACTCAAGTTGAAAAAGTTTTCTGCTTCTATTCAATGCGATTTCTTTCCAAAGCCAACAAATAAACCATCAGCGAAATCAACAGCAGAACCTAGTAACGCCAAGAAAGAGTTGACAAAAAAAACGCAGTAAATAAAGGCGACAAAAAAGCTGGATGAAAGACAGGGTATTTAAAAATTTACAAGATTTAAATACTTCAATAGCTACAATAAATTAAGTATAACAAGTAAGAAAATTATGGTCGGTCTAGACCGACTATACGATACCCTATACCATGCGTTTAGAAACCCTATCTCTTAGGCCCAACTAACTGGACATTGAAAATAAGCGAAAACCAAATTTGAGTGGGATTTTTATTAATTTTTTTGGCTGCAGATATGAAAAAGTTCATATCGGATGCTATATCTATAAAGGGACTAGATCCAAAAATGGACCGATCCTGATCATGTTTGGTAAAGTCTCTTGTATTTTGCAAAAATATGTAGAAACAAAATTTGAGAAGAATCAGTGCAATATTTTTGTTTTTTAATAGATTTAAGTGAAGATCGGGAAGCAGCTCCATATGGGGTCAAAGGGATCATTTTTGGACTACTCATTAGTGGATGTAATGAACGCATACAAACCCAATTTGAGTAAGATCTATATGACAATTTGGATCTTATGGCAATTTATGTGATTTCATATGGGTAATTTGTATGGGGGCTAGGTCTGAACATGGACCGATTCTCACCAATTTCAATAGCGTTCATCCCATGGGCGATAAAAGCTTATATACCAAATTTCATCAAAATATATTCATATTTGCGACCTGCAGTTTGATTAAAAGCTTTACATGGACCCACAGACGGACGGACGGACGGACGGACGGACGGACGGACGGACGGACATTGTTAAATCAACTCAGAAAGTGATTCTGATTCGATCGGTATAATTAAAGATGGGTCTAGGTCAAATATTTTTGGTTGTTACAAACAGCAGCACAAAGTCATTATACCCAAACCACATAGTGGTATAGGGTATAAAAATAGTTATGACATAAATGGATCTAATGTAATTAAGATTAAATTTTATTAAATTATTTATCATTTTATTTTTAATATTAATATTATTATATATTAATTTAATTATTATTACAAATAAAAAAAAGTAAAGTATTTTTTTCCGAAATATTGAAGATATAGCTATCTAAACTATTTTGGAGAAAATTTTCTATGAACAATAGGTAATAAGTTACATTTGGCCAAAATGTCAAATTTTGATCCCCTCTAACTCAGACAGATCTGGACCGATCTTCTTGAAAAATTGTGTCTAAACTACTATCCTATAGGACTGACCTTGGTGCAAATTTCATCCCGATCGGAAGACATCGGTTTCAAAAGTTGCTGCACTTGACATGAAACCCCCCATATATAATTTTTTTTTTAGCAATTAACTTGGTTTAGCAGGAATATTTATTTAATTCGTTTCCTTATCAAACATTTTTAATTGTTTGCCAATACTGTAGACAAAAATTTTAAATATCCAATTTATTTCCCATGGCTCTTCAAACAGATCATTAGAAATCCATTCGGAAGGCTTTTATATTGACTTGCAAGGATTAGTCGCGAACTACAGAACCTTACTTAAAATGCAGTTATTTGAAATCTATCCACAGTTCGACGGCTGGCTTGCTCAGATCGACGATTATATGTGAAATAAAAATCACGAAGTTGTCTATGAGTTGCGCGAATCGGTGACTGGATTTAAAAGTAAATTTGGATAATTTGTTACCGTTTTTCAAGCACGGATCTATTAATTATGATTTGCCAGAGTATATTGATCATAAATGTAAAAAAGTGAGCGCAGAACCAAGTTCGTTTGCCACCTAACCCATTTCTAAGTTCTATCTCAAGCAAAAAAAAAATATGACAATAACGATAAATACTCACTCATTAAGCGAATCCTATAAACATCACGACCACAACAAAATGGGAATGATTGCTACCACACACACATTACAAAGTTTAGAATAACCACAATAAAAGATCAACATAGAAAAATCATAGTTTTTTAAGAGTTGTTTTTACATGTTCATTGAAATCTCGAGAAGTTTCTGAAATCTCTGCTTGGGATATTTTCACATACAGTACTCAAGATATATGACCTTTAATAATTACTTTGTATGGGGAGTGCCACGCCCATTGGTATGATCCTGCTAATTTTTTGTGGGACTACTCACATTAATAATAGATGACCTCAGACAAATTTGCCAAGCTGTCTTTGTCATAGTACTCGATATATATAATATTGAATTATTACTTTGTATGGAAGGTGTTACGCCCACTTATGCGATTCCGCCCATTTTAGGCATAGCTAATAATAATAATAATAAGAGGTGACATAACACACATTTGCAAAGCTTTCTCTGTCGAAGTACAAAATATATATGATATTAAAAGTTCACTTTATATGGGAGGTGCCACGCCCACTAATAATATCAAAAATATGTACATCCTACGTCGCTCCTTTAGCACCATTCTAAATATTGGAACCAACATTTTTTTTTAATCATTTTTTTTAACAGACATTACCTCTTTATGATAAAGGGTCCGCCAAATAACTTTTTTTTTTTGAAAATGCTACAAAAAAAAACTACTGAACATTATCTCAAATTTCTTTTTTTATTTGAAAGTACAATCCTTCCGGTTAATAATGGAAAATAATTTCATTCAAATGGCTGCCTCGGCTGGCCATGCAGTAGCCTACGCGATCGGTCCAATTTTTAAGCACATTATCGATTGTGTGCAGCTGTATTTCACCAGTGGCTTCACGAATATTGTCCTTTAAAGCGTCAATTGTCTCTGGCTTGTTGGCGTAACACTTATCTTTGAGGGCACCCCACAAATAATAGTCCAACGGTGTCAAATCGCAGCTCCGAGGTGGCCAAACGACATCAGCTCTGCGGCTGATAATGCGATCTTCAAAAACAGGGCACAAAACATCGAGTGTAACTTCGGCTGTGTGGCACGTAGCGCCGTCCTGTTGAAACCAAATGTTGCCTCTTCAATTTTTGTGCACAAAAATTCGTTCAACATGGCCCGATAACGATCGCCATTGACTGTAACGGCCACTCCTTGCTCATTTTCGAAGAAAAATGGCCCAATTATGCCTCTGGACAAAAATCCGCAGCAAACAGTGACTCGTTTTGGGTGCAACGGCTTTTCAATGTATGCGTGCGGGTTTTCTGTGCCCCAAATGCGACAATTTTGCTTGTTTACATACCCGCCAAGATCAAAATGAGCTTCATCTGAAAAGATGATTTTTTTTGGCAAAATCGGCATCTTCTGTAAGTCGATCGCAGGCCCACTTAGCGAAGCGAAAACGCATTGGATGGTCAATTGGCTTCAACTCCTGAACCAATTGGACTTTGTATGGCGTCAGACCAAGGTCTAAAATTCGTCTCAATGATGCCTCTGAAATGTTCAATTCTTGAGAACGACAGTTAATTGATGTTGATGGCGCTTCATGCACACCTTCTGCCACAGCAGCAATATTCTCGGGTGTACGCACGGTTTTTGGCTTTTCACGCTTTGCTTTATCGATGAGGATGCCAGTTTCTTTCACTTTTTTCACAAGATAATGAACATACGGAGCTGACGGTGCTTCTCTTCTTCCAAAATCCGTACGCAATTTTCGCACGCATTCTGCAACATTACCATGATTTTCAAAGTAATGTCGCAATAATTCCCAGCGTTGTTCAAGCGTATACACAACCATATTCGTTCAGCGGAAGGATAAAACTAATTATCTGTCAAATCAGACATGAGCTAAGTGTTTACCATTCACGAAATAAGCACTAGTTGAAAAAAAAAAACGTTAGATGGCGGATCCTTTATTAGTGAAGATTTAAAAAAATATTTTAAAAAGTAAACAACAACTTAATACTAAATTATATTAACAAACACACTGAATTTTTAAAATTTTTAAAAGTTGTCTTCATATATTTGGAACAATGATGACGAAATTAGTCCATTGTCAGTAGCCTGCTCGAAATAATGACAAACAAATGGGTTATTTTATGATTGAGAGTAATTTCAACAGACAGACAGACGGACAGACGGACATCGCTATATCCACTCTATTTGTTATAAATATCAAAAATATATAACCTTATGGGGTAGCAAATGCATTTTCGATGCATTACAAACGTAGTGACAAATTGCAGTCTGGCGTGGAAGATATAATGAATATAATATATCTATAACATTAATAGGCTAGGCGATTTCTTGTGACCGATGTTTTGTTCTACCGTTTTATGCCGATTTTGACCAAACGTTTACCATATTTAAGGTATTTCTTTTTAGCCAGTTTGCAGATTTACAGATTTTAAAATTTTTTTCCTTTATTTTGAGTAAATTGCATTTAAAGTTGCTACCTACTAACACATACATAAACTTATACAATGCTATGTGTGTGTTTATTAAATTTGTTAATGTGTTTGTAATAAAAATGCGTTTGTTTTTTGTGTTGATTTTTGAATTGGCTATAACTGACTTGCATACCATCAGGGTCTTTATTTAACGAAAAAATAAATTTCCTAGAATTTGCACTCGAATTTCGAGGGCTGGAAGCTACTAGTTTTTATAAATTGCTTAATTTTGCTATTAATATTTTCTCTTTCGTATTACAATTAAAAATTTATATATTCGAAAACTTAGGAGAGGAGAGAATATATCTTAGTTTCCCAACACGACTATATTGGCCTCTTTTACCTCGCTAAAATTATTCCACTGGCTTTCAGCAGCTTGGATACTCTGTTAAGAGTCTTGAAAATGATATTTGGAAAAATTTTGTGAATCCAGCCGTAAAATACTTTTTATTACTCCTAATTTTGATTATGCGTGATGTCACTAACGTTGGTAAATGAAAGCAAATGAATTTACAAGCAATACACCAAATGATGGTAAACACTGCAGTGAGGGCTAGAACCACTTTTGTAAAGGAAAATTAATATTTTTTCATATAATATAAATTAATTAATAATTATATGAACTTAAGCGTTAAAAATATTTTACTCAAAAGTGTTCTAAATATTTCTAGAACATAATACTGAGGTTTACGCATTCATTCTTCTTCCTCAGTTAGCATGTTATGATTTTGATCAACGACTGTCATCCGCAACCCACGAGGAAGGCTGTCGTATAGACGGTCTTAACCGAAAGTTACAGTTACTTGTGTTAATTGCTTGCAGACACTACTCAGTGGAAGAACACTACTATAACAAGACTTTGTGTTAATGAGAGAATAATAAGTTTCAAAGAGAGAAAGATAGCAACTGTAGGATAAACGAATCTGTAGGATAAAAATCTGTGTTACCAAAAATCGTCCCAAAAAACATCCAGTTGTTTTGTGATCTGATTCTAGGTTATTTAACGTTTTTGAATTATCTTATCAGTAGTATTTAGCAAAATCTTTGTCACATCATCGGAATTTTTATCAGTTATTTATGCTTTCACCGGAAGCACTGGTGCTTCATCTTACAACCAATTTCGAACTCAGCATCAATATTTTGTTTCCAATTTTCAAAAAAATTTTGTTGTCATCTTAAAAGCATTTCAATTGCGTACTCGAAGATTTAGCGACAAACGAATAATTTTTTATCTTTGCCAAAAGACAACCTCAGAAAATTGTCAGCTACAAGAAATATTTACACAAAAAGAAAGCAACAAAAAAAAAATCAACAATAAAGCTGCCAATTTACAGCACAAGGTATTACACGTCTATTTGCAAGGATTGAGGCACATATTTTTTTTGAATATATTTACAAACACATGCAAATATTGATGATTTTTACACAGGGGCTTCTCTTAACTTAAAAGAAACCACATAAATGTAACACCCGGCAGTTTGGTGACATCACACAACGACTTTATGTTGTGCCTGAGTCCAAAATCAATTAGCATTCCTATAACATTTAACTTTATTCCATAGTCCTTACTTAAAGGTAAGAAGATGATCATGAAGCAGTTTTCGAACTGTATTAGCAACAATGTGTCGCAAAATATTTAGACACAAAAAATAAATTCAATAGTCTCTGAATATCACTTGCATAATTCTGAATAATTGAACTAAGTTAAGCTTATGTTGAATTTAATGCTAGTGATTCTTTTTAATGCATTTTCTGTTTATATCCGCTCTTTTTTTAGGATCATTGCCATTATCGTCACTTTGAGTAACTGTTTTTAATTACTTTGACAGTTGGGGTCATTTCCTGGCTAATTGTTTAATTAATGAAAATCTTTTTTATGTTTTTATGATGGGGAGGGACAACAGCAAATTATGCAAGTTAATTGTCTTTAAAAATATAATTGCTTGGAGTTAATTTGAGACATGGACAAGGGAAGTAATCCGAAAATGAAATATATAAATGTTAATTGCTGGATGTGAATCAATAAACAATATCATGAGTGCTTTTCCTTAAAACAAACATTTCTTAAAACATTAAATTTTTGTAAAAATTGTTTCTTCCTAAAAAATTAACTTTTCTTAAAAACTAAAATTTTCTTTAAAAAGGGCTTAAAAAAGTACCTTTTTAAAGAACTACTTTTTGGTAAAAAAAAAACATTTTAATAAGGTGAAGTGGTTGCTATAAAGACACATTTCGTTAAGAAAAATTCCTTTAAATAAAAACAATACTTTTTGTTTAAAAAGCATATTCTGTTAAAAGGGTGCCTTTTATAAAAAGAGTACCTTATGTGAAAAAGGCCATTTTTTAGGAAGTATCTTTTTAAAACGGAACTTTTGGTAAACAATTCGATAATTTTTGTTCGAATAAAAAATACTTTCTATTAAACAGTACATTTTGTAAAAAGGTACCTTTTGTTGAAAAAGTACCTTTTCGAAAAAGCGCCTTTGTTACAAAGTACCTTTTGGTAAAAAAGTACCTTTTGGTAAAATAGTACCTTTTGGTAATAAAAGTACCTTTTTAGTAAAAAGTACCTTTTGTTCAAAAAGTACCTTTTCGAAAAAGCGCCTTTGTTACAAAGTACCTTTTGGTAAAAAAGTACCTTTTGTTAAAAAAAGTACCTTTTGGTAAAAAAGTACCTTTTGTTCAAAAAGTGCCTGTTGTTAAAAAAGCACCTTTCGTTAAAAAAGTACCTTGTTTTAAAAAAGTACCTTTTGTTAAAAAAGTACTTTCTGTTAAAAAAGTCCGTTTTGTTAAAAGGTACCTTGTGTTACAAAAGCACGTATTGCTAAAAAAGCACCTTCCATAACGCTGTAACCGAGTTAAAAAAGTACCTTTTGTTAAAAAGAACTTTGTGTTACAAAAGTACCTCTTGAAAAAGTACCTTTTCAAAAAAGCGCCTTTGTTACAAAGTACCTTTTGGTAAAAAAAGTACCTTTTGTTAAAAAAAGTACCTTTTGGTAAAAAAAGTACCTTTTGTTCAAAAAGTACCTGTTGTTAAAAAAGCACCTTTCGTTAAAAAAGTACCTTGTTTTAAAAAAGTACCTTTTGTTAAAAAAGTACTTTCTGTTAAAAAAGAACGTTTTGTTAAAAGGTACCTTGTGTTACAAAAGCACGTATTGCTAAAAAAGCACCTTCCATAACGCTGTAACCGAGTTAAAAAAGTACCTTTTGTTAAAAAGAACTTTGTGTTACAAAAGTACCTCTTGAAAAAGTACCTTTTCGAAAAAGCGCCTTTGTTACAAAGTACCTTTTGGTAGAAAAGTACCTTTTGTTAAAAAAAGTACCTTTTGGTAAAAAAGTACCTTTTGTTCAAAAAGTACCTGTTGTTAAAAAAGCACCTTTCGTTAAAAAAGTACCTTGTTTTAAAAAAGTACCTTTTGTTAAAAAAGTACTTTCTGTTAAAAAAGTACGTTTTGTTAAAAAGTACCTTGTGTTACAAAAGTACGTATTGCTAAAAAAGCACCTTCCATAACGCTGTAACCGAGTTAAAAAAAAATACCTTTTGTTAAAAAGAACTTCGTGTTACAAAAGTACCTCTTGCTAAAAAAAGCACCTTCCATAAAGCTGTAACCTAGTTTAAAAAAGTAACTTTTGGGAGCAAGCACCTACTAGTAAAAGGTAGAGTAAAAGTTGCTTTTGTTGAAAGTACCTTTTGTTAAAAAAGTGAGTTCTTTTAAAGTACATTTTGATGGAAAAGTATCTTTTGTCAAAAAGTACATTTTGATGGAAAAGTATCTTTTGCCAAAAAAAAAACATTTTCTATGAAACTGTAACCAATTTAAGAAAAATTAATGTTTGGGGAAAAAAGTACATATTAGTAAAAAGTACCTTGGTAAAAAAAAGGATATTTTCTAAAAAAAAAAAAAAGTTGATTCTGCTTAAAGAATGGACTTCTTAATAAAAACAGAACCACTGTTTAAAAACTAAACATTTGTTAAAAGAAATAATTTTCTTAAAATGTAATTTTTGTTAAAAATATATCTTTTCTTTAAAAAGTACCTTTCCTTTAAATGTTTCTATTCTTCTAAAACTACATTTCGTTTAAAAAGATCATTTTGTAAAATATAAATTTTGCTAAAAAAAAGTGCCTAATGCTAAAAAGTAGCTTTTTGTTATTGAAAAAGTGCCTTATTTGAAAAAAATATATTTTCTTAAAAAAGTATTTTTTTCAATCACCTTTTCTTAAAAAAAGTGCTTATATTTAAAGTAACCTTTGTTAAAACAGTAGATTTTCTTTAAAAAAATTTCTTTTCTTAAAAAAGTACCTAGGTTTAAATAAATACAATTTCCTTAAAAAATACCTTTTCTAAATAAAAGCACATTTTTTGGACAAGTTTATTTTCTTATAAAAGTAAATTCTCTTAAAAAATATATTTTATTAATATGTACTTTCTCTTAACAAGTACCTTTTCTTAAAAAGTATATTTTCTTAAAAAGTAAATTTTCCTAAAACGCACATTTTCTTTAAAAGTACTAACTGGAAAAGTACTTTGTCTTAGAAAAGTATAATTCCTTAAAAAATACCTTTTGTAAAAAAGTACCATAACTTATATTACAGCTTCACCTAAAAAAGCATTTTTTGCTAAAAATTACTTTTTCTGATAAAAAGCGCCCTTAAAAAAGTTTAATTTGTTATATAAGTAATTTTTCTCAAAAAATACATTTTCTTAAAAAGGACGTTTTCAAAATATATAATTTAAAATTGTAGCCTTTCTTAAAAAACAATACTTTCTTAAAAAAAACGTTTTCTGAAAAGGACCTTTTTTAATAAAGTTCTTTTTCTTAAAAAAGTACCTTTCCTTCAAAGAATACCTTTTCTTAAAAATGTACTTTTTCTTTTAGATTTTCCTTAAAAGTACCTTCTCTTAAAAAGTACATTTTCTTAAGAACTATCTTTTCCTAAAAAGTACCCTCTATTAAAAAAAGTTAAAAAAGTATATTTTCTTAAAAATTATATCTTTTCTTTTAAAAAAGTACCTTTTTCTTATGCCATATACCACTATGTGACCAATTTCGGAGTCGATTTAGCGATGAATGTCTGTCCGTCCGTCTGTGTAAATCCTGTAATCAAACTACAGGTAGCATATATGAATATATTTTGATGAAATTTATCGACTGTAGGATGAAAGCTATTCAAATTGGTGTAAATCGTTCCATGTTCAGACCTAGTCCCCTTATAAATGACCCCTATAAGATTGACTTAAATTGCTATAATATCAAAATTATCATATAGATCTCGGTCAAATTGAGTTGGTGTATATTAATTATATCCATTTATCAGTAGTCCAACAATAACCCCTATAGGAAAATCCCTAGTCGTAGGCGCCATATGAAGCTGATTCGCGATCTTCACTTAAATGTACTAAAAAAGACAAATATTGCACAGATTCTTCTCAAATTTGGTTTGTATATGTTTTTGCAAAAACTAAGTGAGCTTACCATAACTGGTCAGGCTCGATTCATATTTCAACCTACTCCCCATATAAATATAGCATCCGATATGAAATTTGTTATACCCGAAAGCAAAAAAATTAATAACAATGTCGCTCAAACTTGGTTTATGGTTATTTTCTATATTTAATAAGTTGAACCAGAGAGATGGGGTCTCTAAACGCATGGTATAGGGTATCGTAGAGTGGGCCTAGATTAACCATATTTTTTTTACTTTGATGGTACATATATATTATTTCAAAAGCAATTTTTCTTAAAAAAAGTATATTTTCTTAAAAAATTACCTTGTCTTATAAATTTAGCCTTTCTTAAACTAGTACCTTTTCCTAAAGAAACACCCTTTCTTAAAAAACTCCTTTTCTGCACAAACGTATTTTATTAAAAGAGTAAACTTTTTTACAAAAATAATTTTTTTTAAATAAAGTATCTTATTTTAAGAAAGTACCTTTTCCAAATAAAAGCACCTTTTCCAAAAAGTTTAACTTCTCATAAAAAAAAATTTGCTTAAAAAGTGCCTTTTCTTACAAAGTGCCTTTTTTAAGCACTACATGTTCTTAAAAAGTACCTTGTTTTTAGAAAAAGCTCTTTCTGAAAAGGGTAGTCTTTCTTACAAAAGTTATTTTTTTTAGTTCCTTTTCTTAAACAAGTACCTGTTCTTAAAAAAGTACTTTTTCTAAATAAAAGTAGCTTTTTAAAAAAATTTTATTCTCTTATAAAAGAAAATTTGTAAAACATCCTCTTTCTTAAAAAGAAATATAATTAAAAGGTTTTATCTTCATAAAAGAGAGTGCATGGTAATAAAAAACGGACCCTTTGGTAAAAAAAATCTCTTGTCAGAAAAGTATCTTTATTAAAAATGTATTTTGTTTTTCTTAAAAAATACCTTTTTCTTAAAAAATTAACTTTTCTCTAAGAGCGACTTTTCCTAAAGACTTTATAGACTTTTAAAGCATGTTGAAGAGTATTTTTTCCAAGGTTCAGAAAATACACACATCAAACACACAATGCTCTATTCTAAAGCAGCCAATACATATTTTTATGTTCATATCAATTATGTGTGTTTCTAAATTTTGTACGGTGCCAAACACATTCATGACTGCGTTTCGTTTTTATATTTCTTTATCTACACGAATATTTTTCTATCACGTATTTTTTGATTCGAACACACATAACCCCCACAGATTCGAGTGTAGCTTTATTTTAAGTTCGTTTTTTTGCACGAGTACTGCTAAAAAACAGAACATGTTCTTCAACGCGTACATCTAAAAATTAATCGCGATCGAAAAAAAAACGAAATTAAGTCATAAACAACATATCGAGGGCTTATATTCAAAAAGGGCTATCTGCATCAGTAATTATTTTAAAGAGAGTGTGTAAAACCAATTTATTAATGAGATGTGAAAATATTTGTTGATAAATTTGCTATAATATAATATCTATTAAGAAAAAGTCGTATTAGTTCTGTATGATATCAAAAATATATTATTATATTTGACAGTTATATCAGAGAACAGTTTGAAATCAAGAATTAATATTGCTGTCAAATGTAGATAGTACTTTTTGAATATAAGCCCTCGATATAAAATTTCTCTGTTTTCTATTTTATTACTATCTTTTTAATCTTATTTTTATTATTTTATAACTGCAATGAATTATTTTAGATTTTTTTAATAAATTTTGTTGAATCAATTGTTGTCGTTATTATAGGCTGTTTCAGATTTTTCCGATCACGAGTGGATAATGTTTTGAAGAACATGTTCTATTTTTTAGCAGTACACGTGGAAGAAAACGAACTTAAAATAAAGATACGCTCGAATCTGTCTGGTTTATGTGTATTCGAAACAAAAAATACATGCTAGAAAAATTTTCGTGTAGATAACAAAATATTAAAACGAAACACAGTCATGATTGTGTTTGGCACTGCACAAAATAATTTAGAAACACACATAATTGATATGAAAATAAAAATATGTGTTTGTTGGTCTGAGCTATGTTTGTTTACATATATGTACGAGTTTTTTTATTCAGTGTGTGTTTTTTTCTGAACTCAGATTTTTTCAAATTTTTGAACAATTATAAAATTATATGGGATTAAATGTGATCAAATCTTTTTGACAATTAAATGCTCGTATAATGCTAAATGCTAAATGCCTAAATCCTGCGCCAATTCACATGACAGGCTTGCTCGTTCTATATCAGCTCAATTTAATTATATACGTTCATTTCTAGAATACATCTCGAAGCGCTAAGGCGTCTTATATAAATTGTCAGCAGACAACAAGGCCTATTTAGGTACGGTCTAAAGTGCTGTCTGTTACTTCTCTCGTTTCCCCTAAGGCAAAGGATACAAAAAAAAATATTTTTTATAGCCTATACCACTATGTGGTCATTAGACTTTGTGCTGCTGTTTGTAACAACCAAAAATAAATGACCTACACCCATCTGTAGTGTGTTTGACTAAGTCTTAGTTACCATGCCTTATGCATGTAACTAAATACTCACATTCCGCTGAGTTATTTGTCCACACACTCTATAGCTGGCTCACCTGTAAACCGCTGAGCCAGCTAAATCCCACGGTTATGTATTATTATAATTATCTATAGATATACGTGTGAATGTGTGAGTGAATGTAATATTTGTAGGTAGATTTAAGTTGAGTAATTAATAAAGAGTTTTCAGTTCAGTCCGGAGAGCCAAACTGATGTGGTTTTATTATATGGCGACCGTGACGAAAAACAAAAAAAAAACTTTAAATATAAAATAACAAGAACAAGTGTGTAACAATTAAAGTGATCTAAAAAAAAGAATAACCAAAAGTGCAAACATGAAAAAAAGGAAAAAAAAACTACGACAAAGTTTAAATACAGGGAAAAATGATAATTTTTTTTAAAGTAAACTTTTAACTTAAATAAGTTAATAAAGTACAAACAAAATATAAGAAAACATTTGAACATTTAATTAAAAGAAAAAACACAAATGTACTCTTTTAAAACACAACCAAAAAAATACCGCTACCTATGAATATAATAAGGAAATATTGGTGCTGTGTTCAATTATATTTTTGGAGTTAATATTTTAAATAAATTTATAAAATAAAACAACAAAATACCTAAATTACAAAAAAAAAGCGGAAAACAAAATTTCAATTACGAAAAAAAATACAGTTAAAAAAAAAAAAAAAAGAATGTTGAAAAAAAAACACAAAATTAAACAAAATTCTTAACTTTGAAAAAAAAAAACAACAAAACCTACTACAAAAAGCAATCATATATTAATACAACGTCTATATAATCTCCAAGTGACAAATTAAGGAATCATCAATATTAATCTTTAACCTTATTGCCATAACAACATAACAACAACATAACAACGTTGACAACGATTATCAATACCAACAGCAGAAACAACGGCTAACGGAAAGTTGAACGAGTTAAGATTATCTTAAATTTAAAAATTTAGAATTCAAAATGTTATTTTGTAAGTGTTTGTATATAGAGTTCTTATTAAATTATTTATCAGCAATCACATTCATCAACTGTATTTTCATTCTTAACGTTTCATAATAATATATTTAGATGCTTTAATTTTTTTTTGAATAACTAACACCATTAAAATTGTTTTTTATATATATACTTTTTCTATAGGGAAAAGAAGAAAATGTAAAATTTTCCAAAACTAGTGTAAAAATTAAAATATAGAAAAAAAAATAATTCAATTTTAATTTCTTTTTTTTTTTTCAAATATGTGTACTTAGTAAAGCAATTTAATTTTTATTGCGTTGAGGATATGTTAGATATATATTGAGGTAAATTTTTGTTAGGAGAAGTTTAAAGAATAAGAGATATAATTCATAGGTTACTAGGTAGATAATATGGGCAACCCAGAGTCAAAATTGGAGAAACCGAACGCGAACGTGATAACAAATGTAGAAGTTGTTGATCACACGGCGCGAATCGACTCATTATGGTTCCTACTCCTATGCATTACAGTAATGACTGGTGCAAATCTTTTACTTAAATTGTACCTACTCCATAAAAGATCACTGCGTAAGAAGTACGCAAGTAGGTGCGACAACTTAGACAAAATTTAGGTTTATGGAATCAGCATAACACAATTTGGCTTGATGAAAAGATAACTACAAAAATTTAGATTTTATATTAGATATTTTATATATTTTTTTTTTTTTTTTGTGTTTTGAGTAAATGGCCTAATGAGCCAGGATGAATTTGTTTTTTATATACGGCGTCTCTGAGCGCAGATTCGTACTTCAATGATTATTGACTTTAAGCGCCAATATACATTTTTTTTTTCCTTCCTGTTTCATAATTTAATATATGGACTGGCCAACGATTTTGAGCCAGTGTAGGAATATTAGAGAGGAATTCGACAAATCCTACAAGTGCCTAAATACAGATAGACCGGCTAGGGAAGATACTGTCGAAAGACATATAAGAAACCTTTCCTTGCGGCTAGAAGAGATAAGGGTGGTACTTAACGTCCATTACGAACGACTTACGACTGCACATAAAGTTGCAGCCGAAGGGTTCTTCTTTGACGTGAGGAACAGACTTATTGCGGTAGCGGCAAGAAGGGGCATAGAGGTAAAATTGCCTCTAACACTCCATGAACGAGTGTCCTTGGAGGTTTTGGAACAGGAAATAGACCCTAGTAGAGACCCACAGTCATTGGGAGAAAATATAGACCGAAATAGGGAACCACAAATGATAATGGCGCAGACACCGGTTCAATTTTTAAATATAGCCTCGAAGTTAATACCTGACTTCGATGGCAAAGCGGAAAACTTAACGGCATTTCTAGATGCCATTGCATTAGTGGATTCGATAAAGGAGGCACATGATGCTCTAGCAGTTGGTCTAATTAAGACAAAACTAAAGGGTTCTGCCAGGAATATCTTGTCCACTGAGACCACGGTACAAGAAGTGGTCGCAAAACTGAAAACTTCTGTTAAAGGAGAATCAGTTGATGTATTGTCAGCAAAGCTGATGAACATCAGGCAAACTGGCAAGAGTGCGAATGCCTATGTAAAGGAAGTTGAAGACATCACCAAGGCATTGCAAGGTGCCTACATTTCGGACGGTCTATCGGCCGAAATTGCCAATAAATATTCGACACAATTGGCTGTAAAAGCCATTGTTAAAAATGCCCAAAATGACAGGGTTAGGCTCATAATAGAATCAGGACAGTTCGGGAACATGAACGAACTGGTGGCTAAATTCGTTAATAGCTGTACCGAGGCATACGGACAGCCTAATACAATTTTGTATACAAATAGCCGGGGACAGCGAAATTCCAATAGGGGAAACAACCGCGGTAGTTACCGTGGGAATTTCTACAATAATTCAAATAATCGAGGTAGAGGAAACTACCAAGTTAATAATAATAATAGTCAATATAGGAATAATAGAAATCGTGGTGCCAATGGTGGACGACGATATAATAATGTAAATGTCAGACTGATCAATGATCAATATGAGGTTCCGGGAAACGGGGACCAACCTCTGAGAGAATAATTAATAGAATATATAAGCTCAATCTCAGTCTAGGTGTATTTGTGAAACTTCATAACACAACAAACAAATTATTAACATTGCTTGTAGATACAGGAGCAGATATATCGCTGCTAAAAATTGAAAATGTAAACCACAACCATTTGAATTCAGGGGAAATAACAACCCTTAGCGGTATAGGTCGAGATACGGTCCAATCAATTGGCTGCACGCAAATTGACCTTAGAGTTGAAAATATACTAATAAAGCATAAATTTCATGCAGTACCGAATGATTTTCCCATACCATGCGATGGAATCATCGGTATAGATTTTCTTAAGGAATTCAATTGTAAACTCGACTTTATGGAAAATAAGGATTGGCTCGTTTTACGACCACACAATTTCCAACATTTTGCAATACCAATAAAAAACACCTGTATCAATAATTCGATCATGCTACCGGCAAGATCACAAGTGGTGCGAAAAATATACATTCACTCAGAGCATAAAGAATTGTTGATTCCTAATCAGGAAATTCAACCAGGCGTATATATTGCAAATACAATAGTTCAAGGCAATAACGCGTACGTAAGAATACTGAACTCTAACAACTACGATACGGCACTGAGTACAATGAATATAATGACGGAGGACCTATCAAATTATGATATTCTACAAACGACCAACGAATTGGGGAAGCGATCGGGAAAAATTCTGGATAAACTTAGCAGAAATTTCCCAGATCAATTCAAAGAAAATTTAACGAAACTCTGTACCACATACAGCGACATATTCGCCCTTGAAACGGAAACAGTTTCTACAAATAATTTTTATAGGCAAAAACTTAGTCTGAGTGACAAAACACCGAGCTATATAAAGAACTATAGAATACCACACGCTCATAAAGCGGAAATCAATAGGCATGTTGAAAAACTAGTAAATGATGGGGTAGTAGAACCATCAACTTCGGAATATAACAGCCCTTTATTGCTAGTTCCTAAAAAATCATTACCAGACTCAAAGGAGAAAAGGTGGCGATTGGTAATCGACTATCGCCAGGTAAATAAAAAGTTAATAGCGGACAAATTCCCCCTGCCAAGAATAGACGATATTCTTGACCAGTTAGGACGGGCAAAATATTTTTCCTGTCTAGATCTAATGTCTGGATTTCACCAGATAGAATTGGATGAGGATTCAAGGGACATAACATCCTTTTCCACCGTAAATGGCTCTTATCGTTTTAAACGACTCCCATACGGTCTTAAGATTGCTCCAAATTCTTTTCAACGCATGATGACCCTTGCATTTTCTGGTTTAACACCATCACAAGCATTTTTATACATGGATGATTTAGTAGTACTAGGATGTTCGGAAAAACATATGTTCAAAAATTTAACAGATGTTTTCGAACTATGCCGAAAGTACAATCTAAAACTGCATCCAGAGAAGTGCACATTTTTCATGCACGAGGTCACTTATCTCGGGCATAAATGTACTGACAAAGGTATCCTGCCGGATGACAGTAAGTACACAGCAATCAGAGACTATCCAGTCCCGACTAATGCAGACGAAGCCAGGAGATTCGTTGCTTTCTGCAACTATTATAGAAGGTTCATTCGGAATTTTTCTGATCATTCCCGTCACTTGTCAAGACTGACAAGGAAAAATGTTAAATTTCAATGGAACGAAGAATGCCAGGTGGCATTTAAATATCTCAAACAGGCGTTAATGAATCCAGGAATTCTACAATATCCTGACTTTGATAAACCTTTTTGCATCACAACGGATGCCAGTAAACACGCCTGTGGGGCGGTACTTAGTCAGGAGTATGAAGGCAAACAGCTTCCAGTTGCTTACGCCTCAAAAACTTTCACTAAAGGGGAAAGTAATAAGTCCACAATTGAGCAAGAGCTCACGGCAATTCATTGGGCAATTACACATTTCAGGCCATATATATATGGTACACATTTTTTGATCAAAACAGATCATCGCCCCCTAACCTACCTGTTCTCCTTAAAGAACCCAAGTTCTAAATTAACCCGTATGAGATTAGATCTCGAAGAATATGATTTCACGGTGGTATATCTCAGAGGTAAGGAAAATGTCGTCGCGGATGCACTTTCAAGGATAACAATAGATGATTTGAGGGAAATGGATAGAACCATCTCAAGTATACTAAAGGTATCAACAAGGTCATCTACGGAACGGACAAATACGGACGAAAATCCCCTCAATCAGCAAAAGGATTACAAAAGGCCCAATGTATTGGAGGTCATAAATTACACTGACGTCAGGAAACATCCGAAATTAAGAATGACTCCAACCCAATGCTATTTGAAGCGTGGGGGAAAAATTATCCAAAGGATAATGATAGACGACCTGTTTGTTAATGGGAAAATTGACCTAGGACAATTCTTCCCAAGGCTGGAATCATTGGCCGGCAAACGAGGTATTGTCAAAGTACAAATGTCACCCAGTGAACAAATTTTCGAATTTGTCACATTAGATGAATTTAAGGCCTTGGGCAATGAGAAATTAATAAATTTAAGAGTAGCGCTACTACCAGGGGTGACCAAGCTGAAAAATAAGGGTGATATAGTGAAAATTATTGAAAAATATCATGATGACCCAATTCAAGGGGGACACTGTGGTATTACAAGAACACTGAATAAGATAAAAAGATATTTCTATTGGCCAAAAATGATTAAAGATGTATCGAAATACGTCAAATCATGCCAGAAATGTCAGAAAGACAAGGTAACTCGGCATACGAGAACACCCATGACCTTGACGAAGACGCCTGCTAAAGCTTTTGAAACTGTATTAATAGATACTATTGGTCCGTTACCTCGGACGGAAAAGGGCAATGAATATGCGGTGACGCTTATATGTGATCTTACCAAATATTTGGTTGCTGTACCAGTACCAGACAAAAGCGCGAAGACCGTTGCGAAAGCTATATTTGAATCTCATATACTAACGTACGGTCCTATGATGACGATCATTACGGACATGGGTACGGAGTATAAAAATTCAATAATTAATGATTTGTGTAAGTACCTCAGAATAGAGAATATAACATCGACAGCTTACCATCATCAGACCCTTGGTACTGTGGAACGCAGTCATCGAACGTTCAATGAATACGTACGATCGTATTTATCAGTTGATAGAGATGACTGGGATGAATGGTTATTGTACTTTATGTACTGTTTCAATACAACCCCTTCGGTGGTACATGGATATTGTCCATACGAATTGGTGTTCGGGAAAATACCAAATGGGTTTGAGTTATTCAACACAGTCAATGACGTAACACCTCTCTATAACGTCGACGATTATTCGAAAGAGATTAGGTATAGATTAGAAATAGCCTATAAAAGGGTTAGACTTCTGCTTGAGAGGGCAAAGTTAAGGCAAAAGGACTTCTATGACAGGAAAAGTAAGGAGATAATATTGAAGAAAAATGACTTGGTTCTGCTTAGAAATGAAGCAGGACACAAGTTAGAGAATAAATATTTAGGACCTTTTAAAGTAATAGAATTAGGTTACAACAATAATGTTGTTATAGAGGATAATAAAAATAAAAGGCAAAATATACATAGAGATAGATTAAAAATTTATAATAAATAGGTAATAATTTTTATTTCTTTTTTTTTTAGTCTTAAACATTACAATTGCACAATTATTTTATTCGTTTAGTTCGTTATTAGTTATTTTTAATTATTACTACATTTTTTTTTTAAATATAATAAATTTTAATATTAATAAATTTAAAGGAAAAAAAGAAAAAAGAAAATTAATTTTAAATTGAAATTCTCAACTAGAACTAAAGTTAACAATAATACAAAACTTAAATTTGAAATTTGGAAAATTAAAATTAAAAACTTTAGAATTAACATCAAACTTAAGAAAATAAACTTAATATTGAAAAAAAAATTTTTATTAGATGTAATTTTACAGAAATTGTAATTATTTTTAAAAGAATGATCAACCAGTTATTGATCATTCTTTTTCTAAAAATGGGAGGTGTAGTGTGTTTGACTAAGTCTTAGTTACCATGCCTTATGCATGTAACTAAATACTCACATTCCGCTGAGTTATTTGTCCACACACTCTATAGCTGGCTCACCTGTAAACCGCTGAGCCAGCTAAATCCCACGGTTATGTATTATTATAATTATCTATAGATATACGTGTGAATGTGTGAGTGAATGTAATATTTGTAGGTAGATTTAAGTTGAGTAATTAATAAAGAGTTTTCAGTTCAGTCCGGAGAGCCAAACTGATGTGGTTTTATTATACATCTTTAAGTATACCGATCGAATCAGAATCACTATCTGATTCGATTTAACGATGTCCGTCCGTCCGTCTGTGTGTCCATGTAAAGCTTGTAATCAACTGCAGGTCGCAAATATGAATATATTTTGATGAAATTTGGTATTTAATCTTTTATCGGCCATGGGGAGAACACTGTTGAAATTGGTGAGAATCGGTCCATGTTCAGACCTAGCCCCCATACAAATGACCCCTATGAAATCAACATATATTGCCATAAGATCCAAATTGTCATACAAATTTTTGTCAAATTGGGTTTGTATGTATATATTACATCCATTAATCAGTAGTCCAAAAATGATCCCTATTGGACAACTCTTAGTCATAGGCCCCATATAGAGCTGCTTCCTGATCTGCACTTAAATCTACCAAAAAACAATAATATTGCACTGATTCTTCTCAAATTTTGTTTGCATATATTTTTGCACAATATAAGAGACTTTACCAAACATGGTCAGGATCGGTCCATTTTTGGGCCTAGTCCCCATATAGATATACCATCCGATATGAACTTTTTCATATCTGCAGCCGTAAAAATTAATAAAAATCCCACTCAAATTTGGTTTATGCTTATTTTCTATATCCAGTTAGTTGGGCCTGAGAGATTGGGTCTCTGAACGCATGGTATAGGGTATCGTATAGTTGGTCTAGACCGACTATAATTTTCTTACTTGTTTTTCTATTAGAATTAAAATTATTTTAGTTTGGTTCTTCCTAATAAGTAAGTTGAAGCATTCAATCAATTATAATAGCTGCCATTAAGATACACAATTGTCTTTGGCCATACTTCTCACATCTCAAAATTGTTTCTGTTTATTTAATCTCTTGACATAGAGCATTAATTTGCTATATTACGTGTAGAAACGTTTACCAAGACAGCAATTAAAACTTTTTTTTGCCCATTTAGTACTTAAAATGTTAATGTTTAATGAATTGATTTTGGAATTTCAAAATAAGTTGAGATTTTTGACAGTGTCATGAACTTTAGCATAAAGTTGTCTCCATCTTTTGTACAAAATTTATACTTCATAATAATAATGGTTTTGGTGACTGACAAAAACAACCCTAGAGTACCCAGAACTATTTTTTTTCTGCTTTCAGTTTATTTTCGGATAGAATGAGGATAAAAAATAAGATTTGTAAAAAAAACTGGACACCGGTATTGGAAAATAAATCAGTCCGGTTGGCATTAAAGGATTCAAATTGGCTTAAATATAAAGCATGACTTTATTGGTCTATAACTTTAAAATTGACAGATTAAGGGACATTTATGTAAATAGAAGGAACAGCGTAACTCTTCTTTCCTTAACCCTTTTTTCATTTATAAGACCTTTTATGGTTTTTTCATAACTAAAATGAAAAATTTATGAAAAAATTCTTCTTAGATTTGCTTTTGGATATAGCAATTTGGTGTTAGTGCACATATTTAAACGAGCTTTTTATGTTTGATTGAGGCTCTAAAATTAGTTTTAGTAAAGTTGTTAAAAATAACACTTTTTCAACTGGCCTCAAACGGACTCGAAATCAGTATATTAATTAATCAAAAGTCAAGCAAATCGAAAAAAGTCTAAATTTTTTGAGCAGTGTTATTTCCCGCATTTAAGATAGAATGCATGTATAAATTATATCCATAAATGTTCCTTAATTTTATAAAAAAAAACTTTAGCTAGGAAATCTGCGTTTCTATACAATGCTGCCATTATACTACGTACAGACGGACAAGGCTTGTTGGCCTTCGAATTTTAAAGACTAGAAAAACTTTAAACATGTAAAAGAATCATGTCTTATACGAGTAATTGAAATGCACTTCCAATCCTAATATCACTGGGAACTTGAGCCAAAAACCCAACCATACTCTTAACATGTGTGTGGTCTGATTCTTTTTGATAGATTTACAATTATTTAGTTTTTGTGTGTGTTGTTTTTCTTTTTTTTTTTTTTTGGCAAGCATGAACAAACATGTCGTCGACAAGCCTTCTATTGGTTTGCTCTTTTTTTTTGTGTTTTTCTAAAGTTTTGTCGAACTGAGCGCACAAGCAATAAGAAATCCAACAAAAACAAAAGTAAATGCAAAAATAATCGATTGAACGTGTTCAACATCACATGAATTACAATTACGACACCTGTTGCATGCCGCCGCCGTCAACCAAAACAAATAACAACAACGACAACAACAACAAACAAAACACTTCATACTCAATTTTGCCTTTTGGAAATATAAAAACACCATTATAAGCCAAATATCGAAAACGAAAACAGCTGAAAACATTATTATGAATTTGTAATAAGGGTAAATACGGCTACAGCAATAACAACAACAATGTGCATAATGTGCATTTAAGGCACCAAAATTTTGCCACACTTTGGCATGAATGCAAGCGCCAGACATTTATAACGAAGACATAAACTGCATCATCATCATCAGCATCCACCACCACCGCAAAACAGACCAGACCACACCAGATCCGATTGAACGAACGTCATTTCTGTGGGTGACACTGGCTCTTCTTCTTCTTCCGATTTGTTTACCCCCCCGCCCCCACAGTACAATTGTTGTTGTTATAATCATAATCCATAATTAAAACACAAACTCAATTCTTGACGTGTTATTTCTTGTTTTTTTGGGGAAAATTTTGTGTGGATAATTTTAAACATTGTTGTCGCGTCATTTTGTGATCTTTTTTTAATGTCATTAATGCATATTTTTGTAGTTTATTGTACTATTTATAAATATAATTTTTATCAATGGCGATTTTCGTGGGGAAAAGTGTTGCTAATTA
Organism: Cordilura impudica; assembly: GCA_963682025.1. NCBI lineage: Eukaryota > Metazoa > Arthropoda > Insecta > Diptera > Scathophagidae > Cordilura > Cordilura impudica. The sequence continues at coordinate 312,410,370 of OY821517.1, forward strand.
TAGCACTATGAATTCATTTTCATTCGGGTGGGTTTCTATTTTTAAAATTTGTTTTTTTAATGCCAAAATCAAGCAAAAATGCAAATAATATGCAAGCATTTTAAAATCTTATATAATCAACTAAATAGTTGATGTATTGCAATAGAAATATTGAATAAATTTAGCATCGTATCGCAACCAAAATAACATTAAATTTCATTTAAAACTCTTTAAAGTTAAAAGTATTTACAAAAAATAGTCTGTTTTAATCAGAGTTCAGAAAAAAACACACACTGAATAAAAAACTCGTACATATATGTAAACAAACATAACTTAGACCAACACACACATATTTTTATTTTCATATCAATTATGTTTGTTTTTAAATTTTCTTCGGTGCCCAACACAACCATGACTGTGTTCGTTTTAATATTTCGTTATTTACACGAACATTTTTGTATCACGTACTTTTTTTTTCAATCACACATAAAGCACACATTTTTGAGTGTTGCTTTATTTGAAGTTCATGTTCTGGTACGTGTACTGAAAAAAAAAACAGAACATGTACAATAAACAGGTTCGAGTTCAGTTATATTTTAAGTCATGTTGTGGCTCGTGTAGTAAGAAAAAACAGAACATGTACAATAAACAGGTTCGAGTTCAGTTATATTTTAAGTCGTGTTTAAAATATAACTGAACTCGAACCTGTTTATTGTACATGTTCTGTTTTTTAAGTCGTGTTTAAAATATAACTGAACTCGAACCTGTTTATTGTACATGTTCTGTTTTTTAAGTCGTGTTTAAAATATAACTGAACTCGAACCTGTTTATTGTACATGTTCTGTTTTTTCTTACTACACGAGCCACAACACGACTTAAAATATAACTGAACTCGAACTTGTTTATTGTACATGTTCTGTTTTTTCTTACTACACGACTTAAAATATAACTGAACTCGAACCTGTTTATTGTACATGTTCTGTTTTTTCTTACTACACGAGCCACAACATGACTTAGAATATAACTGAACTCGAACTATGAGTCTATTTCTCTTGTTATAATATTTTTTTATTTTTTTTTTTGTATTTTTTTTTTTTTTGTTTGAATATTACAGCAAAGTAATAAGATTATGTGTTAAACAATAAGTACACATCGAATAAACGATTGCAAAAAGGAAAAAAAAACACCGATCTCCGCTAAACGTCCGTTTATCATGAAGGTCATGATCGAACTCCATATTTTTAAATAAAAATTATCGAAAACGACTTTTTCTATTAAATACCATGAAACCACTATCTAGAAGTTAAGAAAAATAATTCGGTTAATTTTTATTTATTTAAGGCTTCAGTGCTCCTGGAAGCAAAATATTCCATTTTGATAAATCTTTGGTGCAATTATCTTTTAAGCAATTTTGTTACAAAATTATTTTATGTATAAAAACCATCTATATTTTTCTAAATAAAATAAGAAGACCCACAAATGACACAAAGCTAATAAAAGACAATTTATTCTCGAAATCCGCAAAAATAAACTCCTTGTCAAAAAAATTCTGGGATAGGGATTTACTTAAGAATTCACACAATTAATCTGTAACATGTACTTAACAAAACCTTAGAGTACCAGATCCATTTTATTAAATTTTTTTAAAGAAAATTTTTTAAAACTTGAAAAGGGAGTTTTCAAAATTTTATCAAAAAAATATCCCATGTTCGATCTCAATGCGCAATAGGTTAACAACGTGGTAATAAAACAATACTTCATATGTGAGTCCTTACAAATATAGAGACAAAAAAAAATTATGGCTTTAATCAATTTCTCAAAGTTGAAAAAAATGCCATAAAATTTCATGACCTAGTTTTTTTGGCACAAAAGTGGTATGGGGCATTTGCTATTTCTTGGCGAGTTTTTATTCGATTTTGAAGTTTTATAGGTTTTTGAAGAGATAATTTAGTACTGAAATCGATTCATAAAACAACATGTCGAACAAATTAAGCTATAGAACGAAATATTCGTAAAATTTGAAAAAAAAAAGTCATATTTTCGCGATATAAACACACTTGAAATTTTCAATCGCGTTGAGGCACGACTAAATGTTTTTTGATTGGCCCACAACTTTTTATTTCTAATTTTTTTTGATATTCGCATATTTCTAGGGGGTGAGACCGAGAGTTTGAACACTTTTTTTATGAAGGGCCACCCTAGGGAATACTGAATAACTTAAAAAAGCGATTTCTACAGGTTGGATATTTTTGAATTCATTTGGACTACTTTTTCAATACACCCTTATTGCTGCAACTTCTATAACATATGCGAGCATCTCGTGCGGTATAACGTTGTTTCAGAAACTGCACTGTTTGACTTGCAGAGTGGGTCAAAGCGGCCACTTTTGGTCATGGTATTTCCTGGATATCGTGTGGGTTCTTCTCCCATCCCAAAATGTGACAATTTTGCATATTAATGCATTAAAATGGGCCTTGTGGGTCATAAAAATTTTCTCCCAAAATTCGAGTTCAGGGCAAACGATTTGAGCGACTCACAGTGGCGCCTTTGCCCAAATAGTGTGGCAAAAATGAAAAATTAAATAGAAGCATTCAGTAAAATCAATAAATATATAGGATAGAGGATTTCTCACAGATTAAGAATCAATAAACGGTTTTAAAATCGCATAAAATTATGGATGATAGAGCTCCGCAAAGTTGGAGTTTTTAGATTTTTGGAAAAGGAGCAAAATTTTTTGAAAAATATCCTCTTTCAAATCAGATTGTAGGCAAACTAGTTAACCGATTATAACGCTTTTGGTGGTGGGTTTTAAAGTTTCTATAAAACAAAGTAAAAATGATGTCATTTGGTCGTTTACTTTTCTACAGTCTCAGTTTTTCGTAGCTTTTCTAGTTTGATAGAATAGAATTAAAAATGTTTAAATATGTTTACTTAGATATTAGCTAAAATTGTTCAGTAATATAATACTTTATCTAACTAGTTAAAGTGAACTTGGCTGCATATACTTGCTTATCTGCAGGCCACAAACATAAAGTTGTAAAAACATATTGACAAGCACTGGAAAGATGGTTAGATGTATTTTGCCATAACTCAGTAAACAATTCATCGATTCAAAAGTTGTATGGCTTATTTTAAAGGCTATAAAATACCAAAATATTATTCAATTTTCGCAGATTTTTATCTTATTTTTCACGATTTTTTTTTGGTGCTTGAAAACAGAAATTTAAATTTTTTCATACTTTATTTTGATTTTGATAGGACGGCGAAGTGTTTTTAGAAGATTGTTAATGTTTTGTAATTTTTATGTATAGGCAATAATAAAAGCTGCAAATTTATAAATGAACTCAGCACAATAAAAAATTCGCTTGCGCTACCTGAATTATTTTTAAGCGGCCCAAAATTTTCGGTGTTCAAATTTTGTTAATGAATTCAATATAATAAGAAATTTACATTCAAAAATAGAAAAAAATTAAAACAAAATTTGCTTGCGCTACCTAGATTATTTTTTAAAGGTAGAAAATTTACAATGTATGTATTTTGCAACAATTAGAAACTTTTGACCTGATGCCAGCTCAAGAAATGAATTTAACATAATAAAAAATTTGCACTTAAAAATTTAAAACAACGAATAATGAGGACCTTTTCAACATGTTGGCGGCCTTTTCAGACCCAATAATTTCATCACGTAGGCATGCAAGATCTCGAAAGGATTTGGAAGAACATATTTATAACTCCGATATGTTAAGTCCATTGGATATCGCTCTCAATGCTAATGACTATTTTAAGGAAAACTGACTAAAAAAAAAAAAATTATACTAGTTTAAAACAAGTAAGAAAATTATAGTCGGTCTAGACCGACTATACGATACCCTATACCATGCCCTTTCTCTTAGGCCCAACTAACTGGACATAGAAAATAAGCAAAAACCAAATTTGAGTCTGATTTTTATTAATTTTTTTTGGCTGCAGGTATGAAAAAGTTCATATCGGATGCTATATCTGTATGGGGACTAGGTCCAAAAATGGACCGATCCAGATTATGTTTGGTAAAGTCTCTTGTATTTTGCAAAAATATATACAAACAAAATCTGAGAAGAATCAGTGCAATATTTTTGTTTTTTAATAGATTTAAGTGAAGATCGGGAAGCAGCTCTATATAGGGCAAAAGGGATCATTTTTGGACTACTCATTAATGGACGTAATGAACGCATACAAAACCCAATTTGAGTAAGATCTATATGACAATTTGGATCTTATGGCAATTTATGTCGATTTCATAGGGGTCATTTGTATGGGGGCTAGGTCTGAACATGGACCGATTCTCACCATTTAGCGTTCATCCCATGGCCGATAAAAGCTTATATACCAAATTTCATGAAAATATATTCATATTTGCGATCTGCAGTTTGATTACAAGCTTTACATGGACACACAGACGGACGGACGGACGGACGGACGGACGGACATTGTTAAATCAACTCAGAAAGTGATTCTGATTCGATCGGTATAATTAAAGATGGGTCTAGGTCAAATATTTTTTGTTGTTACAAACAGCAGCACAAAGTCATTATACCCAAACCACATAGTGGTATAGGGTATAAAAAATATTTCAAAGATGTGTATGTGAAATATTAATAAAAAATTTAATATTAGTTTCACATATTTTATTTTTTTTTTTTTTATTTATTTATTTATTAAGTCTATGGTAAAATCTTACAGACTGTTAAGTATAATACAGAGAAAAAAAAAATATAATATATACAAATCCTTAAATCAAAAATTTGAGATTGTGTATTTAAAAATAATATAATATTGCGTTTAATAATATCATCATTTAAAGAAAAATCAATTAAATTGTATAGATCATTGAAATCATGGCACATTCTTCTAAATGGATCAGCATCGGCAAACTTTTGACGACAGATTGGGATAAACAGTGGAGTGTAAAAACGTGTTGACCGTGCCGGAACGTTCATGGAGATGTTGTCCTTAAGAAAATTTCAGCATATGTCGCCTCGAATTAAGTTAAATAAAAACATAACATTAAGCATTGTTCTTCGGCTTTTTATATTAGAGTGGTATTTTTTTTCTAGACTTTCGGATTTAAACAATATGTATTGTGAAATTATAAGTCTTTTGAGTGGTTCATTAACAAAATTTCAATGTGAAATTTGGAATTTTGTGAACTTTTGGTGTTTTTCTTTATAAAATAAAATCGGGAAAATAGGTTCAAAAGTGGTTCATTAAAATTTTACAGTCTTTTTCTTGCATTATTTTGGTAAATTTTTAAAATATAATACAATTAGCAAATTTGTCAACGGGGACTAGGTCCAAACGAAGACCGATTTAAAAGATTAATACCAATTTTGACGGAAAATTTGTATGTGGACTAGTTCCAAACATGGGCCGATTCCAACAAATTTAAATATGGTTCGTCTTTGGGTAAAAAACACTTTAAGTTCCAAATTTCAGCGCATTATCTTTATATCTGCAATATGAAATATTAGCACCAAAATAATATTGAAATTTGATAGGATATACTGAAGCCCCCTGCGGACCTACCACTCATTTTAAAGGTAAGGAAGTCATCTTTCAAAACCATTTATAATTTTTAAATTACCTTAATTAGTTTAAAAGTTAGGAAGCCGTCCCCGGTCTTCCAGAAAAATTTTTTTTTTGTCAATTGGACTTCTAACCGAAGCAAATGTAAATCAGCCTTCAAAATGTGCCGCAAAGTAGTTCTACTGAAGCCAACCAAGAACTGTTTATTATGGTTCTATATAGTTCTATTATAGTTCTATAATATGCAGTTCTTGGGCCAACACTCTCTCATACCGCTGCAACCAGTTCATTGGAATGTCTTGGGTGTTGATGATCGACACACAGACGATATCCCACTATCACGTCCTCAACAAAATTAGACAAGAACAGTATAAACAAGTAAGAAAATTATAGTCGGTCTAGACCGACTATACGATACCCTATACCAACCGTTTAGAGACCCTATCTCTTAGGCCCAACTAACTGGATATTGAAAATAAGCAAAAACCAAATTTGAGTGGGATTTTTATTAATTTTTTTGGCTGCAGATATGAAAAAGTTCATATCGGATGCTATATCTATAAAGGGACTAGGTCCAAAAATGGACCGATCCTGATTTTGTTTGGTAAAGTCTCTTGTATTTTGCAAAAATATATACAAACAAAATCTGAGAAGAATCAGTGCAATATTTTTGTTTTTTAATAGATTTAAGTGAAGATCGGGAAGCAGCTCTATATAGGGCCAAAGGGATCATTTTTGGACTACTCATTAATGGACGTAATGAACGCATACAAAACCCAATTTGAGTAAGATCTATATGACAATTTGGATCTTATGGCAATTTATGTCGATTTCATAGGGGTCATTTGTATGGGGGCTAGGTCTGAACATGGACCGATTCTCACCAATTTCAATAGCGCTCATCCCATGGCCGACAAAGGCTTATGTACCAAATTTCATCAAAATATATTCATATTTGCGACCTGCAGTTTGATTACAAGGTTTACATGGACACACAGACGGACGGAAGGACGGACGGACGGACATTGTTAAATCAACTCAGAAAGTGATTCTGATTCGATCGGTATAATTAAAGATGGGTCTAGGTCAAATATTTTTGGTTGTTACAAACAGCAGCACAAAGTCATTATACCCAAACCACATAGTGGTATAGGGTATAAAAATGCAGAACGTTCTCAGAAGAACGTCCAATAGAGAGAACGTTCTTACTTAAATTTATAAAATTGTTAAAAAATTTAAAATTTTCAATTAAATGGAATTTAAAATAATCTAACCCATAAAAACAAAGATTTTATTAAAACTCTTTCTTTCCTTATGCATATGAGTTTTTAATTTCTTCATGACTGTGTGTGACTATCTTAAAATTAATCTTTGGACAAAACTAGACCGTGAGCCAAGTTTCAGATGAATTGGATAAGGGCGAATGGGGTTGGTCCACGATAGACAGACAGACAGAGAGTATGAGTTAAAAGAAATAGTTTAAAAAAACAAGCTCTTTGCAAGATTTGAACCAGCAAACACGGAACTCGAAGACGACAACTCTAACCACTTACCCACAAGCAGTTGTTAATTTTGTCGGTTTATAGTCATGGTAAAGAAATTTATGCTTTTTGTCAATAAAATGAAAATACTTGCAAACAATACAAATCGCAGTACGTAAAAACTTTTATGTTAAAAGAGAAAAAAATTAAACACAGAAAAAGAAAATAATTTAAAAGTTTTTTTCTTGTAGAAATTTCAAGAAGTTTAAAAAAAAAATTAATAACTAATTTATAATTTTATAAAAATAAAAAAGGGAAAATATTTAGTGATACATATATGCAAATTAAGATATGACCAAGATTTTAACCAATCTTGACAATTTTTTTTGTTCTTCAAAGTACCAAAATGTTTATGGGACTCAAGCCATGAGCAAAACATCAAAACAAAACATCCCAACAAACCAAAACAATGTAAAGTCAGTTTGTATTGCAAACTTTTTCTCCACTTCATTTATATTTTGCTTGTGGAATGGTTTGTTAGGATAAACTTTCATAGCTATGGACGTTCTCTCTTCGACGTTCTTTTTTGAACGTTCTCTTTATTGGCGTTCTTCTGAGAACGTTCTGCAGTTTTTCTATAATTGAACAATATTTATATATACATGATCGAAAGCAAAAAAAAAACTTTTCCGCCCATGTTCAAATCCCAATTATAATTAATAAAAAGAATTTTTTGTTTTGTTTATTTATTTAAAATTAATTTTTATTTATATTAATTTTTTATTATTTTTTTAAATAAAAACTCATAAAAATAAATTATATAAAATAATTATTTATTTCATTATATCGAAAATTCTAAAACTACTTTTCTATTCTGTTATATACAGAAACAATGTTGATAGATAAAAAATTATATATACACATGTATCTACATATAAATAGACATGTTTATCTTAAATCTAGGTTCTGGTTTCACCGTCCCCACTCAGGTTTGCACATCGTCTATAATATACTGTTCTTGGTAAAGTTTACATGTTAAAAATTTTACTGAATTGTGTCCTTTAGTCAATCGCTTAACGAATGTCAAAGTTATTTAATGTTGGCGTACCGAAAGAAAAGATTTCTGAAGTTTGACAGAGAAAGCCTTACAAATGTCGTTGTATGCTTATCCCATTTTGCGGGTGTGCGAGCCAATTAATGCACCATGACTCACAATCACCACAATCTGGCTGCATGCATAGCTGTTTTCGAGGCAGTCTCCTAATCTTAACACTTTGACGACGATCGTAAAAGGGTCATAGCATTCTCATATTATGGCGTCTGTCTCCGACAACTTATCATATTAGTGCTTACTAGAGCTGAACGGTACTACCTGCGTGAAGCTGATAGCGTAACAGTTATCCCATGTCTAACTAACTAATCCCATGGCAATGAAATGCCAGTGATATCGCTCTGTGCTGGCACCCAGATGTCAGTTATTTTCGAAAGTTTCGGTATCTCATTAACAGACATCCGCCATTCTGGCACAATAACCAATTTTTTGTGAGTGAATATAAAGATACCCCTGTTTTTTTTTTATCTGTTGGCAGTCTATACATAAATAGCTTTTTGATGGCAATAAAATCTGAAGTGTTGCGGTGGGCACGTTGAGTCCCACTGACCAACACTATATAAAAATAGTGAAGCTCGAGAAGTTGTAGTTTTTACAGATCCTAGTGAAATTGAAAGCTTAACTTGTTCATGAATTATTATGTCCTTTGCTTAAGAGAGGACTAAAATGACCCTTAAGAATGGTAGGAAATTTTATTTTTGCATCTAATTTTTTTTCAATGTTTTTTTTAATCTATAAATATAACAGTTATATATAAAATTTATATATTAATAAGATTCATTAAATTGTGAGTTTTTAAATAAAATGCATTAAATTTCATTATAAATAATTTTATGATAGCCTAAAGATATGATAATCGATTTTCGCCAATTATTTTAGAGTTTTTTATTTGAAGCTTAAATATGTATATAATGTATGTGTTATTAGCAACTTTAAATGATTACTATTGCAAAAAAATATAGTGCACATCCGTAAAAGTGGTGCACATCTCTAAAGACATAACTTTCAAGTGGTATATTTTTTGTCAAAATCTGTTGATTATTCACAGTTTAGGAGATGTCACAAGAAATCTCCTGGCCTATTAATATAACTGATGTACATACAACTGGAAAAACTCTTAATAAAAAATAAATAAAATTATAAATAATACTATCCACCACTTTGAGGGATTTTGTTAAAAATTAATATTCAATTTTTTTAGGTACATCTATGGATGGATATGGAACTATGCATTGATTCCTCGGTGCTGACTTCTTAGTGTGATATCTAGCAGTCTGAGACAAGCGCCATAGCTGTTAAACAATCTACATATTCCATATCGATTAGTTGAACTTTTACACAATTTACACTTTTTAAACCTTTTTTTTTTTTGTCTGTGTGGGTTGCATTTGTGTTTTTTTTTGGTGTTTTTCCATAGCTGTTGTCATTTCCACAGTATCATAGACATATATTTATTTATATACTTAACAACAATTGACTTTTAATATGCCAAAAGATTAGCCTAGAAATACAGGTAGAAACTAAACAAATTTAAATCGGCAAACACACTTTTTTTTGTGGACACCTTAACAACTAGCCAACAATGTGCAAAATAACAATAGTCTTTTTTATTAAAACTGTAAAACACAAATTTTAATAAAATTTAAGAGTAGGCTGAAATATGCCACCATACCACCATACAAACATACACAAGATTAAACATACAATAAACATAAGTCATAGTCATATAAATTGCAGCTTGTCGTAACTTAAGACAACATCATTTCGCTTAAATAAAATTGTTATAAATTATGTGTAAATTAAAATTATATTTGGCATATTGCAATGTTGTTGTTCTTGTTGTTGTAATTGCTAAGTATATGTACAACTATAAACACGACTTAAAAAAAATAATATGATCAAGTGAATGAACATGGTATTTATTTTTAAATCAATGATGTAATAACCCAAAAATTATGTTCAACTGACAGTGGTTTAAGTCAGGTCGAAGAGAGAGATAGAGAGATTTAATATACTCTTGCTAGAAAAATTATCCGTACAGCTAAAATTAACAATATCATACTACAAAAAAAAAAAATAAAAAAAAAATTACTAAGGTGAATTATTATTTATAATTTTTTTCGACAACTAAATTATTAAACTGTTTATTATTATTTTTTTTAATTTATTTAAGGTTTATTGCCATTAACAAATTGCACCAACTTTTGAAACCGATGTCTTCAGATCGGGATGAAATTTGCACCAAGGTTAGTGCTATTGGATAGTAGTTTAGACACAATTTTTCAATAAGATCGGTCGAGATCTCTCTGAGTTAGAGGGATCAAAATTTGACATTTTGGCCAAACAGGTGTTTTTTCCCATCCATGTAACTTAGTACCTATCGTTCTTACAAAATTTCCCAACCAAATAGTTTAGATAGCTATTTCTTCAATATTTCGGAAGAAAATACTTAAAAAAAAAAAAAAATTTTTAGACTTTTTTTGTTGCTAAATTAGAGCATTTTTTGCCTTTATTTTCAAAAAGGGCATTTTTTTTTTTTTTTTTTTTCATAAGAAAGCTTAGGATTTTTCCTTTAAGAGCTTTTTGGTCGCTTAGTGGGATGGGAGTGGGATATCTATCAAAATAAATGGTTTGTAGCTCAAGACAACGGTTTTTCAATTTTTCACAAATGCACTATTTTGAATTTTTTCCGATTTGTGTCTAAAACCTTACAAATAAAACTTATACTGAGAAACTAGACAAACTAAACTTTCCGAAGGTATATAACATACCCTCGATACTGTAATACCCAGATTATGTTAACCTCATGAAAAAAATCGCTTTTTTTCTATAGAAATGTTGAAAAATTATTATTTTTTATTTATTTTTAATAATAATTAAATTAATGTATAATAATAATAATAATATTAAAAATAAAAAGATAAATAATTTATTAAAATTTAATCTTAATTGCATTAGATCCATTTATATCATAACTATTTTTATACTTAATTTATTGTAGCTGATGAAGTATTTAAGTCTTGTAAATTTTTAAATACCCAGTCTTTCATCCAGCTTTTTTGTCGCCTTTATTTACTGCGTTTTTTTGTCAATCCTTTCTTGGCGTTACTAGGTTCAGCTGTTGATTTCGCTGCTGGTTTATTTGTTGTCTTTGGAAAGAAATCGAATTGAAAAGAGGCAGAAAACTTTTTCAACTTGAGTCTTCCATCGACAAGCGGTATAAAAGCATGGTATTGAGCGGTGCCATCGATTGTTACCACAGCATCGAATCTGCTCTTCAGTGTTTTCAATGTTTCCTGATGATCCTCTTTGCTACTAAAAATTATTTTAGTTTCTTTACAATAACTCTTTGCCCAATGGAATAAAGCAGTCGCATCTAAGATGCGATCTTGATGCTCATTTACCATGAGCAGTAGGATGAAAATGCCACTCAGCTGGCATTCCAAAATCTTTTTCCTGGGCCATAAGATTTGCCAAGCTACTTTTGTTTTTAAAATGTTGACGAGCTCCGTCCGAAACGTAGTATACCTTATTTACTGTAAATTTAGATTTTAGAAATTTTAGTATTCTCTTCTGGTACTCATAAACTGCAACGGTATAATGTTTTAAATCGTCGGATATGATTGCCATACTTTTGTGTTCCAGTTTTTCATCTTTCATGTAGTAAATAACTACTGTGAATATAGTTGCTTGGTCGTTATTGAAGTGGAATGCTTGTATGGCATCCTGAAGAACATATTTATAGTTTTCTGCGAAATCATATGAAGTAGCGAATTCACCAGACTTCAAATTTATGTTCAAATCCTTGAAAGTCATGGTTTCTCAAGTTTAGCAATCCTGTACACATTTCTTCCACAAAATCATCCACATTTAAAATGATTGTTTTCAATGTGCACCTGTCAGTCTGAATCCAAGAATCAAATTTGACCTCGTCTATATATTCTCGATCTAAGGAGTTGATTAAATTTTCTTTGATGAATGTGGTTTTCAGGCAGTTGGTACATTCACCTAAGTGGCAAGAAGTTGTTGCATTAGGACACATAGTCAATTTAAGGCAATCGCGGTAATCGTGTAAATATTCTGCCGAATCATCTGTTAAATACTTTAAGTTGATTTCCTTCAACATCAGTTTAACATTTTCATGGTAAATGCAAACGCATACTGTGTGAGTTCCGCTGCTATCTGCCAAAACGCAATTTTTTGGCCTCATTTGGGTTAATTTTGTGAAGCCAGTTTTGACATCCTCGTGTTCAGATTGAAATGTTGCAAATAACTCTTTCAGGTTACATAGAACCATTCTCTTCTGTTATGTTCTGGAGTTATGTTACATACCTTCGGAAAGGTTAATTTGTCTAATTTCTCAGTATAAGTTTTATTTGTAAGGTTTTACACACAAATAGGAAAAAATTCAAAATAGTGCATTTGTGAAAAATTGAAAAACCGTTGTCTTGAGTTACAAAACATTTATTTTGATAGATATCCCACTCCCATCCCACTAAGCGACCAAAAAGCTGTTAAAGGAAAAAATCCTAAGCTTTCTTATAAAAAAAAAAAAAAAAATAAAAAATGCCCTTTTTGAAAATAAAGGCAAAAAATGCTCTAATTTAGCAAAAAAAAAAGTCTACAAATTTTTTTTTTTAAGTATTTTTTTCTGAAATATTGAAGAAATAGCTATCTAAACTATTAGTAGGAAATTTTTTAAGAACAATAGGTAATAAGTTACATGGATGAGAAGAAACACCTGTTTGGCCAAAATGTCAAATTTTGATCCCCTCTAACTCAGAGAGATCTGGACCGATCTTATTGAAAAATGGTGTCTAAACTACTATCCAATAGGACTAACCTTGGTGCAAATTTCATCCCGATCGGAAGACATCGGTTTCAAAAGTTGGTGCACTTGACATAACGTAAAAAACTAAGCCATAAAATTCAAGTTTTAATTATACACCCTTTCTTTGTAAATAAGTTTACAAACATGTATTTAAATAATTGTTTCACTAAATATGTCGAGAAAAATATCTATGTCAAAAATCTAAAATTTTGGTATAATTCCGAAAAAGCGAAAATTATACTATAATTAAATTTTTAAAAGAAAATTTTTTATATCGTATATGTTAATCATCGGCACAAGTCTGCCTGCAAAGTCTCAGCTCGATTGGATGACAGGAAAAGGGTTAAAAATCGATCCAATTTTTTTCGGTGCTACACCCATTTGCCCGATCCCGCCCATTTATTGGTCCACTAATCACATTAATAACTCATGATCTCAAACGAAGTCCCAAGGGTTTCTCTATTGCAGTACTCCAGATATATGACATTATCTTATCCCGCCCATTTTTTGTTTGATAATTTTTTTCACTGCAGTGAGTCCGCTCGAGTTTCAGCTCGATTGGATCATGGGAAAAGATCCAACGTTATTTCGGCAGACAAACAAGCAGACGGAAGTGCTGTGTTTTACGTGAGTATCTGTATCGTTGACATAACCTCACGGTGCTATGAACACTGGATCGGAATATGCGCCGACCACCGCCCCCTTGTATAGGAGACAAGCAGATACTACGGGTTAAAATAAAGGGGTAAAAAAGAAAAAGTACCTTTGAAACATTACTTATTCCTATTAGCTGCTTTGGGACCACTGTGAGCCGAATTGTCACCGACTTAACCGACTTTAAATTTTCCTCTTTACTAATTTTACTCATTTTAACATTTCGTTTGAGGTTATTTTATGCGTTCCAGTAAATCCCACTAATTCAGACGTAGACACTGTAGACACTTCTTTTGATCGCAGGACAGAAACCATTCGAAGGCTCTTCTCTCACCGTAGAATCCGAAGACTTGTCGTTGTAGGGAGATCTGGCGTGAACACTCAGATGATGTTCAATATTAATGCAGTACACCGTGCTGATATCAGGAAATATGTTGTAGGTACGAGTAAGGAAGTAGTATTTGTGGATATTTGACCTCAATTTATGTATATTGTAAGTAATAGGAAAGACCTCAGCCGGAAGTTTATTCCACATATGGCTTGTGCGTTTAATGAACCAATTTTTGCGGTAATGCATTGTCCAATGCACTGGACAATTGACTGCAAACAGATGTGATATACTAGATGAGCGAGTGGTGCGTAGAAAAATATGGACTATAGGGATGAGTTTACTCATCTCAGCAGAACACTTCCGATTGTAATATCTATAATACAGTGTAACGGAAGCAACATTCCGACGATGCCAAATTGCATCAACAGAATTGGTTACCCTACTATCACTGATAAGCACCAACGGTCCAGAAGCTTCAAAGTGACCTTAAAACTCCTGCCCTATATGGCAGTTGTATTCCATTTTTGGTATAAATAGCAAGGAGATCAGGAGCGCTATTATGTAATTCGATTCGAAACGAAAATATTTTCGAAATGAATTTCCTATTGAAAATTTAAATGGAATTACAATTTGTACGAATTCCTAAATTTTTTTCATTCGAATCGAATTACATAATAACCCCCCAAGATGAGTTTAAGTAATTCTTACAGGAATTTGTCATCTTTCGACAATTGAAAAATGTGTTAATTTTAATGGACATCACTCTGAATTTTCATGCCCAGAACACCAAAAGCGTCTGATTCCTCAATATCAACACGACATTGATGACTCAATTGCCAGTCTATGGCCATTGAAATATATCCTATTCACCCGACCCCGCTCAGAGAATATCATGACCCAAATCTCCCTTGGGATTGGTCTTTTATTGAAAGAATATGAATGACAAATACAGATATATACACTCCTGATGAAGTTGAAAAACTGTCAACGAAACGTAATTTATTTTATTTAAAACTTATAAGCTGACCATCATAGCCCAAAAGAAGTAACATAAACTCAAGATAATTGGTCATAAAACAATTTAATGACAAATATTGATGTTGTCTCCAAAAGAGTAGATAGAATTTGAAGTATGACATAGAAAGTCATTAAGAAAATTAAGAGAAAATGAGGAAGAAAGCACAGAGCCTTGCGGTACCCATGCGGTTAACCCAAACTCTTTGCATGAGACCCCATCTAAAACAAAGTTATTAGAAAAGAATTTGAAATATGCTTTGCAGTTTAAAAAAGCCCAAAATTGGAGTTATATTTTGAAAAATCGTGAACAGGATGAACCTTAAAAAGGCAATATAGCCAAGTTCTTGAAATAATGAATGGCTTACGTTAAGCTAGGTTGGTTTGATATATCCGTTGTACTCGGATATACACTTAAGCCAGAAGCTCGGCTTGAGGTGCGCTCTACATCTCCACATTCATCCGATTTTCTTCCCCTATATTAACTGAGAAATTCGGTTTTATCCGCAAATTTCCTGAGTGTTTTCCAGCTTATCCCCCTAAGACCCTTCAGGTTGGGAAAAATGCCATTCGTTAAATGTCTGACCCTTGTTCTCGCAAATTCAGGACTGTAACAAAGGTAGTGTTCTAAGATTCCATCATACTCTCCACAAGCTCTACATGTGGCCGATTCCGACCGTCATATACGGTATTGGTGGGCCATCAGTTCAGTGTGTCCAGTGAGGATCCGAATTACCCAACTAAGTTCCCTTATACTTATACCCAACTAAGTTCCCTTATACGGAGTGACCCATCAGTTTCCTCACAAATTGTTACATGCAAACTGGTTGCCCATTCGGCTGGTTTCAATTTGAGAGACTTAAAAGAAACTGGATTTTCTAAATTAACTATTTCCAGGAGAGAACCCTTGCTGGCCAGTTCGTCAGCATTCTCGTTTCCCATTATAACTGTGTCCTGGGAGCCAAGCAGTTTCTTGCTGAAAAGTTTGCAATTCTCCTTCTTATACTTGAGGACAGCCCTTGATCTAGTTTAGTCCAAGGAAATCGATTTGATAGACTCTCTGTACAAATTTTTACGTATCCGGGACTTGGGATTTCCCGTGCGTCAATAGATCTTATACATTCCGTTATGGCGGCCAATTCAGCCTGTAAGACTGAGTTGTGGTCCGGAAGGTATTTACCTATGCCAGTCTCAGTATGCAGACTAGATCCGTCCGTACAGTAGTGTGACCCTGGAAGGTATCGTACAATATTTCCACCTTTCCCTGTCTGGTATCCGTATACTGCTGACTGTGTTTGTCGACACTTTCGCGATTCTATCACAGCTAATATTCATTGTGTTTGGTGTCATATGGTCGTTGATGTATGCTCCTATTACCCTGAGTCGTAGCATGGCCAGAGCTGCCTCACATTTATTTCCAATCTCGATTGGGTGTGTAGACAGAGTAGTGTAGTCCATATTTATTCATTTTATTCATTTAGAGTTCACTTAAGTAAAATTCATTAAAACAACACCTTTACAAACAAATTTGCACCACTGTTTACTTGTTGGTTTTTCGCTTTTGTATTAAAATCGACAGCTTGATTTTGATTAATTCTAATCATAAAGGTATGAAAATTTTAAGAAACTTGAAAAAGAAACGCTGATATTAAATGCAAAACGGTTTTTTTCCAGTTGTTGGTGGTGTAAATTTATTTTAAACACACAAAAAACTGAGTGGGCTGCGTTTTATTTTTCTATGTAAAATTTTATTGGTCAAATTTCTAACTATCGACGGCTGATGTTTTATATGTTGAATGGTTGGTTGTACTATGTTCAGTGTATTTTATGGATGTGGTAATATTATTGGCGCCACTATGACCCGCGACAATTTCGTTGATATTATTGTTGTTGTTTTCAATGTTGACACAGGCAGGCCAGCAGTCAGGCGTTAATGTTTTATTTTAATTTAATAGTCCAACTTTAAATAATAATAAATAATTTCCAAAAAAAAAAAAAAAAAAAAATAATAAAGAAAGAAATAAAAACCTTTTTAAAACATCTTTTTACCAGTTAATCAAACATTTTTTTGGATTTCTGGTTAAATTTTATCTATTTTTCACGAGTCTTTTACACTTGAGCAGGTTTTTTTGATTTGTGATTTTTATGAAAATGTCTCTGAATTAGTGGCACGCTTTTTTGAAAATTTTTTTTGTTTTTTTTTTTGTTTCTAATTCGTTTATTGTATCAGCTAATTTCATTATCTGTTGATGATGATGATGATGATGATAATGATGATTATGCAAACATGAACCAAACATTCAAGCCAAAAAGGCTGCCAGCCATATATTGCGCCAAATCATAAGGTCTGTGGTTTTATTTAGTTCATCCTACACAAAACTTCTACTAAAATTAACGAATTTTGTATTTTTAGTGTAAATTATTACCAAACTTGGTGTATGCTTTTGTTTTTTTTTTTTCTTCTTATTGTTTTGCTGGTAAATTTGTCATAGGAAATTGTTATTTTTGTGTGTGGCATCATTTGTCAACTTGAATGGCACGTTCTCATTTGTTTTTAACCAATTTAAAATTTGTATATTATCTTACGGCAAGTGATCGATTTATGATCAGCGGTGGGAGTAAAAAGATGTTAATTGTTTTAACATTTTATATATACGGGTAACGCCATAAGATTAACTGTATTTAGGGGCATCAAACATAATGCATTGACCAAATTGATCGCGTTTTGCTTCGTTTCAAATGAAGAGCAAATATTTCAATATGTTAATTTTGAGCAAAATTTTAAATATTAGCATGTACTTCATTATATTTTTCTCCAATAAAATGTTCCATAAATTTTGTTATATATTCGAACTTCCATAAATTGAAGTTCTCCATAACTCGAATGAAAATGAATATATATTAATTCTATAATTTCAAGTAATGTGCAATTTCCTACAATTGCGCTTAACATTATTCCATTCGAATAAATTAAATAAGTGATCAGGCTCGAGGTCTGTGTTTATAATATTTTGTTTTTATTTTATTTTATTTTCAATATTTCGCCTACCGTCGCACAGTGGCGCCATTTGAGTTTTTTTCGTTTTAAAAATCATATGTTTTGAACCGAATAACATAATTGGACAGTTTAAACAGCATATGATAGATAACTGTTCAGCCTATGAAATGAGCGTTTGGAAAGGGTGCTACGCTTTGCAGGGGCCTACTTATGGGTTATCAAAGTTAAAATTTTTAGAAAAATCAATTTTATGGTAACTAAAAAAAATTATTTTTACATTTTTAGATTGTTTTTATTTTTTTTTCTTTAGGGTTTTATGTTTTAAATTATTACAAAACAAATTAAAAAAAAATTACTTCTTTTTTAAATTTATTTTTTCAATTTTCTGTAAAATTTTCATCACAATTCGTAAGAAAAGGTATATCTAAAAGACTAATCATTTCTAAACTATAATTATTTTCTAACTCTATTCGTGACTTCACATGCCGCAGGGAAGAAATAAGTGGATCGGAAGATGCTGCCAACATGTTGAAGAGGTCCTGTTCTGCAATCTATATTTTTTATAAAATTTGTTAAGAGACTCCTGTGCTTCTTCAGAAAGCTCTCCAATTGGCAAAGACTGGTACTCAATTATACCTTTGCCATCCGCCAATATTTTCTGGACGGTCAGGGTCAACTTCTTCTGTGGATACATTTCTGCTAAAAGAGATGCAGTTTTCGATGCATATTCTACATATTTTGTAGAATTGACATTTTCTTTGCAGTTTAAAACATTCAAGATCGTTTCCAATCTTTTCACGATTTGATTGTCAATTCCAGTGATTCTAGTTACTGCCTCATCATTTTCAAAAAATCTCCTAGAAGTGTTTCCATCGTTTGAGTTACCGTATCCATGCTTGGGACAGTCTACTTTTAGTCCAACTTGTTTAAAAAAAGCATCATGTATTTGCTTCTTTCTGATCTTTTCCTTATCCTTTATTGATGTATTTTCATCGAAGTTTTCCTCCTCTTGTGGTAGGGTATACGCCAGTTTTAGCAAGAACTCCATACACTTTATCACTGCGTACAATGGTGACATTCTATATTCGTAATTCTCCTCGTTTGTAGAATCGTTTAAATTACCAAAGTTCTTCTGACTCTTTTTGCAAATCGGGCATGACAATGTTGAGGTTATTCCTGTCAGTTCGTTTACGACTTTTCCGTCAACCATGGTCAGGTGGAACTCGTAATTGCATCCAATTTGCAGCTTTGTAGGCTTAATCTTGCTTATTTGTTCTTCAATGTTCTTCACCGTGGTCCTTATGAGTTTTGCCGATTCCCTTGCAAACTTAAACATTATTGGTCGGCAATAATACACTAATGACGGACGTGGATTTTTCCAGTGTAGGGAAACATCAGATTTTAGCCGCAAAGGAACAAGAGATGCCATAAACATATTTCCGTCCGATATTGTAGCGTCATCGGAAGATATCCTTTGCTTATAAACGCTTTGTCCGGATGATCCATCGCAGCCCCATTTGCTGAGGAATGTCAGTTTCTCAGGAAGAATTTTCACCTCATTTTCATGAAGATTCTCCAACAACCGTTTTGCTGTTTGGCTCATGAGATCCTGCAGATTGGCTTTCACAGAGACTTCCGTAAACTCCGTATGCAGTGGTCGTGAATTTATTTTGGCTTGCGTAATATGCTTGTATCGTGGTAAAACGTCACCCCCGTGTCGCATCAAGGATGCCCGTAGTATCTCATATTTTTCTTTGGAAAGTTGTAAGTCCATAAACAAGGCCAAGGCTTCTTCGGAACCATACTTTTTAATGTGTGCATTTGTGGGCGTGGGAATGCTTTCCTTAATCCTTTTTAGTCGCAGTGGGCTTGCATCAGTAACAGATTTTGTAATCTACGACCTAACTCTTTCACTATCCTTTGTATATTTAATATACAGCGCGACCGTCAAGTCATTGGTGGCATCGGCAAGTTTCCTCTTTCTTGTGAAATTTGAACACTCCTCAATACTTTTTTTTGGCCTTCCTTTTGCTCCTCTGGTTGATGTGGTGGGTTTATCTACTGCCAATATATCCAGGATGGTGTCCTCATTAAGCCAGTCTTCGTATTTGGAGTTGAAGTTCTGAATGGTTCGATTAGATTTCACCCATTTTGCCTTAATATTTGCATATATCAGATAAAAATTATTTTTTATAATTTCGCTTCTCTCAATATTTCCGTAGAAGCTATCAAGTTCTTCTAAAGCAGCTTCCGTGAAAAACTTTGGTGTGGTTGACCTTCTAAACAGTTCAAATAATTTTAAATTGTTTAACGCCATGGTTTCAGTACTTGTTGCGCCAACTTTCAGTCGTAGACTAATCCAGGCATTATGCTTATTTTGCAATATATAGGCTTATGCTACCATGCCTAAAAATTTACCTGTTCCCTGCATACATATGGATTTAGGCTGAATTATGCAATTTTGATATTATGCTCGTGTCTAAATAAGATTTGTGCCTACCTGGAGGGACCATAAGTCAATATTGTTCTTGACCATTTGTACTCCAAAGTAATTTTTAAGTGAGGTGCGTACCTGCGAATTTCTATGAGTAGTTTTTTGTGCATCCTGTGTCTGTAACAGAATATTGGGAGTAGACTTTGGCAGAGACTCACAGGTAGACAACCGACTTAAAATGCAATTTTCAAACTATTAGATCAAACTACTGTCAGTCAAAACATGTAAGGGATGCACGCCACACAATTTCTGCAACCATGTCTTTTTAACCTTTTTTAGCTCTAGAAGCCAAACGGGCACGTACAGGCAGATAAAACCTTTTGAATTATGTAACGAAATAATCAAAGAACATGCTTTGCAAAAATGGCAAATATAGAAAAATATAGATTTTTTTTATTTTCCGTCAAAGTTGAAAAATAGTGAAAAAACGGATAGTTTTTAAATAGTGATTTACCAGGAGAAACACAAAGCAAACAGTTAATTTTTTTTTATCATTATACATTTAATAAATACATCAATCAATACAAATAAAAAATAAGGCGATTAGTTACCTATTTTTCGTGATATTACACCCGAAATCGAATTGACTAAAAATTGTGTGTTTTCTTGAAAACCGAAAGTCGGTCAACTTTGAACGGTTATATCTTCTAAACTAAAAATGCGATATTATTAAGAGTAGCATATTTGAAATCGTTGAAAAGTTTCCTATAACATGGGTTTATCAAAAACTTCGTCGGCGCACATGAAAATTTTGATTTTTGCAATCTCGTTTGCTCTACGGGCGCCACTGTGCGTCGGCAAGCATCATCAGGAAATCTATGCAAAAACAATAATAACAATACAAATAAATCTATTTCATCACTGTAACGCAATACTGGTACAACACGACAAAAACAATAATCCAAAAATTATTTTGTGACTTTATGGTCTAACTTCTAACATTGCACTAAATTATCTAATTGGTTTTATTTATTATGTACAATATAACTCTTTGACAAATTTTCTATATCGGTTCGGTAGTTCATTCTCTTTTCTTGTTGATGTGTAACATTTCCAATGCAAATCTTCGTTTATATATTTCCTCTCGTTGCAAAATTTTTACGTTGTCAAAATCTGGTGTATGTCTTCTCATTGCACAGTTTTCTTTGTTATAAATATCGGAGTTTTGAATGCTCTCTGAGATTTTTGGTACATAGGACATTGCTTTATATATCCTATTAGAGTCATCTGTTGTGGGTCTTTCTGTAAATTAGTTTTTTAATAATGTGCTTTGGAAACGAGTTTTTTCTTAAAACATCATTTATTTTATGTAAATTTTCCCTATGGAATTGTTTGTCACTAATTGTTAACACTCTTTTAATAAAATTACTTGCAGTATTCATGATTATACTCTTTGGAAGGCACGAAAAATAATTAATAATTATTTCCGAAGAAGTTGGTTTTTCATACCAGTCAACTTTATTCTGATTTCCTCTCCTGATAACCATAATATCCAAATACGGCAACTGCCCGTGCTTTTCTTCCTCGATTGCAAATTTAATTCGGTGGTGAATTTTATTTAATACATTAAGTCGCTTTCCCTTACTATTCCAAACAGGTCGTCCACGTACTTTATTAATAATCTCGGTTTTCTGTCCAGTTTCTCGATGCTTTTTCTTAACAATTCCTCTATTACGATACCGGCCACAACTGGAGATGCCAGTGACCCCATCGGTAGTCCGCTACATTGTGTATAAATTTTGTCCTTTATACAGAATTTTAATATTTTTATTAATAAATTGTTAGCCCTATATAAGTGTGGTACGATGTCATCCCATTTATTATTAATAATTTCTATTGCATAGTCTACCGGAATACTAGGGAATAAAGATACTACTTCGAAAGCTATAAGTTTTTCGTCATCACATATTTCATTATTGTTTACGTTATTTCTAAATTGCACGGCATCCCTAAAATCTTTGTTAGAAACTTCCATAGTACATTAGACGGAGAGTTAATAGACGAACATATCGGTCTAAGTGGTAATCCATTCTAATGTATTTTCGGGAGTCCATATATTCTTGAAGCAAAAGCCGCATCACTAAAGCCTTTTCTTTCCTTTCGTTTTCGTAAGTGTCATTTCGATACATAAATGTCAGTTGCGCTTGATATAAATGTAAATAAAACCGTATTTTTTTTTATTACCATGGCATGTTTTAAAATGTTTGTCGATTGAAAAAAAATATAAACTAATCGAAGAAGTCGAAAAGGAAGATATGCTATCCCGGTTAGAATGATCTCAATGATTATTAAAAATAAGGAACCAATTATCTCCTCGTTTGAGTATGGATTTCGTCTATGTAGTAAAAGGACTAAATAGTCAGTATTTCAAAATATCGTTAAAGCAGTCCTTGATTGTTTCACGGAAGCTAGAAAAAAAAGTAAGAAATTTATAGTCTATCTAGACCGACTAGTTAGATACCTTTTAGGTCCAACTGATTAGATATAGAAAATAAGCATAAACCAAATTTGAGTGGCATTATTACTAATATTGTTGCCTTCGGATATATAAAAGTTCATATCGGAGCCTATATAAATTATGGGGACTAGGTCGAAAAATGGACCGATCCTGATCATATTTGGTAACGTTACTAATTTTTTGCAAAAACATATAAAGCCAAATATGAGAAAAATCTGTGCAACATTTTTGTTCTTTGAAAGATTTAAGTGAAGATCGGGAATCAGCTTCATATGGGGGCTATCACTAAGAATTGTCTTATAGGGTTTATTTTTGGACTACTGATAATTGGATGTTATAAACATACACAAACCCAATTTGACCGAGATCTAATGGAATATTATGGCAATTTAATTCGACCTCATAAGGGTCATTGATGAACCGATTTTCTACAATTTCAACAGAGTTCATCCTATGACAGATAGAAGACTGCAATAAATTTCTTCAAAATATGTTGCAATTTGCAGCCTATAGTTTGATTACAAAATTTGCATGGGCACACAGACAGACAGACTGACGGATATCGCTAAATCGATTCAAAAAGAGATTCTGACTCGATCGGTATAATAAAAAATGAGTCTAGGTCAAATGTTTTTAGCAATTACAAACATCAGCACAAAGTCATTAACCCTGACCACATACTGGTATAGGATATAAATATTCCTATATCTGGAGCAATATTAAAGAAGAAGATAAAGGAGCTTGCAAAGCATTTTAGCGATGATCATATTATGGGAAGCACAGGTTGGCAGAGTGTTGAACAAAACGGTAAATTGATGAACCATGACGTACGATCATAAAGTAATTGAAAACTTTAAAGTTTTCTATCGTAGCAGAATGGTAAATGAAGCACTAGAGAGCATAGAGGCAAACGAAAAACAAGATATTACTATATAGAGTGAAAACTCCATAGCCTAACAATAAAAAAGCAGTTTTTTGAATTTGAAATCAATTTTATTCTTCAACGTAATCTCCGTTAAGTTAAATGCACTTCTTGTAACGATCATCCAACATCTTGATACCCTAAAAAAAAATTCGATTTCAAAATACGCTTCCGTCTCTGATATAACTTCTTCATTTGTGGAAAATCTCTTTCCCTGGAGCCATCTTTTCAATATAATAATTAGCTATAATCGTTTTTCCTTTTCAAAGTTATCAAGAAATATTATACCACGTGCATCCCAAAAAACATGGGTCATTAACTTTCCAGCCAATTGTTGAGTCTTTCGCCGCTTTGGTCGGCTTTCGAACGCTGGTAATCACTCCGCAGACTGTCTATTGGACTCCGGTGTATAATAGTGAATCCTCGTCTCATCCATTGTTATAAATGGACGTAAAAATACAGTTGAATTTACTTCAAACGTCTCCAAAGCATAGTTTGAACCACAAACATGTTTCAGTTTTTGTTCAGCTGTTAAAAAACACGGCATCTATCGAACAGAAAACTTTTTCGTATTTCAATCATCGTGTAATACATGCCGAACTCACTCTGTTGATATCTTCATGATGCTAGATGCTAGCAATCCCACTCACTTTAATCTTTCAATCAACCAATATCACCTAATGCACTTTTCTTATGTAACTGCCTCATTTAGACGACCAGAACTATCTGCATGATTTGTGCTCTTACGACCAAGTTTTAATTCAGAATACCACATTTTAACCATTGAATTTGAGGGCGAAGACACAGCATAAATTGTAAGAAATTTTATTTTCTCATTTAATAAATTATTTTGCAACACCTTTTAAATATTGATTACGTTATTGGTTTAAGTCCAAAAAATTTTTTTTTCAATTAAACACAATTTTTATTGTTATGAAGAAAACAAACTAATTTTTCTGCATAAAAATTAATAAATTAAATAAACACACACACAGCATTGTGTAATTTTATGTATTTGTTAGTAGCAATTTTAAATGCATTTTACTCCAAAAAAGTTTAAAATATAAAAATCTGTAAAACAGGTGGACAGCTAAAAGGAAATACCTTTCAAATAAGATACGTTTGACCAAAATCGGGAGAAAACTGTTTAACATATCAATGGTCACAAAAAATCGCATTACCCAGATGTCATGCAATTTTAACACAATTTTTCCAACAGTTGGCCTTACTGAATAAACAGAAAAAATTGGCACTTGCCACGCCATCTCTATATTAGGCCATGGAGTTTTCATCGGTCATGTAAATAAAGTTTGGGATATTGCCGTCAGAAATGAAACAATATGAAATGATTCAAAAAACCTGGATTTGGGAGGAAGAAAATGGCATAACTCTAATTTGTAAACTCTTTCTTTTAACTCAATCTCTCTGTCTGTCGTGGGGCAACCCCATTCCCCCTTATCCAATTAATCTTAAACTTGGCCCATAGTCCTGCTGTGACTATAGATTAATTTTGCGGTAGTCACGCACAATCCTGCATGGTTACGCACAGTCACGGAGTGATCAAAATGTCATTTACCCCCATCCGATCGATCTGAAACTTGGTCGATACACTTGCTCTAAAGAAAGATCAATTTCGACATAGTCACAGCCACGTATAGTCGCGATGTGATTTAAAACCCATTTCCCCTTATCCGATTGATCTGAACCTTGGTCGAAAAACTTGGTGTGAAAAAAGATTTTGACATAGTTACGCACAGTCACGGAGAGATTAAAATCCTACTTCCCCTCATCCGATGGATCTGAAACTTTTTCCATAGACTTGGTGTGGCCAAAGATTAATTTTAAGATAGTCACACACAGTCACGCTCAGTCACGGAGATATTCAAAACTCATATGCCTAAGGAAAGAAAGAGTTTTAATAAAAAACTTTGTTTTTATGGGTTAGATTATTTTTAGTATTAATTGTATTGATGAAAATCAAAAGCTTATTGATACTGATTACGAAGTATAGTTAAAAGCGAACAACTTGAACTTGAAATGCTACTCCCCAGAATTACATTGAACTAGATAATGAGCTTTGTACAACTGACTTCGCTATAGATGATAATACTGTTGATTATTAACCGCCCTAAATCACAGGATCCAATCCTAAGAGGCACAAAGACTGATGACGAGGGTGCGATGGAAGAAATTATCCATCAGCCTTCCAAAACCGATGTAGGAAATTCTATCTAAAAATTTAAGTTTACATTTGCAAACGAATGACAATACAAGTGACGACATAAGGCCTTGAGTAATTTTTTACTGAAAATAACAAAAAAAAAAGTAAATTTTTAGTCAACTATTTCATAATATTTTAGTTTACTGTAACCCACTTTTATAGTATTCTGTATATACCTATTTTAAATAAAAACAATTAAGAAAATTATATACCATGGTGCAGAGACCCTATCTCTTCGGTCCAAGTAATTGGATATTTAAAATAAGAATAAATCAAATATGAGTGGTAATGTTATTAATTTTTTTGGCTGCAGATATGAAAAAGTTCATATCGGGTGTTATACTTGTATGTGGAATAGGTCGAAAAATGGGCCGATCCTGACCATATTTGGTAATGTCACTTATATTTTGAAAAAATATACACAAATCAAATTTGACCAGTAATTTGTTGGTATAATAGACATACATACATTTTCTCAATATATGTGTATGATAATCTTAATCTCACACCAATTTCAGTAGGTTTGCTAGGGGTTATTTGTATGGAGCCTAGGAAGGTGTTTTTATACCCTATACCACTATGTGGTTTGTGGCCTAGACCCATCTTTAATTATATCGATCGAATCAGAATCACTTTCTGAGTTGATTTAACAATGTCCGTCCGTCCGTCCGTCCGTCCGTCCGTCCGTCTGTGTGTCCATGTAAAGCTTGTAATCAAACTGCAGGTCGCAAATATGAATATATTTTGATGAAATTTGGTATATAAGCTTTTATCGGCCATGGGATGAACGCTATTGAAATTGGTGAGAATCGGTCCATGTTCAGACCTAGCCCCATACAAATTACCCATATGAAATCGACATAAATTGCCATAAGATCCAAATTGTCATATAGATCTTACTCAAATTCTGTTTATATGCGTTCATTACATCCATTAATGAGTAGTCCAAAAATGATCCCTTTGGCCCCATATAGAGCTGCTTCCCGATTTTCACTTAAATCTATTAAAAAACAAAAATATTGCACTGATTCTTCTCAAATTTTGTTTGTATATATTTTTGCAAAATACAAGAGACTTTACCAAACATGATCAGGATCGGTCCATTTTTGGACCTAGTCCCTTTATAGATATAGCATCCGATATGAACTTTTTCATATCTGCAGCCAAAAAAATTAATAAAAATCCCACTCAAATTTGGTTTTTGCTTATTTTCCCTGTCCAGTTAGTTGGGCCTAAGAGATAGGGTTTCTAAACGCATGGTATAGGGTATCGTATAGTCGGTCTAGACCGACTATAATTTTCTTACTTGTTTTAAGATATGACTGTTTTTTGAGAAAATTAACCTTTTATGACAAACCTACTTTTTAATAAAAATACTTTTCAAAAAAATTTTCTTTTTGAAAAAAAGCTGCTTTAACCAGAAAATGCACTTTTGTGATAAAAGTTACTTTCTTAAAAAAATTTACGTTTTTAAGAAGAATTCTCTTTTAAGAAAAGGTAGTTTTTTAAGTAAAGATAATTTTTTATGATAAGGCACTCTTTTACGAAATGGTATTTTATTAAAAAGTAAATTTTTTAAGAAAAGGTACCCTCTTAAGGAAATGTACTTTTTAAGAAAAGGTAAATTTTTATAAAAATATACTTTTTTAAGAAAAGCTCCTTCTTTAAGAAATGTACATTTTAAAAATAAACCTGTTTAAGAGGAGGTAGTTTTGAAGATGAGGTACTTTTATAAGAAAATGGACTTTTGTAAGAAGATGTTCTTTGGAAGAAAATCTACTTTTTACGAAACGGCAGCTATAAGAAAGCGCTTATCACAAAAAATACTTTTCTAAGTAAGTGCACTTATTAAATTAAAGGATACTTTTTTAAGAAAATTTTCTTTTTAAGGAAAGTTACTTCTTTAAGAAAAAAGAATAATATAAAAAGAAAGAACATATTGTTGTTTAAGAAAGCATAATTCTTCATATAAATTTACATTTATAAGAAAATTTGCTTTTTCAGGGAAAGGTACTTTTTAAGAAAATTTATTTTTTGAAAAAACATACTTTTTTAAGTAAGGTACTTTCTTAAGAAACAAGTAGTTCTTTAGTAATATGTATTTTTTGTTAGTTTTTTTTTTTTAATTTACTAGTTTAAGAATGACGAATTTGAAAGGAAAAGCACTTTTTTAAGAAAAGGTTTTTTTTAAGTAAATATTGTTGCTTAAGAAAATATGTTTTTTAAGAAAATCTCTCTTAATAAAAGGACTATTAAATGTACTACTAAGAGAAATAAATGTTCAAGAAAATGTTCTTTATTAAGAAAAGGTACTTTTTTGGAAAATAGGTACTTATTTTGAAAACGTACTTTTTTAGAAAAGGTACTTTTTAGAAAAGGTACTTTTTAGAAAAGGTACTTTTTAGAAAAGGTACTTTTTAGATAAGATACTTTTTAGATAAGGCACTTTTTTAGAAATGGGACTTCTTAGAAAAAGTACTTTTAAGAAGAGGTACTTTTTTAAGTTGGATACTTTCTTATGAAAATTTATTTTCTTGATAATAGGTATTTTTTTGTTTTTTAATTTACTGTTTAAGAACGATGGATGGAAAAGGTACTTTTTAGAAAAGGTACTTTTTTAGAAAAGGTATTTTTTAGAATAGGTACTTTTTATGAAAAGTTATTTTTTAAGAAAAGGTACTTTTTTAAGTAGGATACTTTCATAAAAAAATTTAGTTTTATATCAATAGGTATTTTTTTTTTTTTTTTTTTTTAATTTACTGTTTAAGAAAGATGGATGGAGAAGGTACTTTTTTAAGAAAATATTGTTGTTTAAGAAAAGGTGTTTTTCTAAGAAAATTTCCTTTCTTTAAGAGAATGCACTTTTTTAGAAAAAGGTGCTTTTTTGGAAAAAGTACTTTTTTGGAAAAAGTACTTTTTTAGAAAAGGTACTCTTTAAGAAAAGTTATTTTTTATTTTTAGGATACTATCATAAGAAAATTTAGTTTTTTAATAATAGGTATTTTTTTTTAATCTATTTTATATAATTAATTTACTGGATGCAGAAGATACTTTTTTGTTTTTAAGAAAAGGTGGTTTTTTTAAAGAAAATTTCCTTTCTTAAAAAACTTTTTTAGAAAAAGGTGCTTTTTCAAAAAATTTACTTTTTCAGAAGAAGCACATTTTTAGAAAATATATACTTTTTTAAGAAAAGGCATCTTTTAAGAAAATGCATATTTTCAAAAAAAGGTAGTTTTTGAAGTAAGATATTTTCTGAAAAAAAATATAGTTTTTTAATAAAAGGAATTTGTTTGTACTTTGGAGGTACTTTTTAAGAAAATATTGTAGTTTAAGAAAATTTATTTTTTTTTAAAAAAATCACTTTTTAGGAAAAGGTACTTTTTAATAAAATATCTTATTAAAGAAAACTAGCAGATTCCAGCACTCGAAATTCACACAAACATATTTACAAATTTAATAAACACACACATAGCATTGTATAATTTTATGTATGTGCTAGTAGCAAATTTAAACGAACATAAATCCAAAAAATATTTCAGACGATGAAAATCTGTAAATCTGGGTAAAGTCTAAAAAGAAATATCTTTCAAATGATAAATTTTTTGTCAAAATCGGGGTAAAACTGTGAAATTTACATCGGTCACAGGATATCGCCTTGCCTATTAATATTATGGATGTAAAATTTTGTCTTTTAATAAAAGTTGATTTTTTTGAAAAGCCAATTTTCAGAAAATGTACTAGATTAAGAAAAGGTACTTTTTTACGGAAGGGAATTTTTTTAAGAAAAAGTACTTTTTAAATAAGGTACTCCCTTAATAGAATTTAGTTTTTTAATAAAAGGTATTTTTTTCGTTTTTTCAAATTACTGGTTTAAATCAGATGCATTTTGAAGAAAAGTTCAGACGAGCTTGTTTTATAAGATATTTTTTTATGAATTTTTAACTAGCTGAATTCCCAAAAATATTTTATTTGTGTAGAGCGAATTTCATATTTAAATTTTGTTTGCTTAGAACATAAAAATGGTTTATAATACAATGTATTTAAATCAGGCATAATATAAAATTTTTAAGTTTCGTTTTAAAGTTTATGTTGCTTATACAAATATTAAATACATACATACATTTATGGATACCTGTATAACACCTTACCAATAGTGTCTCTAATGTTAAAACGAGACTTCCGAGGAAATTGCGACACAAAGTGTATTATTTTTTGTTTTTGTTTTTCTTTTTTTTTTTTTAACTAAAACATGTATTCAAAGTCATGTTTTTTTTATTCATTCATAAAACTGTTTTGTAAAATCTTAAAGCTTAACGTAAAAAAAAAAAAAATTCATTCATAAATTTTGTTATGTTGCCAAAAAATAAAATAACGACAATAAAAAAAAAACACACACACAAACACATAAACACTGACAACTTTTTTACATTACAACTTTTTCAAATCCAGTTAGTGAGTTACACTGTCATGCATATGGAAAATAAAAAATAAAAATAAATAACAAATCAACAATAAAGTTGAAATCAAAAAGTGCGTGGGTTGATTTTGAACACATGAACCAAACCAAGTAGCTTAACGTTAGCTTTAATATAGTTTTAAAATTGTTAAGTTGCAAGTCTGCATAGATAGACATGACATACATCGTACAAAACTGTGACTGAAGGCTTAAGGTTTAATGCACACATTAGAAGCTTAAGATGGCTTCAGAAGAAAAGGGATTAACAAACATTACAAGAGCTTTAGGAAAAAAGAAAAGAAAATAATAATGGAAATTATACATTTAACCATTTTTGGTTTCGCCTGATCAAAATCACTTTACAACTTCCGTTGGTGTTGTTTGCTTAAATTTCCTTGAAAGATTTTCATATAAATACAAATAAACTATGTTTTAGTTTAGATACATTCAACAAATCTAGTTTTTG
Source organism: Cordilura impudica (assembly GCA_963682025.1). NCBI lineage: Eukaryota > Metazoa > Arthropoda > Insecta > Diptera > Scathophagidae > Cordilura > Cordilura impudica. The sequence continues at coordinate 312,441,348 of OY821517.1, forward strand.
TACTAAAGTTTTGTGGAAGGAAAATATAAAAAAAAAAACAAAAACAAATGACCAACATTGCCAATACTAACTTCTGTTTAGCTGTCGTATAATCAAAAGCTACTGGTAGTTTTAACTTCCATTAAAACGTTCGAACTTAGTACGAGGAGCGAGTTGAGTAAAGTTGCAACGTGTAGTGCAGTATGTTTGCAAATGTCAGTTATTGTTACTAAATTTGCATAAAACATTGAAATGATAGTCAGGCGTAAGACTCTGACTGTCTATACACAACGATTGCTTCTAATAAGGGAAGTATCCGTATAGAAATATCAATAACCCGGTGCAGTACCGTGATCAATTATATATTCACCTATAATAATTTGATGACAAAGACTTATTTGTGAAAACACTAAATTAAATGTCAATGAACTAAATGCCCAGAGGCATGCTGTGGTACTGTACTGACACAGGACTGGATTTAAGCTATAAATCCTTTGTCAAGGTTTGCGACAAGCGCTCTGCCACTATTTTTCTTGGAAGTTCAGTTGAGCTCAGACGAATTTGTATTTTTTTGTTTATTTAAAATTCACTTTTAAATTTAGATTCCTCAGCTGATTAGCAAATTAAGGCAGAACAGGACAAATCAGAGAGATAAGGACTGTAGAGCACTGCTATTCACATCAAATTTCTAACACTGTTATGTTTTAAATCGAAGTATTATCCCAAATGAGCCTAACCTTACTTTTAATGTAAGATGAAAAAAAAAACATTTTTATTTTGCCTAAGCAACTATATTTTTTTCGATGGCATTAAAGGAAATTGAAATTTTTATGCAATTTGCGTATCCAGGTAGGAACTATAGGCTTTACTTATTTATTTTTAGTGGTCGTGGCGTCGCCCAGCTTAAAGCCTTCGACCCAGAAACTCAGAATTTGGATTGTAGGTTCCCCTCTCGGCGTAAAGATCCAATAAGATTTTTAAAAATTCGTACTGTAGGGGGGTAAAATCGGACAAAAAGGGGAAAAATGGTAACAAATGAATCTAAGAATAAGAAATTTGATGTGTAGACTCCATTCGAGAAACAAACATGGGCTCATGATTAATTTTTTTCAAAATCTGGCCATTTAAGGGGGTAAGAGCGGCTAAAAAGGGGTAAAAATGGTACCTTTCTGCACATTTCTAACATATTAATCTATACTAGCAGATACCGGCGATCGAAATTCGAGTTCAATTTCTAGACAGCTTTATTTTTCAACTTAGCCAATTCACAAACCAACACTTTTATGGTTTATTATTATTGTGAATGAAGATAAAAAACTCATTAGCAAACACATTAATTTAATAATTTAACAAAACACACATAGCATATGTATAATTTTATGTATGTGTCAGTAGCAACTTCAAATGCAATTTACTCAAAATAAAGGGAAAAATTTAAAAATCTGTAAATCTGTAAAACGGCTAAAAGGAAATACCTTTCAAATAATATACGTTTCGTGAAAATCGGTATAAAATGGTAGAACAAAACATCGGTCACAAGAAATCGCCTAGCCTATTAACCCTACGATTCATAACCGGGTACCCGTGTACCTTTTTTGACTTTAAAGTGCTGCTGTGCCTATAATTTTTGAGATATGGACATAAAACTCCGAATCATGAGAGATTTTGGCTAAACTAAGATTTAAATACGAAAAAATTCAAAATATTTTCAATATTTTCTTTAAAAAATGATTTTAAATGTTTTACCCCCATAAACACACAACCGGGGTACCCGGGTACCCTAATGCAATTCCTATGTAAATGCCTGACATGTAAATGAAAAAACGTTTTTTTGTGTTGTTTTTATTGGAAATAAATGTCTTTTTTATTTATTTTATCATATTTTATATATATTATATTATAATTCATCCGAATCACTATCGTTGTTATTGTGGCAATTGTATCATTTAGTAATTGTTATAGCGTGCTCATCGCATATCGGCGTGCTACATATGCTGCAATTTTTTCTAGTTTTTCTTCTGCGCTTATTTGGAAGAAGGTTGCACATGTAGCACACACCCGTATGTACTTTTCTGCCCCTTTGTCGTGCTGACGGAGATGTTGACGGACCTGCAGCACAAAGCACACTCTCCAACGGCCTTCCGATGATGCTTTCAATTGCATTTTTTGTTGAAAATTGGCGCACGCTTTGCACATTTGAAATTCTATTTTCTATAACAGGAATGCACAGGTTTTCTGCCAGTTGACGCAGGAAATTCTTCCTGCGCGTCGTGGTGTATCGTGCAGTTGGATTATTTCCATAATATATGATGTGTGATGCAAATGCGCTCACATCAATGATGTTATAGAAAAATGCCATCGGCCATCTTCTTGTTTGTCGCTGGGTCGTGTATTCTTGGAGCGTTTGGTCCATTACGTCCACCCCACCTTTTGTTTGGTTATAAAAATTTATAATTTCTCGTTTCCCATTCTCGTCAATTTGTGCATCATCATGCATACTAGAAAGAAGGATGACCGAGTTGGACTTCCGCTGCTTATATGAGAGCAGTGTTACGTTGTCGTAGAAGCCAAATAAACTTGAACCAACGTCTTTTTTTTTTGTCTTCTTTCATCTCCGCAGGGATGTAAGCTTTGTTGCGGCGGAGTGTACCCACAATGCTGAGCTTTTCTACTTTTAGTTGCCTAGCCAACGGCAGCGTCGTAAAAAAATTATCCATTGTTATATTTCGTCCGCTACCGTAGTATGGCCCAACTAAATCTCTCACCACTCTTTCGCCAACACCAAGTTCACGACCAGTTTCTTGTTTGCCAGTATATATTTGGCCATGAAGTGGATATGAGTTTTTGGCATCGCAAATCCACCATAATTTTATGCCATATTTTGCTGGCTTCGAGGATATATATTGGGTGAATTTGGTTCTACCACGGTATGGATATAATTGTTCATCAATGGTCAAATATTCTGATGGCACATAATATCTGGCAAGATTTGCATTGAGCATTATCCAAATATCGCGAATTGGCGCCGCTTTGTCTTGACGCTGCCGCTCTACCCGTGTTCTGGGGTCGTCAAACCGCATAAAACGCAGCAAATCGAAAAACCTGTTTATGCCCATGATGGCGCGGAATATTGGGTGAGCCTGTGACGTCCACAAATCTCTTGCGTTTTCGTCATTAGAATGATTTGTGCCAGCCATCAAAATCATTCCAATGAACGCATAAATTTCGTTGATTGTCGGGTCTTTCCACTTCAACTGAAGTCTATTGGGATTCGCTTCATTGTACGCATTATATGTGGCATGCGCTTTTCTATTTGTGTGGCGCACTATTATATCCACCATTTCCACTGTGAGGTATGATTTGAAACACTGCAAAGGCGTCATATTTTCAGTAATCCGCGCTGGACCACAGCGGTCTCTGAATATATTGTGGCTTCTCACTTGTTAGCAACTACGTGGTGTTCGCTGCCATTGTGTGCCGTCACGTGCAGTCATGTAGTCTGCTGGGTTTGTTGTTGGTGCATCTTCTTGCATATCATCATCTTCACTTTCATCATCAAAGAAAATTTCCTCTGGTGCGTCAATAGCAGCTGCAATTTCGTTTGCGTTGTCGACATTCAAATCTTCATTCTCTGATTCCGAAACTTCGCCAGTATAGGACACATTTCCTTCATTTTGGTCTTCAAGGTCCTCATCTTGAGTCGCTTCCTCAAATAAACGTTGAATATATGTGCTTCTTGCTTCATCACTCAAATTCCAGTATTCCCTTGTAGACAAATATCGGTCGTTGCGGCTCATTTTTCACCAACTTCACTGTTCAAATATTCAACACAGACTGGCGAAGCAAGTGAAATATTTCAATTTTACGACACAAATGAACATCTGCTATCTAATTCAAAAGCAATTAAGCAAGTAGGTACCGAAAATAAGCAAAATAAGCAAATAAACAACCCTTACATAAAACCAGTTTCTGCCTACTTGTGTCGCTTTAGGTACTTATATACGAACAGAAACCAGTTTTTTTTTCAAATATCAAATTTGTACAGTTGAGAACGCAAAATATAATCAACAACAAAAATATTTACAGGAAAATATTATTTTATTTCAATAAACGCAAAACAACCTACTTCGGGTACCCGGGTACCTGGATATGAAATTAAAGGAGTTTTGCTGGTTATGAATCGTACGGTTAATATTATAGATATATGAATTTTGATATACACTCCACCGACTACGTGGGCATCATTGGTCAAGAGTGAATTTATTGCTAATTGTAACGTCTAGGGGAGGAAAAACGTTTAAAAAAGGGAAAAATTGTACAGTTGCCATCTTCTTAACAAACGAATGTAAAATATATTTTGTGGATTCCACTAGAAGTGTGCGAAGTTAAGTCCTCCATTTTTGGAAATAAAATTTTTTGAAGATTGTTCTGAATTATTCTAGGGTTGTTCTACATTGTTCCAAAACGATGAGTTTCTAAAATATAATTTATATCGGTAAATCGAATAAAACGAGTCTTAAACTTGCCCCCAGTCTTGGAAAAAAAATGTTAACGTAATTAAACGATATCAACATTTTTATGCAACACGAAAGTTAACGTACAGATTCCAAAATTTCTTTCGTACAAGGTATCCTGAATGGCTTCAGCACTATTTTAATCAACCCCAAATATACGGGTCCCTTAATTTAACATCCACTCTATAATATGTCCAAGTTTCACAGCGATCTGAGGGTGCCAATCAAGATACCTTATGCGAAAGAAATTTTGGAATCTGTACGTTAACTTTCGTGTTGCATAAAAATATTGATATCGTTTAATAACGTTAATATTTTTTTTTCCAAGAGTGGGGGGGGAAAGTTAAAAATTCGTTTTTTTTTTCGATTTACCGGTACAAATTATATTTTAGAAACTCATCGTTTTGGAACATTGTAGAACAATCGTAGAACAATCTTTAAAAATTTTTATTTCCAAAAATGGGGGGCTAACTTCGCACACTTTTCCACTAGGGACAGAAACATCAAATGAGACGAAATCTTTTGTAAATTCAGATGTTAAAGGGGGGTTAAAACGGCCCGTAAGTGTAAGAGTGTACCTTTTAGTATCTTCTTTATAAAGTAAGATAGGAATATGAAATTTGATATGTAGATTCCAGCACACAATCTTCGGAGAAGAATCAAATTTGTTTTAATGCGAGCCTTTATGGGGTCAAAACGGCCAAAACATGGGAAAACTTATACTTTTCAGCTCATAAATTGTCATTTGAAAGTACATATTCTTTAGAAAACAACTACGAATATTATAGTTGGTCTAGACCGATACCCTATACCATGCGTTTAGAGAATTGGTCTTAGGTCCAACTAATTGTGTTTAGAAAAAAAAAAGCATAAACCAAATCTATGTCGAAAATTGGATCGATCCTGACCATAGTTGGTAAAGTCATTTATTTTTTGCAACAACTTATACAAGCCTACTTTGAGAAAAATCTGTGAAATATTTTTGTATTTGATAAGTTTAAGTGAATTGTCCTATTTTTGGTCTACGGATTAATGGATGCAATAAAGACACACAGACCCAATTCGATTGAGATCTATATGATAATTTGGATCTTATGGCAATTTATGTCGATTTCATAGGGGTCATTTGAATGGGGACTAGGTCTGAACATGCACCCATTTTCACCAATTTCAATAGCGTTTATCATATGGCTTGACTTACTTTCTTTCCAAATTTAGCCATCGATATTACAAATAATATTATTTTTGATCTTTATAATTTGAATAATTTTCCAACCTATTATGAATAAAAAAAAAAATGGTAATAGTATATACGAGATATAACGTATAACGTATACTAGTTCATATGAGATTTCGAGCACAATCTAGCTCATTTTTACTAGATTTCCCATACAAAACAAAATCTAGCTCGTTACTAGATTTTAGCAAAATCTCACAAAATCTTGTCAAACTTGGGCACTACGAAATGCTACTACTGTGTTTTTTTTAAAGTACAACGCATTGACTGAAAAATTTACATTTAAAAACAAAAACAAAAGCAAAGAAGTTGAGTAAAGAGGAAAAAAATATTAATTATTAATAAAAATGACGAGTCCATAATAAAAAAATATTTAGCATTTGAAAAGTTATAATTTTTTATACTTATATGTGCCCATTCCCATCTGCTATATAATAATTGTGCAAAATGCATTTGTTTTTGTTCAAACAATACATTTAACAAATGCTGATGTTTTTTGTTTCGTAAAATATCTATTTCAGCTTGTGCTTTTTTCATTTTTGATGCATAATATAATAAAATAAATATTTATTAAAATAAATATATAATATAAATATAATAATAAAATCCATATTTCCATTTTCCTTTTGTTTAGGTAATTTTTGGTATGATTTATTTTAATCAGCTGTTTATTGTTGTGGAAACAAAATCTCACAAAATAAACGGTATAGATTTTGAAATAGATTTCAACCAACATCTATTAGATTTTCCTTAGATGTAAACGCACTATTAGCATAACTTTCATTGTTTTTGCTCGAGGAACTGCTAACTTTATGAATCAGGTATTGGCAAACCAGTGCTTGAAATACGCAAATTTTGTTAAACATATATCTGTGGTTTTCTAGAATAACCGCGTATGGCATAAAATCAAAATGTTCAGGGGAGCCAAAAAAAAACGTTATATTTGAAATTATGGGCTCGATATAAATATTTTAGAGCTTTTTATTTAACAGTCCTGTAGGTATGGGCAATAAATACTTTATATAAAATTTTGAGTCAAAAATCTTCATAGGGATGGATCCTGGAGAAGGACGAAAAAAAACAATATGTAAATTACACTTAAAGTGTGTGCAGATAAAACAACTTATGTCGACAAACGTCGTTTTCTTTGAAAAAGAAAACTACCAATGCTACCACCCATTTAGACATAAGTTGTTGTTGCTTGAAAAACTGATTTTGTTTTTGTGCGTCAACAAAAAGTTAACGGGACTTAGGATGAGAATATAACAACGTATCAAGAATAATAGTGACAAAAAATAACAGAAATAAACACAAAGGTTTTTACAAGTGGTTATAAACTAAAAAATAATCCAAAATTACTTTGCATTTTTATACCCTATACCACTAAGTGGTTTGGGTATAATGACTTTGTGCTGCTGTTTGTAACAACCAAAAATATTTGACCCAGACCCATCTTTAATTATACCGATCGAATCAGTATCACTTTTTGAGTTGATTTAACAATGTCCGTCCGTCCGTCCGTCCGTCTGTGTGTCCATGTAAACCTTGTAATCAAACTGCAGGTCGCAAATACGAATATAGTTCGATGCAATTTGGTATATGAGCTTTTCTCGGCCATGGGATGAAAGCTGTTGAAATTGGTGAGAATCGGTCCATGTTCAGACCTAGCCCCCATACAAATTACCCTTATGAAATCGACATAAATTGCCATAGGATCCAAATTGTCATATAGATCTTACTCAAATTGGGTTTGTATGCGTTCATTATATCCACTAATGAGTAGTCCAAAAAACGCTCCCTTTGGCCCCATATAGAGCTGCTTCCCGATATTCACTTAAATCTATTAAAAAACAAAAATATTGCACTGATTTTTCTCAAATTTTGTTTGTATATGTTTTTGCAAAATACAAGAGACGTTACCAACCATGGTCGGGATCGGTCCATTTTTCGACCTATTCCCCATATAGATATACCATCCGATATGAACTTTTTCAAAATTTTTTCAAATTTGGTTTTTGCTTAATTTCTATGTCCAGTTAGTTGGGCCTAAGAGATAGGGTTTCTAAACGCATGGTATAGGGTATCGTATAGTCGGTCTAGACCGACTATAATTTTTTTACTTGTTTTTTTTTCATTAATAGCAACGTATGTCGCTATGTGTCGTTTTCTGAGAAAATAATTTGTCGGCGATCAAACGTAGGTTGACATACGTCGTTAGTGCTGCAAATTAATTTAATAAACATTTAAGTTACGTCGTTATTTAAACAAAAAACTCAGAAATGTTCAATATTTAAAAAAAAAAAAAATTGAACACATGTAAAGAGCGTTAAACATTAATATAATTGGCATCGTTAACTCAAAACTGACAAAAATGGACATACGCGGTTATTCCAGAAAACCACAGAATATTGTTTATTTTTTTCATTTTTGTTAAGCAATATGACTATGTGCCCTTTGAGGAGTCCTTCCCATATAAATATACAACTTCTGTGTATATTTTTTTTTTCGCTTATTTGCATCTAAAACATGAATGAATTTAATATAAATAAAAAATCAAACACAACTTTTAAACAAATACACTAACCGTGAAAATGTTGTTGTTGCAGCAGTTATACTAAAATTCAAATAGAAAAAAAAAACTAACTAACATTTATAACAGCAACAGTCCATGTAACAAATTTGTAAAAATTCATTCATAAATTTGTTCAACCTAAAACAAACACAAACGAGTGGTAACAAAGAGTACATGATGGAGTGTGAGTGTAAGTGTGTGTGCAGAGATGCAATACATGTATTTCAAAATTATAATAATATTCATTGATTAGCAGCTTCTGTTGTTTGTTGTGATTATTGTACTATTCAAAATTCATTCATTAAAAAACTAAAAATTACACACAACCAACTTCATTCAAATTGTGCTTTAAGGTCTACAACAATTTAATTAAATGAAATACAGATTTTATAAATTTCAATTTATATATTTCAAGTTTGATCTTTGACACCTACGGATTTGTCGTTATTAAACTTTAAAAAAATTTTCAACTTTTTGCCATTATCTTGAATTAATTCGTTTTCAAATTGGTAGCTGCTATTGATCGTATTGTTAGTTAAAACAAAACATAGACGCGTGCCTTAAACCAGCTAAATAATATAACAAAGATAACAATATAACAAAAAAATATATATATATTTTTTTTTCATTGTAGGTTGATTATATAATCAGTCATAGCAACGCAAACATGTTTGTAGTAATGAATATACGATTTTTAAGCGCATTATTAGAATAGATATTAGGAATTTTTAGCATAATTTTAGATTATTATATTCAATAACTTTCTGTTAGTTTCACTCAAAGATTTCATTAATTAGTTATTTTAAATTTAGAATCTTCATCCCTTCATATTCAAGTACATATTTTGTTTACTACCAAAAAAATAAGTTATATACAAAAAAAGAGTGAGTGAGAACAACACACTTTGTTTGATAAGCTTCAAATTGATGGTTCTTTCTCTAAATGGTTTCTTTATGTAAAATGTTGAGTTTAATTGAAACAAGTAAGAAAATTATAGTCGGTCTAGACCGACCATATGATACTTTATACCATGGTTTAGAGACCCTATCTTTCGGTCCAACTAATTCGATATAGAAAATAAGCATAAATCAAATTTGAGTGGCATTGATATTAATTTTTTTGTTGCAAATATGAAAAAGTTCATATCGGGTGCTAAATTTATATGGCACCAATGGACCGATCTTGACCATATTTGGTAAAGTCACTTATATTTTGAAAAAATATATACAAACCTAATCTGAGAAAAATCTGCGCAATATGTATTTGTTTTTTGATAGATTTAAGTGAAGATCGGGAACCAGGATATAAGGGACATATGACTAAGAATTGTCCTATAGGTATTATTTTTGGACTACTGATTAATGGATATAATAAACACATACAAACCCAATATTACTGAGATCTATATTATAATTTGGATTTTATGGCACTTCATGTCGGTTTCATAGGGGTCATTTGGATGGGGGCTAGGTCTGAACATGGACCGAATTTCACCAGTTTCAAAAGAGTCCATCCTATGGCCGACATAAACTTATATACGAAATTTCATCAAAATATATTCATATTTGCGACCTGTAGTTTGATTACAAGCTTTACATGGACACACAGACGGACGGACGGCCGGACGGACATTGCTAAATCGACTCAGAAAGTGATTCTGAGTCGATCGGTATAATTAAAGATGGGTCTAGGTCAAATATTTTTGGTAGTTACAAACAGCAGCACAAAGTCATTATACCCAAACCACATAGTGGTATAGGGTATAAAAATTAAACTTGTATCAAAATAAATAAAGTTAAAGTCGCTCAAAGTCCACTGGAGAATATTTTTATCATAAGTTTGGAGTAAGAGTCTTAGGTCCAAACATACCGAGGTTTATAAAAATAAGAATGAGCCAAAATATGAGTTTATTAATATGTTGCCTGCACTTATGAAAAAGTTTATATCGAATACTATTTTTTATATATAATGACAATTCACCAATTTTGGCCAATATCTATATAATATTTTGTTGATATAAGAAATTAAGATGTCGGGGTTAACAATTATTACCACCTCATATAACAAATTTCAAATCAATATGCACTAATGCTCACATGAGTAAGAACATTATTTTTTTCGTGTAATTTCTATTTTAACTATTTTCTCTTAATTAAAATTCTTCATTTCTTTTTCTATTATTATAAATAGACGTTACAAAGCCTTGTTTTTTGATAATTTGAATTGGAACATTTATTTGCACAGTTGCATTGCGCAAATGATTTGATTTGAGACAGTGTTTAAGATTCATTACAAATATTAGTTAATATTTTTATTATTTTTATACCTCCACACCAACGTGCAGATTGTATATTTCAGTTTGTCATTCCATTTACTACGCATCGAAAAACGAATAAATATTCTTGATCCTTATTTCAACTCTAGTCAGCATAGCGATGTCCGTCTGTCCGTCCGCCAGTCAATGCGTTTGTCTGTTGAAATCACAAAATAGACCATTTACCTGGTTACATTTAGAATAATATTGTTTGTCATCATTTCGAGCAGATTTGTGTTTAAAATAGAATAAATTGGACTTCATTGTCCGACACCTCTAAAAAAAATTTTAAAATTCATAAATTAATCATTATTAAATTATTAATTATTATTAATTATTAAATTTATCGAATTGTTTACTTTTTCAAATATTTTGTTTTCATATCTTATAAAAAGGACAATAAGTCCAGGTATTAATGAAAACGTACAACCAAAATGGAGAGTATCAAAGATTCAGCACAGCCGAATTTAACACTCTTACTTTTATTATATAATGGGTCGAAAAGCTGCATTATCGACTGCGGAGTAGTCAAAAGCTTCAGCCTGCAGTACTGTCTTATAGAGAACTCGTATTAAAAATTATAAGAAGCTCTTTTGTAATACACAATTCTCTACAAAATCAGTCTACGTATGGAAAAAAAGGTGGCTTAAAAAGGCTAATTTAGAAGCTGACAGACGGTCAACGGTCAGAACAGCCTCGAATTCACACCAGTCAGGAGCATAAATTAACTCTGATCTGATCATAACAACTGCGAAGCATGATATTCGCAGTGTTAAGTACCTAAAAAGATTAAAGTTTAAAAAACACCACTGAATGCCGGCCGCAAGGAAGCCAGATTGCCTATTTCAAGTTTTTGTAGAAAATGGAAAAATATAAATTTTCCAAGATGGGCTAGACGGAAATAACTTTTACTTCCATGATCTGAGTAAAGCAGGTGGTGTTGTTACCCTAATTAGGACCCTCTGCTCTTAAATTTTTGACTACCAAAATGAATGCGGTAGCATAAAAAGGAAATAAATTGAAATAAATTTTGAATAGTTTTGTGGCTTCCATACTATTAATGTTAAAAAGATAAAATCACTGCGTCATTCCGAAATTTAAAAAATGATTTTTTTTAAAAAAGGTCCTAATCTTCCGAAAATCTCCTACTTAATAGAGCATAACTCTTGCCAGTCAAAAGCAGTCAGAAAAAGTCTGGAACTCTTCTATAGTCCGAACCCTCCCCTATACTTTTATAGCCCACTACATACGCGCCAGTTTCCGCCCGTGTGCAGCAGAACAATTTTTCTGACCCAAGGTTAGATATTTTCTGCATGAATATGAATACAAAAGTTGTCCACTATGTGGTTAGGATATATTAAGTTTGAGGTGATGTTTGTAACTGCCAAAAATATTGGACCTTTATCCATCTTTTATGAATACAAAAGTTGGTTGGTCGTACGGTAGAGTTGTTATGAGTAGTTATATACTTATAAAAAAGGGTTGAGATATAATGCGCTTAATTGTTGCAGGTACATTTACATAGGTATTTTTCAAAAATATTATTAGTCTGAATTGGAGTTATATAGTTAAAATACCTGACAAAATGGGAAACAATTTAAGTAACAGGTAAATGGTAAAAAAAAATTATTGCGACATAGCCCTTTAAGATATGAGCAGGTATGCTTCACCTTTTAAAAGGGGTTAGGGTGTGGGTTTTTTATGCTTCTAAAAGCGGTAATAGAAGATAAAAATTTTTATTTTACACAATTGCAAGAAAGAGTATTTATAATAATGTTTCCACAATTATTATTCATTACAATTTGTGCCATGGCTAAGTACTGTTACAGAGATCTGGCAGATATTTATTTTCAACGAAATGATGTAGACGATGTAATTTTGCACATAGTGAGCAACGACTGCTTTAAGCATATTAACCTAGAAGACATTGAAATGCACAAAGGAAAATTACTAATTTTGCATCCAATTTGAAAAGACGGTACATTGAATGCTCTCATAGCAAGGCAAACATGTACAAACGTTACCAAGACTGGTTAATAAAGGAACTTATTTTTGAGAGTGCATCTACAACTGCCAACGAAAGTGGAAAAAAGGGTCGACCAGCAAAAGCAATTGACGGATGTAGTGAAAGATTTCGAAGGCGCAAGCTGGAGAATATCAATGAAGAAATTTCTCAAAGAATTATTAAGGATTCATTTTTGCACCAAATTCAACCAACCCAAAATAAAAAAAATAAAATTGAAATAATTGAAAAAATAGTAGAAGCGAGCCCAAGGCGCACAAAGAGGATTTTGAAAAGCATTCCTGTACCAATTGAAGATAAGAAATTTATGCCGGAAGAAGCGTTCGCCCTATTTTTGGATTTGAAATTGACCAAAAATCAATATAAGGAACTGCGGAAGCGAACCATTGAAAAGAATTGTGGGATTTTTCCAGAGTATCGAGATTTAGTTTCTGTCAAAAAAGAATGCTTACCTTCACAATCTGCTATTAGTGTCACTTCAACATTAACAGAAATAAAATTGCAAGATCTCCTTGAACATACTGCAGAACGATTGCTAAATACGCTTGATACTGATCATTTAAAAAAAATTGGTAATGGCAGCATTACTTTAATTTCTAAATGGGGATGTGATGGATGCTCTGGTCAGAAACAATACAAGCAATTTAATGCCGAAAATTCATCAGATACTAATTTATTTAGGGTATCTTTCGTTCCATTGCGCTTAACAAAAAGGTATAGCGTCTTAGAGCCGTCAACTAGTAGAGCAACAGAAATTGATATACGGAAAAATTAAATTCCTTCTTCAACAAAGTATTACAGATCAATAAAATTTGCATTCAAAAAGGAAACCAAGAAGTTCAAAAAATAAAAGACCAAATTAAGGAACTTCAACCAGTAATATTTAAATTTGATGACCGAGACATTGAAGTACATTTTAAAATGTGTCTCACAATGATTGATAGAAAAGTTGCACAAGCTTTAACTGGAACAAAGTCAACGTCAAGCTGCATTATATGCCAAAAGACATCAAGTCAATTAAGCCAACCCCCACCAGAAGACGATAGTTTTAAGAAAGCCTACGAATTTGGAATGTCCCCTCTTCATGCTAGAATACGTTTCATGGAGCATATTCTTAAATTGGGTTATGATTTGGAATTGGGTCCGTTGGGCGAAACAGTGAGGAAAAACAAAGAAAATGAAGAAAAAAGAAAGCAAAAAAAAAAAAATTCAACAAAAATATCTACAGCTAGGCTTCGTAATCGACTAACCATAACAAGGGGAAGGAAACACAAATGATGGAAATACTGCAAGGAGATTTTTTTCCGATCCGGAAACTGCAGCATCTATCACAGGTGTAGATCATTAATAATTAATAAGACGATTCAAAATCATATTACAAGTTCTAGCATGCAGCAGAAAGATAAATGCAAAAAAATTTGGAGAGTACGCCAATAAAACAGCTATACTTTATAATGAAAAATACTCTTGGAGATATATGCCATCCACAGTTCATAAAATTTTGTACCATGGGGAACAAATAATTCAAAACAATATGCTACCAATAGGAGATCTATCTGAAGAAGCGCAAGAAAAAAGGAACAAAGACTACAGATTCTGTCGCGAGCACAACACAAGGAAAATGTCCAGATGTTGTACTAATGAAGACCTTATCACTATTTTGTTGTGCACTTCAGATCCATATATGTCCAACATTCCTCAAAAATGGAAAACTACCTCTATTGAATTAGACGAAGAAGCTAAACAACTTCTAGAAGATGAAAATCAAGGCTATTTAGAAGAAATTTTTACTAAAATTGGTTGATTTAAAGTACTTTTTCATTACACTAACAATAAGTTACACTCTTTTTTTTTATATAGTTAAAAAATTTTCTTGATTTAAAAATTTATATATTTTGTAAATTTACAATAAAAATTGTTATATTTCATAAATTTACCATAAAAATTGATATAGAAATATTTAAAAAGACAATAAAGAAAAAATTTAACTAAAGCAAAAACATACGAGTTTTTCATTGAAACTTTATTATCGCTGCTTAATAAATTATATTTTAACTCGGGATCTTTAAAAAAAAAAAAAAAAAAAAAAACCTTTGGCCCTTGTGCTGATTAGGACTAAAAAGTTTACGGGGGCCAAAGTTTGGCATTTTCTGAAGAAATTAACTTAAAAAATTGTTAAAAAGTATTAGTTGTAAAATTAACTGAAAAAATTAGACATTATATTAAAAAAACAACTTTTTTTTACCTTTTAACACTTCACTTTTGTACTAAAATTCAACTACAAATGAAAATGTATTTTAAACCCTCCGTAACTTTTTTTTATTTTCGGTCGAGAATTACGTTTTATAGAAAAACTTAAAAAACCCCATAACAAAATTCCAATCCAATCAAAAGTTATAGATTTTTGACCGCCTTCTCGTCAAATGGTCCACTGTGCGTCGCCGGCAGAAGCCATATGCTACTATCAAAGACAATATATGCTTTGGTTACGACATAAGCAGACTGCTTGAAAAGCTTGGTCGCACATATGATGCAAGTGAATGGAGATTATTTGTCATAGAAAGTGTTATAGCAGTTTTACTACACGTCGTTAATATAAAAGAATCAAATGAAATAATGGCCAATTTATTTGAAATATAAACTCTGAAGAGCGCGATTGGAAGGTATGTTGTAGTTCCACAAAGAATTGCTATTTTCTCTGTCTTTGGAACAACCGAGCTCCAAACTTGCATTATATGAAAAAACATTGGCCGACAGCACAGAAGGCTTTTGCAATATAAAACATGCTGCCCTAATCAAAAAGGAGAATGTAATTATGCCACCATTACATATCAAACTTGGATTTGTAAAAATTTTGTTAAGGCACTTGACAATTCATAAATCTTTCTATGGGAAAAATTTCTAAGCCGTTTTCAATGGTCCACATATCCGAAAACTACTTCGAGGCCCTACAGTTATGACGCTATTATCATTTCGCTTGACTGTTTTCAACTTCTTAAGTTCAGATTTTGAAGAAATCATTTGTATAGTCAAGTTAATTTCAGGGGTAAATATGTGTCTGAAATAAATTTCTGACATTCGCATTTTGACTTTTTCCCGCCAAACCTCGTTGAAGTCAGTGGCGAGCATGGTGAACGATTTCATTAACAACTCAAAGCTCATGGAGCTACGTTATCGGGGATTTTGGAACGAAAATATGCTGGGAGATTTTATTGGGTTCCTCATAAGAAAATCAAAACCAGAAGACAAACCACAAGTCGAAATCATTCTTGTATAATTTATTAAGCTTTATAAAACTAATTTTATAAAAACAACTAAATTAAATAAAAATTCGTAATTTGTGTCAAAAGCTGGTACCTTCACTTTATTAAGAATAAAATTAACATTTATTTACCAATAAATTTTCATGGTATCTGGCTCGTTCTATTTGCAGTATACGTAGTTTTATGACTTAGTAATAAAAATAGTAATAAAAAATATTTTTCATCATTTCTTTCATTATAATGCCGGGATACACTCAAGCCTAGCACTGCAGAGTGCGTTTGTGTAATGTATAGGGGTGTTTGCGCAGTTGAACTGAGCAAAAATATCAAAATAGTTTTGATTTTTCATTCGTTTTTGTTCTTGGGGGGCCATACAAAAAAAATATAGTGGTTATCAGGTGTTATAAAAAAAGTTCCATTTTGTTGCATAATTTAATTGGTGCAAGTGCCTGCCGAATAGGCCAGCCCTCGAAATTCGAGTGAAAATTACAGGAAATTTTATTTTTCCATCTTACAAGAGCCTAAAGTTATGCTAAACAATTTTAGCTAATTCACAATTCAACACTTTTTAAATAAAATTTATTCAATTTCATTATAAATATTTGGTCAAAACGCAGAAGATGTTTAAATGGGCTTGTTAATAAATAATTTTAAAGGGACCCTAAAGTATGATAATCAATTTTAGCCACTTCACAACTAAACACAGGGCTTTTGATATTTATAATAAACACAAATGAACATTACTCAAAAAAAAAAAAAAAAAAAAAAAATTCAGACGGTACAAATCTGTAAATCTGGTGGACAGCTAAAAGGAAATACCTTTTTGTAGTGTCCGAGCTTTAAATGAAAGGCACGATAGTTAAAGGCAGACTAAAAAAGATTATTTCATTTATTAAAATATTTGCTTAACATATCCTAACGGTGCTTAAGAACTAGACTTAAGGAAGATATGATTATGAGAGAGTAATGTTACAGGGTGCTACAACACATATGTATCATTCCCTCCCCAATTTAAATAGTGAACAATTATAAATTAATACTAGTTATGAAATACTACAAATAAAGTTTATTAATATTAAAAAAAAAATGAATATTGACAATAATTGCTTATATTTAAATTCACAATTTAACATTAATTATAAGTACAGAAATTAACAAAAATAATTCCAAATTGGTATAAGAATATATGTCTAACAATAAAAATTACAAAAATAACCACTCTAAGCATAATAACAAGAGCATAAAAATTACAAATTCAGTTCCTCCTCTTCTCTTTTGTTCTTTATTCTTTCTGAACGTCTTAGTTCGATTTCACAAGACATATCAATACTTCTTCTACGTTTATTATTTTCTTTACAATATGTCATATTATTGGAATAACATCTAATATTTCTTCTAACAAATTTCTTAAGTTGATTTACATGGGCAACTCTCTTTTTGCCATTTATATCAATACAATATCTTATTTTGCTTAATCTTTTGACAATCTTAGCGTGAACCCATTTACAATAATTATTTAAAACATTTCTATATAGGACTATTTCATTTTGTTTAAACTCTAAGATTTTCAAATTTTTCCAATTTATATTAATAGTATTTTCTCTGTTATTATTCTTTTCTACTGTCCTTTTCTGTTTACAAATGCTTTGTTTATTAAATTCATTCGCACATATTCTAGGATTTAATTTATCCATCAATGTTTTAGGTTTATAACAAAATATTAAATTTGATGGTGTGGTACCTGTAACTGTTGTTGGCGTTGTTCTATACTTTAATAGAAAATTGTTTATTTTAAAATCCCATGATTTATGTCTATATTTCGGATCTAATAAATATTTTTTCAAACTGTTTTTCAGAGTTTGCACAGCTCTTTCTGCACTTCCATTACTCTGCGGATGATAAGCAGGCGATTTCAAACATTCAATACCACTATTTTCACAAAAATCTATAAATTCTTTTGCTCCGAAAGGAGGGCCGTTGTCGCTTACAATTTGCCGTGGTAATCCAAAAATGGAAATGAACGATCTCAAAACTTCTATAAGACTATTGGCAGTTGTGTTTTTTAATACCTTAACGTCTATCCATTTTGAAAATGTGTCAACTATTACTAGCATAGTTACCTTTTCAATTTTGCAAAAATCTAAATGGATTCTTTCGAATGGGTACTTGGACTCTGGCCAAGATGTTAATATAGGTTTTGAAACATTTTGATTGCTACTACAGACAGGACAAGAGTTTACATAATTTTCTATGTCATTATCAATGCCAAGCCACCAGATATAACCCCTAGCCAAAGCTTTCATTCTTACAATGCCGATGTGACTTTTGTGTAATAGCTCCAGAACTTTATCATGTAAAGATTCGGGTATTACAATTCTATCACCGTAGTATAAGCACTCATTTTCGGTAGCCAGTGATATACGTTTATCGTAATATTTTCGAATATTTTCTGAGATATAATCAGGCCACCCAACCATTACAAATTCGTATATTTGCCTGAGCTCATAATCATTTTTCAGTTCTTTTTGAACATCTTTTATGACAACTTGTAAATCATTTATTAAATTGAAAATATTAATACTATCATTTTCCTCTTCTGTTTTATCGGGTAATGGCAACCTCGAAAGAGCGTCTGCATGACACATTTTTGATCCCTTTTTGTAACGAATGGTATAATTATATGAAGAAAGGAAAATTGACCATCTCTGCAACCTGTTTGATGTCACAGCAGGTAAATTCTTTTTAACAGAGAATATTTCTCGTAATGGTTGATGGTCACTCTCAATTATAAAAGACAGTCCATAAATATATTTATGAAATTTACGTATTGCAAAAACAATAGCAAGAGCTTCTTTGTGTAATTGCGAGTAATTACGTTCTGCTGGAGTAAGAGTACTTGAAACGTACATTACAGGTCGTTCTTTACCATTTACTACGTGAGACAAAATACCACCAACGCCATAAGGACTAGCATCACATGAGATAATTATTGGTTTATATGGATCGTAGTGGGTTAAAATATTTATATTTGTTAAAAGACTTTTACTTTTTTTCAAAGGCAGCTTGATGTTTTTCAGACCATATCCATTTTACGTTAATTTTAGTTAGGTTGTGTAATAAATGCAATTCTGATGATAAATTTGGTATACAATGGTTATAGTAATTTATCATACCAAGATATGATCTTAATTGGTTTTTGTTTGTTGGGGATGGGGCGTTTAATACTGCTTGAATTTTCAGTTTAGATAGTACAATGCCCCGATTACTTATAGTATAGCCCAAATAATCAATTTCTGTTTCAAAGAACTTGCATTTGTCAAAATTTACTTTGACATTAAATTCTAATAATTTATCTAAAGTATTTTTCAAATTTTCCTCACACTCAACTAAATCTTTTCCTCCGACCAGTATATCATCAAAATAGACTAACGTTTTGTCTAAGCCTTTCAAAATTTCACATATAATTTTTGAAAAAAATTGCGGGGCTGTTTTTAACCCATAAATAAGGCGGGTATATTGATATAAACCACGATGTGTGTTTATGGTTAAAAGCTCTCTAGACCGTTCTGTTACCGCCACCTGTAGATATGCACCTGTTAAATCCAATTTACAAAAGAAGTTCCATCCAGCTAAGCTAGCTAGGATGTCATCAACCCTAGGTATAACATAATGTTCCATTTCGACAAATCGGTTTACCGTCCTGCGGCAATCTACACAAACTCTAATCGAGCCATCTCCTTTATTTGCAATCACAATTGGACTAGCCCACCTGCTTCTACTTACTGGAATTAAAACACCTTCGCTAACCATTTTTTCTAATTCGTCTTCTACTTTCTTTCTTAAGCCATAAGGTACGGAATACGCTTTAGAAAATATGGGGTGTGACTCGTCCTTCAAAATAATTTCTGCCGAATATTCTTTTATTGTTGAAAAATTATATTTTGAAAACAGTGGTTTATATGTTTCGAAATTAAAATTTGTGGAAGGTATAATAGTTTTTATATCGCAAGTCAAATTACGCCAATTTGGTACAAATATGTCCAACCAATCTCTTCCCATCAAAGGTATAAATTTTTCTTTTGTATTAAGAATAAACAATTTCATATTATGTTTTCTATTTTTATATTCAACGTTAAGGAAAACTGAACCAACAACATTTACACGTTCACCGGTTACAACTTTAAGAGATTTATTATCATTCTGCATTTCAATATGTGCAAAATAATAATTGTAATCTGAAATATGTATTACTGAAACACATGCTCCAGTATCAATTTCCATTTCAAAATCAATATTTTCTACTTTAATTCTAATTACTAAACTCTTTGTATAATTACATGTAATTAAATTCTTCAAATTATTCAAATAATCACTATCGTCGCTACTATAATCAATATTATTAACTCTATATTTATTCTTTCTTTTGCGATCTCTATCATAATTTCTTTTATTCGCCTTTTCGTCATTCTGTTTTGCCCAGCAATTTCGTTCAATGTGTCCTCTTCTGTTGCAGTAGGGTAAAAACATATGAAATCAACCAATGAGTTGACCGCACTGATTTCGAATTGGATGAATTTTGGTACGAAGGGAAAGTTAAACATAATAATAGCGTTTGCCAACTTTCAGTGTCGTAGCTCTCGTATTTTCAGAATTATGGCCATTCCAAGTTGGCAAAAATCAATAAAAATGCACTCAGATACCTTAACACAATTTTTAATATCTCGAAAAGTATTCATTGTACGTTAATAATCAAGGGCTCATTTTTCAGACTAAAACATGCGCCATTCCAAAAAAAATTTTTTTTCAAATTTTCGATCAAGGATAATGTAAATAAAAAAGGACTAAAATTTCCAAAGGATATTTCTCGAAAATCAATATTTTTAAAAATTTCAAAAAAACATATGTTAATTCTTATTATGTTTTGTACAAGTCTGTCAAATTTCAATGTGGAGTCTTTATTACAACATGAGTTATTAAGAAAAAAGCAGGCGAAGGTTTATGTATTTCATGAAATGTACCAAAATACAAAAAGGTGACAAATTACAAAAAGAAGGACATATCAAATGTAACGGAACTTTTTCGACTTTACAACCTAGGCGAAATATTTATTGCTTGTTCACACAAAAAATTTACAAATATTTTATGACCTGTGGTCGGCTTATTGGCAGTAGCAAATTCAGTCCCTATTTAAAAAACATTTTATGACCCGTAGTTCACGCAAATTTTCCAATTCAAGAAAAGCAAGGCGTGTATTTTTTTACCTGTAATCTATTTTTTGTACCAAAAAAAACAGTATAAATCGTTCAGAGACTGTAAGTCAAACTTCAGTTGAATACTAGATTTCATAAGTGCTAAACGTCAAAGTGTTATAGTGTTAAAGTGACTTGATCGTTTGAAAAAACAAAAAAAAGAGACTAAATATTTAAATAAATTATAATTATTGTCAATACAAAAAAGTCGTGCACAATTCATTCGGTTGTGGTATTTAAAAAAAAAAAATATGCCATTCCATTCAACATTTTGCTGTAATCCTTTTAAAAAATCCGGTCACACTGGGTGCAATAAAAGTTTAAGACAAGTCCAAGAATGGATGCTACAGTATACTAAGGATAAAAACATTACGATCTCAAATAAAATTTGTGGGACATGTAGAATAAAATTTTCGCATCTGAATAAATCTAATAAATCTAATTTGGAAGAAGGTTCAGACATAAACGAAAATGTAGATACTTTCGATGACATTGCGTCAGGCACGGAAGTAGATGACATTGCGTCAGGCACGGAAGAAGTTGCTATTTCAAAATTAAACCAATCTTTACCGTATCTGGAACAATCTCCGATAAAAAAGAAGAAGTTACATCAAAAACGGTACAGAGATGCAAAATTCAGGAAAATAAGTGATTCGATTCAAGACAAAATTTTCCACGGTTCAGCACAATCAACTTCGCATATGTGCCCACAATCCGAAATAATAGAACAATTAAAAGAAAAGTTTAAAACATTAACAAAAAATAGCGAGAAAATCCAACTGCTAACAATTTTACCAAAAAGCTGGGCAATACATAAAATTGAGGAAGAATTCCTGGTTACAAACTATATCGCGCGAAAAGTTAAGCATTTGGTTGAAACAAAGGGTGTGATGAGTACGCCTAACCCAAAACTGGGAAGTCCAATTTCACCAGTGACAAGCAATTTAGTAAAATCCTTTTATGAATCCGATGACGTCAGCAGGTGTATGCCCGGACAGAAAGATTTCGTGTCTTTTTTTGAAAATGGTACAAAAGTCAGGAAAAATAAAAGACTTTTGCTTGGAAACTTAAGAGAAATGTACGCCTTATTCAAGGAACGACATGATGGAATAAAAATAGGTATTTCCAAGTTTTGCCAACTTCGTCCGAGGAATATAATTCTAGCAAATGCGAGTGGATCTCATAACGTGTGTGTTTGTACAAAGCATCAAAATGTGAAGCTGATGATTGATGCCATAAATTTAAAAAAATTAACTGCTGGTGTTCCGAATTATCAGCTTGAATGTTACAAAGATTGTTTGAAACAAATGACATGCATTCCATCTTCTTCAAAGTGTCACCTACGTAAATATAACAAGTGTCCAGGAATTGAAAATTTAAAAGCAAAACTAAATCAATTACTAGAGCAAAATGATATTGATGAAATAACATATAAACAATGGGTAAGTGTAGATAGGGATAATTTGGAGACCATGTTTGGCCAAGCCGACGTTTTTGTGGATTCCCTATGTGAAAAGCTTGAAATTCTATTACCTCATTCATTTATTGCAAAACAGCAGGCAGCATATTTGAGCGAAGGAAAATCAAATTTGGAAGAAAATGAGTATATAGCAGTTTGCGATTTTTCAGAAAATGCTTCTTTTACTATTCAGGATGCAGTCCAGGGATTTCACTGGAACAACTCTCAGGCCACTTTATACCCAATTGCTATTTATTTTAAATCAGATGGAAAAACACAACATGCAAACTTCATAATAATATCTGATTGTCTTGTACACGATTCTGTAGCTGTTCACCTGTTCCATCGCCACCTGAATGTATTTTTGAGAAAAAAGTTTTAAACAACACCGAAGAAAATCACGTATTTTTCAGACGTTAGTGCTGCCCAGTTTAAAAATAAAAAGAACTTTATCAATTTATGTTATCATATGGAAGATTTTGGATGTAATGCTGAGTGGCATTTTTTTTGCAACAAGCCATGGAAAAGGCCAAAGTGACGGTCTTGGAGGTACCGTAAAGAGAGAGGCACGTCGAGCTAGTTTACAGCGTCCATTACAAGGTCAAATAACTACTCCAAAATAATTATATGAATGGTGCCTGCCAAATCTTTTGAACTGTAATTTCGTGTTTATAACTCTAGAAGACCACGAACAAGAAGCACGGTTCCTTCAAATTCATTTTAAAGATTTGCGTACTATTCCTGGAACTCAAAAGCTGCATTCTATTGAACCTGTAGATAAAAAAAAATTAAAGTCAAGCGATACTCGACAGATGCAGATTTTTTATTTGAAATCCTTCAGAAATAAATAAAAAAATGCTGTAATAAAGTGTTTAATAATGATAATACATTATGTTGTACTTTTTATTAAAGGTTTAGCAATGGAGAAAAAGAGTTTAAGCAAAGAAAAGTCGAAAAAGTTCCGTTACATTTGATTTGTCCTTCTTTTTGTAATTTGTCACCTTTTTGTATTTTGGTACATTTCATGAAATATATAAACCTTCGCCTGCTTTTTTCTTAATAACTCATGTTGTAATAAAGACTCCACATTGAAATTTGACAGACTTGTACAAAACATAATAAGAATTAACATATATTGTTTTGAAATTTTTAAAAATATTGATTTTCGAGAAATATCCTTTGGAAATTTTAGTCCTTTTTTATTTACATTATCCTTGATCGAAAATTTAAAAAAAAAAAATTTTTTGGAATGGCGCATGTTTTAGTCTGTAAAATGAGCCCTTGATTATTAACGTGCAATGAATACTTTTCGAGATATTAAAAATTGTGTTAAGGCATCTGAGTGCATTTTTATTGATTTTTGCCAACTTGGAATGGCCATAATTCTGAAAGTTCGAAGGCTATATGTCTGAAAGTTGGCAAATATTATTGTGCCGATCCATAGATCATGTGTACAAAATCTTATCAAATTTGGAGGTGATGAGGTCACAAATGTTAATATTTTCGGTTGATTTCATATGTTTTTACCCAGTAGTAACACATTACATTACTATTGTTGTCGCGTCTTCTCTCGTTTAACTGACGCCCGCCTCTGCATGTCTCAGTTTTTCTGCCGCATTGCTCTTGGTGTTGACAGTTTCCAGAACTGGAAGTTTTTACATAATGTAATTTATGTACCGTGTTATTCCTTAACATCTCCACGTGATTTTGATTCATATCTAAAGACAATGCAATCTGGCAAGCGTTGTCGAACGATATCAAATTACTATCATTTAATAGTCGGTTTTGTATGTGTTCATTATTTAACACACAAACAAATTTAATGAGTAGAGCCTTGTCAAGAAAATTTCCAAACTCACATTCCTGGGACAACTGCTTCAATTCAACGATGTAATCTGAGATTGTTTCGGATAGTTGTTGGTCTCTTTTGAAAAACTTGAAACACTCAACTATCACATTTTTTTTTTTTGGTTTAAAGTGTTGAGATAACTTTTTGACAATCGTCTCATACGTAAAATCACTTTCTGTTTTTGGTGACAAAATGGAACACAACGTCTTATATAACTCTGATCCACCAAGACTTATAAGGAAAGATATTCTGTCTTTATCGGTTTTAATTTTATTTAACGATAACAGATGATTCAATCGATTTGTATATAAAGTAAAATCGTCGCCGATGTTATAGGCTTCAATAGTTCCGATCAGTGCTATTGGTGTTTCTGTCATTTTTTTTTTTTTTTGTGTATTTAAATCACCTTTAAATTATTATTGCCAAACTATTATTTTTTCGCTTTTGCCTCGTCGCCAAATGTAGTGTCCGAGCTTTAAATGAAAGGCACGATAGTTAAAGGCAGACTAAAAAAGATTATTTCATTTATTAAAATATTTGCTTAACATATCCTAACGGTGCTTAAGAACTAGACTTAAGGAAGATATGATTATGAGAGAGTAATGTTACAGGGTGCTACAACACATATGTATCACTTTTAAATAAGGCATGTTTGATCAAAATCGGTTATTAACTACAGTTTTTATATCGGTCATAAGAAATCGCCGTGCCTCTTAATATTATAGATAGAGAATATTTCAAAAAGCAAAAAGAAAAGCCATTTTCTTTAATATAATATGTTTTTGTCGCATGACATAAGAGGTAGCACTCTTTAAAAGATCAAAAGGTTTTATGATAAAATCAATTCTATTTCCATTAAATTATAGATCAAAACGAGAAACCGATTCTAATTTGCAATAATTTTAAAATTATTGCATAAAGTTTTTCAATCGTAGTCACCTAACCGAGCTAATGTAAATCTCGTACTGAAATTTTATTGTTTTTTAATTTGAAATAATATTTTTTGAAAATTCAAAAGATTTTTTATTTTTTTAATGTTTATTTTTTTCAATAAATATTTTTTGAGAACAATTAAAAAAAACAACTTTTAAAATACACATTCCATTTTTTGGCCTTCACTCTATTAAAATTGGAAAAGAGCCATTAATTTTGAAAAGTTCCTATTGTTTTGACACTTACTGTACAGTTGTTTTAAGTTCAAGTTAAGCTGTTTTTTAATGACTATAGTTTTTGCGTTTTTTATTTTTCTATTTTCTAAAAATGGTAAAATGTTAACAAGGCTACAAATTGAACGCCTCTTCATATTCCTATTTATTCATTTCTTGTTGTTGCCATTGTTGTTGTTTATTATTATATTAGATAGTAGTTCATTTATAAGTTTGATTTCTAAGATTTTTCCATTCAATACTTGGTTTTATAGATAACTTTTTTGTAACAAGGCATGTACAAACATATATTTTTTAACCAATCATAATTCATTTCAGTCTTTGTGTCATTCATTTTGAAGGTTTGTTTTTGTTTTTCAAGATTTTAATTTTCTCTTTTTATGTTTGCCATATTTAGTCACAAAAAAAATAATCTTTTAGTTTTAAATGCCGCCTCAACCTACGATTTTTCAGTTTTTAATTCATTTGGTTTTTTTTTTTTTCTTTTTGCTTCTAAATTTAATTTTATGTTTTTATTTTTCTTTATGTAATACTTGACGTTTGATTTGATATGTCAGTTGTTGACTGACTGACTGGCAAGAGGGTATTTTAGTTGGTGATTTTTGAAGTTTACAGATGTCATACTGTTTAGGTTAAGAACTAAAATAGTTGACGAGTTTTTAAATTCAATTGTAGAGAAATTTTTTAGAAATAAATGAAAATTTTTCACAGCTAAAATTCGGCTTACTCTAACAATCGTTTTGTATCACATTCTATGTTCAAATCGGTGCCTGTTTTGTACTTAATCAGCGAACGAAGAGAAATTATATAGAAAGGAATTTGCCATTCCGTTTGTAAAATTTCGATACACTGCAGTTTACAAAATTGATACAAAATTGTCAGTTGAAATAATGGAAATGGAATGAATTTTGTTGTTTTTAAAATTATTTCAGCAGATTCATTTGAATATATTTTTTTCTACTTAAAAAAATTTTTCCCCATAAATTTTCTTACATTTTTTTTTAACTCAACAATATATCAATTCTAAGTCTATGTTTTAATACTAGTTGACCCGACAGACGTTGCTCTATCCAAGTTTCAATAAATTAATAGGCTGGGCTGTTTCTTGTTACCGATATAAAAATTGTGGTTAATAACTGATTTTGACCAAACATACCTCATTTGAAAGCTATTCCTTTCCAGCTGTCCACCAAATTTACAGATTTGCATTGTCTGGAACATTTTTTTGGAGTAATGCTCATTTAATGTTGCTACCAACACTTACATATAACACATACTGTGTTTATTATAAATATGAAAATACCCAAAATTGATTAGCAAACCTTTAGGCTTTTTTAAAATTATTTATTAACAAACCCATTTATATAACTTCTGTGTTTTTAACAAATATTTATAATGAAATTTAATGAATTTTATTTAAAAAGTATTGAATTGGCTTTTATAAAATTAATAACTAAATAAAAAAAAATATATCTAGAATTTCCACTCAAATTTCGAGGGCTGGGTTCTGCTAGTTTCAATAATTTTTTTTGTGATAACTAGAGCAAGGAATCTCATGCAAATGCATATTTTTACTGGTCATCCTAAAGCCGACACGGTTAAGTTATCTTTGCGAATCGTGGAATTTCCTTTAAAATGGCATTCATTCGTTTTTGCATATATTGCATATTTTGCTAAAAATATCCGTTTTTGCATATTTTATCGCTTATTTTAACAAATTTTACAATAGCTGCATGTTTTTTTTTTGCATATTTTGGTTTTTTTTTGTCTGTTATCCATTTGAAAAAGTATAACGCCTCTGAAATTTAGTGCGACATCTTCTAGTAAAAGTTGACACATAATTTGTTACAAAATATTCGTCTGAACCACCCTGTTGATCTGTCAATTTTCATATTTATACAACATTTTTACTGTTTTGCTTGGGAATTCGCTGAATGTTTGTAACTTTAGACAACAAAACATGTTTTAATTAGAAAGTGAGTTGGTTTTGAGATTCTTTACTGCAATATTATCAAAGTTAACATTTTATAATACTTTGAGAGTGTAACGACGAGTTTTCCTCTGGTTGCTGGGGTATAGCTCGCGGGGGTCAGGGTCGTTACAGAAATTTATATTCTTGCACGGGACAGAGAGGAATAAAAACGAGTTCTTTCAATGTTTAGAGTGTCGTGGCTTATTTTATTTTATTTTCGATTATAGCTAATGATTTACAACTAATAATGGTAATTTATAATTTTACTAAATATAATGGTAGGTTGGTACTCCTCTTGGGAAGAGCGAGAAACCTGGAGTAGGTACTTCTCTAGTTTCAAAAATCCTGGACCCTTGTCGTTGGATAGTGAGACCTGGTGAGAGCACTTCTTTAACTGCCGAGAGAAACCTGCGAAGGCACTTCTCTAAACTGCGGGGAGAAACCTGCGTAGGCACTTCGTTTGATCGCGTGGGAGAGACCTGCGTAGGCACTTCTCTAAACTGCGGAGAGAAACCTGCGAAGGCACTTCTCTGAACTGCGGAGAGAAACCTGCGTAGGCACTTCTCTGAACTGCGGGGGGAGAAACCTGCGTAGGCACTTCTCTAAACTGCGGGGAGAAACCAGCGGAGGCACTTCGTTTGATCGCGTGGGAGAGACCTGCGTAGGCACTTCTCTAAACTGCGGGGAGAAACCAGCGGAGGCACTTCTCTAAACTGCGGAGAGAAACCTGCGAAGGCACTTCTCTGAACTGCGGAGAGAAACCTGCGTAGGCACTTCTCTGAACTGCGGGGGGAGAAACCTGCGTAGGCACTTTTCTAAACTGCGGGGAGAAACCAGCGGAGGCACTTCTCTAAACTGCGGGGAGAAACCAGCGGAGGCACTTCTCTAAACTGCGGAGAGAAACCTGCGAAGGCACTTCTCTGAACTGCGGAGAGAA
This sequence comes from Cordilura impudica, assembly GCA_963682025.1. Classification (NCBI taxonomy): domain Eukaryota; kingdom Metazoa; phylum Arthropoda; class Insecta; order Diptera; family Scathophagidae; genus Cordilura; species Cordilura impudica. The sequence continues at coordinate 312,469,882 of OY821517.1, forward strand.
ACCTGCGTAGGCACTTCTCTGAACTGCGGGGGGAGAAACCTGCGTAGGCACTTCTCTAAACTGCGGGGAGAAACCAGCGGAGGCACTTCTCTAAACTGCGGAGAAAAACCTGCGAAGGCACTTCTCTAAACTGCGGGGAGAGACCTGCGTAGGCACTTCTCTGAACTGCGGGGGGGGGGGGAGAAACCTGCGTAGGCACTTCTCTAAACTGCGGGGAGAAACCTGCGTAGGCACTTCTCTAAACTGCGGAGAGAAACCTGCGAAGGCACTTCTCTAAACTGCGGGGAGAAACCTGCGTAGGCACTTCTCAGAACTGCGGGGAGAAACCTGCGAAGGCACTTCTCTAAACTGCGGGGAGAAACCTGCGTAGGCACTTCTCAGAACTGCGGGGAGAAACCTGCGAAGGCACTTCTCTAAACTGCGGGGAGAAGCCTGCGTAGGCACTTCTCAGAACTGCGGAGAGAAACCTGCGAAGGCACTTCTCTAAACTGCGGAGAGAAACCTGCGAAGGCACTTCTCTAAACTACGGGGAGAAACCTGCGAAGGCACTTCTCTTATGATGAAGACACGCGCACTAGTACTGCGATGTGTACTCGACCACCGTCGACGATCGACTCCTCGAGTTTCGAAATTGTTTCAGCTTTTATAGGATGTCGTTCTACGGTGGTGAACCTGTAGAACTCACCTCTGTGTGGTGTGTTCGTTTTCTGTCTCGTTTTAACATGTGACGACTATCTATAGGTTCCGTTAGGTAGCGGTGTATATGTAGGTACCTCGTAAATGAAAGAAAGTAATGTTTTGTTTAATGGTGAATTCAAGAATGATAAAATATATAATCTATAATTCATTTGTTGACAAACTTAAGGCAGTTCAAGCATAAAAATGTAAATAATAATGTTATAATAATATAAGATGTGTTGATGAAAACGAGTTCACGACTTTCATCGTTACAAGAGTGCAATGCCGAAAACCAAAGCAACTTCATCGTCAAACCTTAATAAATACGTGTCTGAACATCCGAGTGTATTTCAAACGGATGGAGTCGTCCTTTTCTGCAAAATTTGCAATAAGACAGTGGGCTGTGAAAGGAAATTTCAAGTCGACCAGCATTCGAAAAGCACGAAACATAAGGAACTGCATGATCGACGCTCCGAAAAAATACAGCCTTTGATAACTACCACCGTAGCAGCGGGGCGAAGCAAATTCTCCACGGACTTATGCGAAGCTTTCATATCAGCAGATATTCCATTGTATAAGCTCAACAACCCAAAACTAAGACATTTTTTGCAAACATATACCAACGAGGTTATTCCACATGAAACATCAGTGCGCAAAACTTATATCGACGAAATATAAAATCAAAAATGCTCTAACTGACCATTTCCTATGGATTTCCATGGATGAAACCACCGATATCCAGGGGAGGTATGTTGCAAATGTTATTGTGGGAATTTTGCATGAAAATAAAGATATGTGCGACAAAAAGTTTTTACTCAATGTCGTGGAAATGGATAAAACTAATCACGCGACAATAGCTCGTGCCTTCAATGACTCCATTGCCTTGCTCGGTGAGGATTTTGACAAAAATAAAGTTCTCCTTCTTTTAACGGATGCTGCGCCATACATGGTAAAAGCGGCAAAGGGGTTATAAATCTTTTATCCGAAGCTATTGCATGTTACTTGTATCGCTCATGCTGTCCACCGAATAGCGGAAGAAATTCGAAGTAATTTTAGTGAACTGAATGCTCTTATATCACATGGCAAAAAAATATTTATAAAAGCACCTTCGCGTGTTCACATTTTCAATGAAAAATTTCCTGGCATTCCGCTTCCTCCAGAGCCAATTATAACAAGATGGGGCACGTGGCTAAATGCTGTCAAATATTATAGCCAGAACATCGAAAAATTTGCCGAAGTAGTACGGGAACTTGACGATTCCGACTCGATATCGATTAAGCACGTAAAAGAACTGTTAGACTTGCCTTCTCTCAAATCTCAACTGATTTTTGTGCACAGCAACTATGGTTTTTTATGCGAAGTTATAAAAAAACTAGAAGGACGAAATTCTTTGGCAGATGCAGTCAATTTAATGAATAATTCCGTTACGAAAATAAATGATGTAAAAGGCTCAATTGGCTTAAAAATTATTGAAAAATTAAACAATGTTCTCTTAAAGAATAAAGGTTTCCTTGAAATAAGGAAAATAGCGGGAATATTGGAATTTGGTGAAAATTTTTCACACACCAATTATACAATAAAAGAAGTGTGTGCTTTTAAATATGCTCCTGTAACATCTGTTGATGTTGAGCGCTCCTTTTCTTTGTACAAGAACTTTTTAAGACCGAATCGGGAAAGCTTTGTGTTTGAAAACCTAAAAAAAAACTTTTTTGTTCACGCCAATAACGCAATAAATTAAACTGATCTCTCTTCTATGGACTTAATTGCTTTAATTTTATTTAGTTTTAGTTTAACATATATTTGTTATTTATGGTTTTGTTTTTCTTTATACTTATTTTATTTGAACACATATTAAATTATTTGTTTTCCGCTTTTTTATTATATTAAATGAATTGTTTTCAGCCTTTTTGTTAAATTACTTGCAATATTTTTTTTTAAATAAAATATTGGAAAAATATTTTTAATTGCATATTTTCTGTGTTTTAATTGCATATTTTCTGTGTTTTAAGTGCATATTTTCTAATTTTAAGTGCATGTTTTATGCGCATATTTTCGATTTTTAAGTGCATGAGATTCCTTCCCCTAGTGATAACCAATGTAAAGAGAGAACAAAATTGCATGTGTTAGAAATTTGTATTCATTGCAATGCTATACGATAAACAAACAGGCCATATAGAATTGACCATGCGATAAGCATGGATTTTCTATGTTAATGCTGCAAATGCTGCAAGCGCATTAAGTCGAATGGCATATCGGTCGGAACCACTGAAGTGAGTAGTATCAAACTGTCTTTTTCTTTAAACTTTCCTTTAAGAATTGTGGCTTCGATGACGTTACTCATCAGTTCTCACAGCAATCCGGGTGTCATTACAAATACGTGTTGGGGTATATTTCGCAACATTAAGATTATCGATCCGCCTTTTAGCTAGAGACTGTGAGCCGCCAATCCTGGGAAATCCAGCGAGTTAATAAACTCGGTTGAATAGTTGAAGACATCGTCTTGGATAGTAATGGAATCAACTGATTTAAATTTGAAAATTCAATTTGTCGACATCAATATGTTTCCCAGCCAATAAAGCAAGTTTGCTCAACCAAATATATGATTTTTGTAATTTTGTGCAATGTTTGGAATACATTTCGGATGAGGTCGGTCTTTGATTCGGTGAACTGAGAACATTTAACAGAGAATTTAATGCAGCCAGTAGAAATGTCAGCGGATATTTTTTCATTGCCAACGTCCAGCAATTGTTTCGTATTTACTTCTCACGATTGGTCGTTCTGCAACGCGACACGCACGTTCGTACTCATTTTGATTTTCTGAATGTGCTTCAACAACATAGCTGCAATTTCTGAAGAAGCAAGTGCAAGTGCAATTTCACTTATTGCGATCAAAAAGTTTTTCAAGTTCCACCTGAAGCATCCAAAAAGAAAAAAAACCCTCCAGTTCTATCATTCACAACTTTCGTGAGCGTATCGTGTATATATATATGTTTCCGATTCAATCTTGGAAGGTTCGTTCAACCTTATTCTTCCAATGGATTGCAAACGTATTGTTTCTCGCATCGCAAACTTTTATTAAATGCGTCGTACTTCTGACGATTGGCCGCTGTCATGCCTAATTGATATAACTAGTAGAGCCCAGACCTCGAAATTCGAGTGCAAATTCTATCATTTAATTATAAATATTTCTTGAACGCCCAGAAGACATATCGCTAGATCTCTTAATAGTTTTATTTGAGTCTAAAGGTATGCAAATCAATTTTAGCCAATTCACAATTCAACACAAATTTATTAAACACCTGCACAGTATTGCATAGTTTTTTATTTGAAGCTTAAATATGTGCTTTATCTATGTTTTAGTAGTAACCTTTAAAGCAGTTTACTTCAAGAAAATGTTTCAGAAGGTGCAAATCTATATATATGGTGGATAGCTAAAAGGAAATACCTTTCAAATGGGGTATTTTTGGTCACAATAGGGGCGTAACTAAAATTTTTATATCAGTCACAAGAAATCACCTTGCCTATTAATATTATAGACGTCTTGTTCGCAAGGTTCAGAAAATACACACATGAAACACACAATGTTCTGTTCAAAAGCAGCCAACACATATCTTTATTTTCATATCAATTATGTGCGTTTCTAAATTTTCTACGGTGCCCAACACAACCATGACAGTGTTCGTTTTAATATTTCGTTATTTACACGAACATTTTTGTATCACATACTTTTTGTTTCAATCACACATAAAGCACACATTTTTGAGTGTTGCTTAATTTGAAGTTCATGTTCTGGTACGTGTACTGAAAAAAAAACACAGAACATGTACAATAAACAGGTTCGAGTTCAGTTATATTTTAAACACCACTTATAATATAACTGAACTCGAACCTGTTTATTGTACATGTTCTGTTTTTTCTTACTACACGAGCCACAACACGACTTAAAATATAACTGAACTCGAACCTGTTTATTTTACATGTTCTGTACAATAAACAGGTTCGAGTTCAGTTATATTTTAAACACGACTTAAAATATAACTGAACTCGAACCTGTTCATTGTACATGTTCTGTTTTTTCTTACTACACGAGCCACAACACGACTTAAAATATAACTGAACTCGAACCTGTTTATTGTACATGTTCTGTGTTTTTTTTTTTTTTTTCAGTACACGTACCAGAACATGAACTTCAAATAAAGCAACACTCAAAAATGTGTGTTTTATGTGTGATTGAAACAAAAAGTATGTGATATAAAAATGATCGTGTAAATAACGAAATATTAAAACGAACACAGTCATGGTTGTGTTGGGCACCGAAGAACATTTAAAAACAAACATAATTGGTATGAAAATAAAAATATGTGTGTGTTGGTCTAAGTTATGTTTGTTTACATATATGTACGAGTTTTTTATTCAGTGTGTGTTTTTTTTCTGAACTCTGCTTGTTCGACAACTTAAAGCACATATCCTCAATTAATATCAAAGCCTAGTTGTGAATTTCCTCCTTCATTTGCACATCTGTATTTGAGCTTGCAAAATATCATTATACTTATCATATTTGTGTTTGGTCTACAAATCAGTCGGTTCAGATGAGAAGCATGTTGAGAAAATCAAGAGATTGCTTTCTATTGAATGATGGCATCTCTGTCAATACAGACATAATTCATTTGCATTTTCTCTCTCTTGTTGTGTAAGTGTAAAATATGTTTGTAATAATCGAGTCCGTTCAATTCAATTTTCGTTCGTCTGCATTTCGATTATATCGAAAATACATCTGGTTTGTAGCGTTATTGACAGCATTGAAATGCTAATAAATTGATTTACTTTGTTCCTTTCTTACACTATCATTTATCACTTCGTATGAATAATAATGAAATGATTTCGATGAACTTAAAATGGAATCAAAATTTACAAATTTATTTCAAAAACTTATTTTCGGAAAAACATTAATATTGTTGTAATAAAGTAAATTTTTCATCACTATATAACCGATTGGCTTGAGTCACAATTTGCAATAAGCAGTCGAATATTTGCACACATAACGGAATTTCGGCAGAAATCACGAAACAACACCAAAACTAAAAACAAATTATTGTGTTATTTGGCTAATATCCTTTTGTTTGTTTTATTTCAAAATAAGTTATTTCCATCCCGAGAGAACAATAAAGAAAACTAAAGAGATTGAATGAAATATGTCGCTCCTTTTGTCACTTTTCTTTAAGTTTCCCATTTACCCGGAAACTTTTCTAATTTTTCTTTTGCTAAAAACCCAACCGGTCCAGTCGTTGTCGGTCGAATTATACCGATATCAAGTTTAAGCGAAACTTATAAACAATTGAAAATTCATATAACGAGCAAAGCAGAGAAGTTATAAACTTTATATCTGACACAAAAGTGAGTGCAAAAGAAGGCGTGTTTGATCGAAAGCTACTTTACAACATTCTTTGGAGTTTTTATAGAGCGAATTAGGATAAATAGAAACTTTAGGTATGTCGGAAGAAGTGGGCGTAGAATTGGGTGTGGATAATTTTTCCTTCCCTAAAACTCTTATTCGGATTATTTCAAATATTTTAAATATTAGCCAAGTCGATTCCGCTGTTCTCAAGTGATGAGCTTAGCAACGGACCGCATTTAATTTTTATTTATATAGATATTAAAAATATATTTATGGATAAGTTTGTTTTTACGGAAATATAATTGCTTGAAAAAGTATCCGTACACCTTAAATTTAAACTGACATACTAATGCCCATTTTCTGAATAGGCGATTATCTTTTATCCCAACGATAAATTGCCGATTAAAGAAATTTGGTTTTGTCAATGTCTGGTTTGCTTCTATTTTGTCGCAAAGCTAACCGGCACTCATCTGCCAATTATTGATTTATCGTACAGATAAATTATTCTCCCAACTTTCATATCAATTTTGAGAGGCATTGCCAACTGAAAATAATGTTTTTGTCGGTACATTGAGAAAACCAAAATTGTTAACCGGCAGTTTATCGGTCCAATAAATTTATGTCCTGGTTAAGTAACAGGCAGTTTGACGATACATTGAGAAAACCGGCATAAGAAAAATAAAAAGAATAATAATTGAGCTGATTTTTTTTTTCAATAAATTATATGTACAGTGAGCAAAAAAAGTTGAACAGCTATTATATTGTAATGAAACGAGTCGTAGTTTAAAACGAATAAGAGTGTTAACTCTCCGTCTAGCAACACTTCTGGTACCCTTAAACGCATGACAATTTCTATGACATTTTCTATGAAACAGACATTTTAAAATTTTTGTTTTGTTATTTTGTTATTGTTTATTAATTAAAGTGTTGATAAATAAATTAAAATATTTTTTTTTTATACTAACATAATTAATTTTTATGAATTTTATTATGAAAATTTTGTTTTACAATGAATAAAACTTAAACAAGTAAGAAAATTATAGTCGGTCTAGACCGACTATACGATACCCTATACCATGCTTTAGAGACCCTATCTCTCAGGCCCAACTAACTGGATATAGAAAAGCATAAACCAAATTTGAGTGGGATTTTTATTGATTTTTTCGGCTGCAGATATGAAAAAGTTCATATCGGATGCTATATTTATATGGGGACTAGGCCTAAAAATGGACCGATCCTGACCATGTTTGGTAAAATCTCTTGTATTTTGCAAAATTATATACAAACAAAATTTGAGAAGAATCAGTGCAATATTTTTGTTTTTTGATAGATTTAAGTGAAGATCGGGAAGCAGCTCTATATGGGGCCTATGACTAAGAGTTGTCCAATAGGGCTCATTTTTGGACTACTGATTAATGGATGTAATATATACATACAAACCCAATTTGACTAAGATTTGTATGATAATTTGGATCTTATGGCAATATATGTTGATTTCCTAGGGGTCATTTGTATGGGGGCTAGGTCTGAACATGGACCGATTCTCAACAATTTCAATAGCGTTCATCATATATTCATATTTGCGACCTGCAGTTTGATTACAAGCTTTACATGGACACACAGACGGACGGACGGACGGACGGACGGACGGACGGACAGACATCGTTAAATCGAATCAGATAGTGATTCTGAACAAACGACTGTGCAGCTGCTTCTGTTGGTCTTGGTACTATCTAAAATGAAAAAATATATATAATCATTCTGCTTTTGACCTTTAGAATTCGTAATTCTTACCTTGACATCAAATTCCTCCATTGCATTTCGTATCCTTGGATATGCAGTTATGCGAGTATTCAGGGCACGTTGTTGGATAATGTTGGGTAATGCCAATTGCTTAGTAAGCCTAAGGAGGAATGAGCGCCGTCTGTCACTTCCCTTCAATGGCTTCATCTCGTTGAATATTTTGAATGCAGCTAATGCAACGATTTCGAGCATATTGTAAAACATGGCAAGCGGCCAGCGCTTTGTTGAGCGCTTGCATGTATACGTACCAAGCATCAGGTCCATAGTATCAACGCCGGATTTGTTGGCATTGTAATCAAGAATGGCTAAGGGCTTCTTCTTTTCAGTTTCCATGTTCACATCGCAAGTGTAATGTTGTTTAGATAGCAAAATTACTGCTTTCTTCCATGGCACATATGAGCATAGTGCTATATCGCCTTCGTTGAACCCAAACAATGTGCTGTTGATTGGTCGCGTACGAGTTTTATGTAACTCCCGTGGCACAAATGTTTTGTTAGAGCGTACTGTTGCAACATATGCAGTTTTCTTTCTCATCAAAATACGCGCCAGGTTCAATGTACTGAAGAAATTGTCAGCATAAATTTTGCGGCCAGAATCCAAAAATTAATCCGCAAGAGCAAGTACAACGTTCTGCCCTTAATTTATTTCACACTCCTGGTCAGGCAATTTACCAGAATAAATCATTCCTTTGACAGGATAGAATGATTTTGAGTCACACAACCACCATACCTTTATACCATACTTGGCTGGCTTCGACGGAATATATTGTGTGAAGTGGGTACGGCCTCTGTATGGGAATAACTGCTCATCAACTGTCAGTGAATCATGCGGAGTGTAAGCTGCTGCTAAGTTAGACTGCATCATTTGCCAAATATTATCAGTTGCCGCAGTTTTGCTGTTGATTAATCGCTGCTGTCGCGTATTTCCATTGTCGAATTTAAGGCATTGTTTTATGGACATAAAGCGATTATACGACAATGCTGCTTTGTATATTGGACAACGCGTTGGGGCCCATAACTGTGCAGAAGGCTCATTATTTGATTTATTGCGTCCAGAATACAAGAGTATAGCCAAGAAGGCATCAAACTCCTTTAGTGTGATGGTTTTAAATTCCTTTTTGTTTGTTGGATTTGCCAAATTATAAGCATCTGTTATTTCCCTACCTTTGCGATTAGATTTGCGTATTATTATGTACGCCATGTCTTCAGTGAAGAGCGAGCGGAATATGGTAAAGGGATCATATGTGGTTCCTACTGGTCCTGGTTTCCTCCTTGTGTAGTTGACCACGTCATGAGCACGAATACGGGAAGTTGGTGGTGCATTTTTACTCCATTGGGTGCCGTCTTTCGCAATAAAATAAATTTCGCTTGTTGGTGTTTCTTCTTCTTCATAATCGTCGTCATCGTAAACCTTCTCATTGATTTCTATATCTACCTCACTTTCAGCATCGGAGTCCACAGCAGATAAATTTGGTAGAAAGGGCAAGTCGCCATCATCTTCTTCAGCATCAAATGCCGGTATATCAAGTTCCTCGTTATGATCCTCTGCATTCATAAAATCAGCACGTCTTTCCTCATCAGACATTTGCTGGTTGCGTGTGCTACGACGCACCACCGTTTCAGCAATTTCAGTGTTTGATTCTGCCATATTATTTTATCGCTGTTAGTTTCCTTCGTACAATCACTCTGAAATTTCAAACAAGATGTTGAGTCTTCAGTGTCTAAACTAAGTATGATTTAGTTTTCGAAACTAGAGCCGCTTTTATACCCTTTCCGTTGCCTACTTGTGTTCTAGCTTGAACATCCGCGTATATGTACAAATAGGGATTAGTATTAGCAGGTAATAAAACAAATGGTAAAGACGAAGAACACGTTTGAAATGTGTTCAAACAATAAAACAGCTAAAAAGAAGCCAAAATAAAGTTTATGCCTTAATGATTTCTTGTAATTTCAGTACAAGGTCCCTACGGACCTTGTCATGCGTTCCCGTACTACTCACCTTTAAACCTCAATAAAAACTGAACTATTGCGCGTATCACCTTGAATTTTCTTTTAAACGATTTTTGACAAAATTCTCTTGGAAAACAGGGTAACTTTTGGGGTATCTTGTCCTGGCCGAAATAGGAGTAATTTCACTTTGAATATGAAAAAGGTCCCCAGGGACCTTCTCGCTAGCGAATCTTTGATACCGTCCACCTAGGTTTGAGTATTGATAATAAATATAAACAAAATATTTAAAAAAGTAAACAATTTGTTAAACTTATTATCAAATTATTTCAGCAAATAGACTGGTTTTTTAGCATTTTTGGAGGATCTCCATATTTTAAAATATATATCTTGTCACAGTGATGCCCGATTTAACCCATTTCAAATACCAACCTGCTCGTAGTGACGACAAACAATATCAGTTTACCTTTATCCAGGTAAATGGTTTATTTTGTTGAATGACCGTAATTTCAAAAGACAGACAGATCGACGCCTGACGGCCATTATATGGACCCGAGTTGTTACAGGGATTCAGAATACAAATACTTTATGGGGTCGCAATTCATTGTTCGATGCGTTACAACAGAATACCAATAGTCACAATAAGGAATAATACTTTTCAATGTTTTGAGAGTTAAAAATTATGCGGTATTTCAATTTAAAAGTTTCTAAAAATCTTGTCAATTTTTGGTTTGCCAGGAAAATTTGACCTTTTTTAGAAGTACTTTAAAAGAATTTACTTTAAAAAAAAAATATTAAAAAAAGTTATTTTATATAAAAGATCATTGTTTGAGAAAAGGTAACTTTCTAAGAAAATTTACTTTAAGAAGAAAGTTATAATTTTAAAAAGGGACTTTTTTAAAAAAAGATTACTTTAAAAAAAATACTTTTTAAGAAAATGTTCTTTTTAAAAAAGGGTAGATTTTTACGAAGATGTACTTGCTTAAGAAATTATGTTTTTTAATGGTTATTTGTTAAAAAAAATTTGTTTAAATTGTAATATGATTTTCTGAAATTCAATTGATATTTTCTAATTTATAATCGGAAATCTGAATTCCAGTTTTTAGAATTGATATTTTCTTAAATTTGAATGGAAAATTTAAAAGATGAAATTTTGTATTTATGTCAATAGTAATGCTTTAGTAATTATAAACAATTTTTAAAAATAATATAAAATAATAAATAAATAATAAATTTATATAACTATGTAGAACTGTTTTGAAAGCAAAAAAATCATTGATGAACTCGGTAACTTTATTTTGTAAACAAAACAAAAAGTTAATATGCCAAACTTATGGTCATATTTGTAAAAGAATAATGGAATAAAAGACCATTCATGTTAAATAGAAATAACTATTGCAAAGCTAATTGTGTAGAACAAAAATTGTGGCGCCATCTACTGTGGCAAAGCAACACTGAGCAAAATAAAGTGACACTCTGTTTGTTAATACAAAAGAACTGTATTTTCCCTAAAACAAAATATATATTGTAGAATTTTATATAAATAAAATAATATAACGATGTATTTCTAACATGCGGTTATTATGGATATATAAATGTGGACTTCTCCGAGAAAAGGGACCTAGTGTGTGAAAATTAAGTTTTGAGAAAAAAACTCATTTAAAGTTTCTACACCCTTTTAGGTACCAGAATCCACCGTTTTTGACACAGCCCGTTTTGTGACACATTAGGTCCCTTTGCTCGGAGAAGGTCACATATATAGAATATATGTATATTATTTTATTATTTAATATGTGTATGTATGTATGTATATGTAAATATTACACACAAAAAAGACAACATCAACAGTAATTGCTGTTTTTTTTTAAATTCATGCACAAAAATTTTTTTGGTAAATTAACATTGTTTTTTTTATTAACAACAGGTGGTTTAGCATTATTTGCTTTAGATGTTGGTGAATTTTGACTCCCTTTATATTAACTCGTTGTATCTGCTTGTCGAAAAAATTTTGGATCGATTTTTAACCCCTTGCCCGTAACCCAATCGACTTGAAACTTTGCAGGCAGGCTTGTGGCAATGACAAAAATTATCTAATAAATTTGTTTAGTGAAGCCAAAACAATGGAAACTTTTAAATTTTTCTACAAGAGTTGATAAAAAAAAAAACATGTACAAAGGGTTAGTTTTCATTACACTATTACCACAACGACCACAAAAACAACAAGTCCAGCTATGACAACAATACAACATTTAGAATAACAACAAGAACAAACAGAAACATATATTTTTCAATTTTTTTTAATTCTTCAGAGATTTCTCGGAACCCATTAAACCGATTTCGATGATTTTTCAAACAGGAACCTTATCATGATGTTATTCAATAATGCTCACTAAAAATGAGTGCCCCAGTTATCCTATTGAGGTCGTGATCGTGACAAGAACAACATAGACAAATCATACTATTTCAAGACTTTTTTTACTTCTTCATTCAATTCTCGGGACCTAATTAACCGATTTGGACGATTTTAAATAGAAAACTTTTCAGGATATTACTGAATCATTTTTTATGCCAATGGGCACCCTAGCCGGCCGATTGAAGCCGTCATCGTAATTTCCAAAGACGGACAGACGGACATCGCTATATCAACTCCACTTGTTATAAGGATCACAAATATATATATTTTATGGGGTCCAACATTTTTTTTTCTAATTATTACAAACGGAATGACAAACTAATATATAACCTCTGTATAAAAATACAAAATTAAGGTGAGGTTATTCCACATGAAATTAAAGGCTAAGGGCCCATAGATTTTGATTTAGTATACAAAATGTGCACATATATTTAATACAGAAATAAAAATATTAGTTACAAAAATTAATTTAAAGAACGAAACTAAAATAAAAAAAATAAATTAATATTAATATCTTGTATGAAGACCTTCTGCTTGTCTAACGCCTTTAAGTCTATTGGGCATCGAATTAACTCATTCTCATATAATCTGATGGAATTTCACTCCAAATATCTAGCAGAGTTTGTTTAAAAGTTCCTTTGCTGGTATTGCTATAATTTATTAATTGATTCTCCATGTACACACATATATGTCCGATGAGGTTCAATTCGGGATTCTGGGAAGGATGAGGCAATACCATATTCACATTATTCGCTAACCATACCTTTACGAAGGGTCGATATCGTGAACGAACACAAAATTATCATAAAAACCAATTTTTATTGCAGATTGCCTTAAGTTATTTCATTTTTATTCATGTTTCCCTTTACAAATATCAAGTTTCCCACGCAATTTGACCCCATAGCATTCCACATCATAACACTACCACCACCGTTCTTTACGGTATGGGTTACATTTCGAGGAATTAATGCTTCTCCCTGCTTTCTCTACACGTAATGACGTCCATCGAAGCCAAATATATTGAATTCTGATATGTCACTGAAAATAACATTGTCTCCGAACTTATTATTATTATTTTTTTAATAAATACGTTGGCGTACAGTAAGCATTTTTTTAATGGGAGTATTAAGTTTGCTTAAAAGTGGCTTTTTGCATGGTGAAATTCCTTCGAATGCAGATAATTTCTCACTGTTTGTGGTTTAACATCAATTGTTCCATCATTTCTAAAGCTCATTTGATATAAATGCGACTAATACTTTGGGAGCTTTTCTATTGTAATTTAATATCTTTCTTTCGTTTTCTAAATATCTATGAAGTATCCTATAGAACATATCTGGATTGTTTTGGAAATAAAAAAATAATAAAGAATTCAGTTAGTAGCCGTGAAAGTCTGAAAACGGCTTTAAACAGCACAGAAATAACTCCGGAAATTGCAGACAAGTTTGTAAATTCAATGTTTCGACGCATAAAAGCTCTGATAGGTGTTCAGGGTGGATCTACTAAATATTCAATATTTCAGAAGATTGCAAATTTTCTACTACAATTTTCAATTATGTTCTGTATGTACACTTTTGTCCTCTGATTTTTATATCTTTTGTTATTATGGCTTTTGTTATGTTTATGCTTTATTTATGTATTTTTATACCCTATACCACTATGTGGTTTGGGTATAATGACTTTGTGCTGCTGTTTGTAACAACCAAAAATATTTGACCTAGACCCATCTTTAATTATACCGATCGAATCAGAATCACTTTCTGAGTTGATTTAACAATGTCCGTCCGTCCGTCCGTCTGTGTGTCCATGTAAAGCTTGTAATCAAACTGCAGGTCGCAAATATGAATATATTTTGGCGAAATTTGGTATATATGCTTTTATCTACCATGGGATGAACGCTATTGAAATTGGTGAGAATCGGTCCATGTTCAGACCTAGCCCCGATACAAATGACCCATATGAAATCGACATAAATTGTCATAAGATCCAAATTGTCATATAGATCTTACTCAAATTGGGTTTGTATGCGTTCATTACATCCATTAATGAGTAGTCCAAAAATGATCCCTTTGACCCCATATAGAGCTGCTTCCCGATCTTCACTAAATCTATTAAAAAACAAAAATATTGCACTGATTCTTCTCAAATTTTGTTTGTATATATTTTTGCAAAATACAAGAGACTTTACCAAACATGATCCATTTTTAGACCTAGTCCCTATATAGATATAGCATCCGATATGAACTTTTTCATATCTGCAGACAAAAAAATTAATAAAAATCCCACTCAAATTTGGTTTTTGCTTATTTTCTATGTCCAGTTAGTTGGGCCTAAGAGATAGGGTCTCTAAACGCATGGTATAGGGTATCGTATAGTCGGTCTAGACCGACTATAATTTTCTTACTTGTTTAATATTACTTTTACTTTTTTTTATAAATAAAATATGGGTTTACAAGTTTTTTAAATACCGTCACCAATTTCCCAGAATTGTAAAGTAATGGAGTATATGTAGACTTTATTTCGTAACTGTATATAAGAGTACATATATTCAACTGTTTTTTCAGTTCAGGTCGTATAAATTAATATATTTTGACTAAATTTTTTATAAATACTTATATAGACGGCCACTTTTGAGACTGGCAAAAAGCGGTCCATAATAATAACATAGGGGTCATTTCTATAAAATTACCCAGAAAGCCAAACTACCACAAAAACCGAGATCTGGGTTGTTTTTGTATATTATTTCTATAGATCATCAATCCAAAAATAAAGACTGTAGATCTAATTCTAGTCAGAGTTCCCATATCAAGCAGCCTCCACGGTACTCAATTTAATCTATCTAAAGACATGCAATTATAAAAATTTTTTACTCAAAATTATTAATAGCAAACAGATAGATTGCCTTTCCTAACTCAGGATATATTTTAAATTGTCAGAGTACTAATGCAAATAACAGAAAAAGTAAAAACAAAAATCATAAAAATTTTTTATTGCGATTTTTGAGTTTAGTTACACTTAAAGTTGCAAAAAATTGGTTTTAACTCTTCTGTTTGTGAGATGGTACCATGTACAATAAACAGGTTCGAGTTCAGTTATATTTTAAGTCGTGTTGTGGCTCGTGTAGTAAGAAAAAACAGAACATGTACAATAAAGAGGTTCGAGTTCAGTTATATTTTAAACACGACTTAAACACGACTTAACTCGAACCTGTTTATTGTACATGTTCTGTTTTTTTTCAGTACACGTACCAGAACATGAACTTCAAATAAAGCAACACTCAAAAATGTGTGCTTTATGTGTGATTGAAACAAAAAGTACGTGATACAAAAATGTTCGTGTAAATAACGAAATATTAAAACGAACACAGTCATGGTTGTGTTGGGCACCGTAGAAAATTTAGAAATGCACATAATTGATATGAAAATAAAGATATGTGTTGGCTGCTTTTGAACAGAACATTGTGTGTTTCATGTGTGTATTTTCTGAACCTTGATATTTATACATTCTTAAAAGTGGTGGAAAGTAGCAAAGGAGATCAAAGGAACTACGTTACAAGTTGGAACCGTGGTATCTGCAGAGGATTTTAGAAATTATTTTGAAAGACTGTTAAATCCGCGTGAAACAACAAGTACTTTTCATTATGCGCCCATGTACCATACGGATGATGATATTGATAGGCATATTACAAATGAAGAAGTGCATATTATGCTGAAAAAAATGAAAACGAATAAAGCGCCAGGAGGAGATAGAGTAACATATGAGTTTTTGCAAAATGCAACAACTGAATTTATAACAGAACTTATTAAAACCTATAATTATATATTCGAATCCGGTAAGATGGATGAAGTAATCGTGAAAAGTAAACTATTCCCAATCTTTAAAAAGGGTGACCCAAACAGCCCCTGTAACTATAGAGGTATCTCCTTCGTGAACTGCATAGCAAAAGTTTTTATGTGAATTGTGAATGAAAGAATAACGTCTTGGGTGGAAAAAAATAAAATCTTATTTATTTATTTTATTTATTTATTTATTTTTTAAATTCTACAACAAAACATCTATAATATTAATAGGCTAGGCGATTTCTTGTGACCGATGTTTTGTTCTACCGTTGTACCCCATTTTGACCAAACATACATTATTTGAAAGGTATTTCTTTTTAGCCGTTTTGCAGATTTAAAGATTTTTTAATTTTTTCCTTTATTTTGAGTAAATTGCATTTAAAGTTACCACTAACACATACCTAAATTATACAATACTATGTGTGTGTTTATTAAATTTGTTAATGTGAGTATCTTTTTTTGTGATGATTTGTGAATTTTCCATTATTGATTAGCATGAATTTAGGGTCTTTATTTAATGAAAAATAAAATTTCCCAGAATTTGCACTCGAATTTCAAGGGCTGGAATCTGCTAGTTTGTCTTAAAAAATAGAAATCTTACGGTGTTATAAAGTAAACTAACAAGTAAAATAACAATTACATACAAAATAATGTTTTCAACTATTTTGCAAAAATAGTTGATAATGTTTTCAACTTGACATCAATAATTCATCTGAAATTTAATGAAAACAAACAAGTAAGAAAATTATAGTCGGTCTAGACCGACTATACGATACCCTATACCATGCGTTTAGAATCCCTATCTCTTAGGCCCAACCAACTGGACATAGAAAATAAGCAAAAACCAAATTTGAGTGGGATTTTTATTAATTTTTTTGGCTGCAGATATGAAAAAGTTCATATCGGATTCTATATATATATGGGTACTAGGTCTCAAAATGGACCGATCCTGATCATGTTTGGTAAAGTCTTTTGTATTTTGCAAATATATATATACAAACAAAATTTGAGAAGAATTAGTGCAATATTTTTGTTTTTTAATAGATTTAAGTGAAGATCGGGAAGCAGCTCTATATGGGGCCAAAGGGATCATTTTTGGACTACTCATTAGTGGATGTAAAGAACGCATACAAACCCAATTTGAGTAAGATCTATATGACAATTTGGATCTTATGGCAATTTATGTCGATTTCATATGGGTAATTTGTATGGGGGCTATGTCTGAACATGGACCGATTCTCACCAATTTCAATGGCGTTCAACACATGGCCGATAAAAGCTTACATACTAAATTTCATCAAAATATATTCATATTTGCGACCTGCAGTTTGATTACAAGCTTTACATGGACACACAGACGGACGGACGGACATTGTTAAATCAACTCAAAAAGTGATTCTGATTCGATCGGTATAATTAAAGATGGGTCTAGGTCAAATATTTTTGGTTGTTACAAACAGCAGCACAAAGTCATTATACCCAAACCACATAGTGGTATAGGGTATAAAAAGGATACGCCTTTTTCGTAGACTTCAGAGCTGCTTTTGATAAAGTCCCTCGAAATAAACTGATATTCAAGCTAGATGCAATTGGACTGTCAACAAAGGTTGTAAACCTCTGGAAAATATATAGTTACACAGCTTCGACTGTCTTTACAGGAAGCGAGCTTTCAGCATATTTCGAGACTTTCTCGGGTATAAATCAGGTATGACTATTATCACCATTATTATTCACGCTGTACTTAAATGATCTACATGACTATTTGGAAGGTGGCCTGGAAGTTGAGAATTAAAATATTCCAATTCTTTTGTACGCTAATGATGTAGTCATTCTTGCAGAGGATACTAAAGTTATGCAAGTTATGATAAATAATTTTGAAGCATATTGTACTAAGTGGAACATGGAAGGGAATATGGATAAATCTGAAATGATGGTGTTTAGAAAAGGAGGCAGCATATGAAAAATGGTACTATAAAGGCGAGGAAATTAAAACAGCATCTGAATTCTGCTAACTGGGAGTTATATTTACGACACAAATGTCTTTCAAAAAGCATGTAGAATGTAGAAACACGCTGCAAAAAATAGCAATAATTCTACTTGAAATTGTTACTTTAACAAACCGAATTTTTCGTTACGATCAAAATGGAAAATCTTTCAAGCTGTATGGAGGGCTGTTCAAGCTTATGGAGCGCAAATATGGGGATTCTCGTCATTCGAAGCAGTGAATAATGTAATTTTACTGCAAATTTTCCCTCACGAATTTTTAAAAATTTATATGTTTTCAAGTTAAAGATTTCAGGACATTATATCCTTAAAATTTCAAACTATTCCAGGGAAATTTTGGAGGCGGCAAACTTAGGCTCGAAAAAAAATCAGCCACTTTCAAATCTTTTCACCAAAAAAAGATCAGACATTTTCTATACAAATGTACGGAAATATGCACTCAAGCTTAAAATAAGAGCAAATTTTCACAAATCTGTATAGAAATTGGCTGATCTTTATCAAGTGGTAGTTCGCCAACAGCTCAATTATTATCGGAATACTTTGAAATTTTAAGGACGTAATGTCCTCGTATTTAAAATTTTAGAATGTATAAATATATACCATGTGTTCCTTGAATATTTTTTGTAAATGGATGTCAAACTTGATGTCAAACAATTTTTTTCGTATAATTGTATGGAAACAGGCTGATCTTATTCGAGTAGTAATTCGTCAGCAGCACAATTATTACCGAAAGTCTTTGAAATTTTAAGGACGTAATGTCCTCTTATTTGCAATTTTATAGTATATAAATTTGTACCATGTGTGCCTTAAATATTTTTTGTAAATCGATCGCAAACTTCAATGAAGTACATTTTTTCATATATTTGTAAGGAAACTGACTGATATTTTTCGAATAGTAGACTGCCAATATCACATTATTAGTCGGAATGGCTTAAAAATTTAAATGGGTCATCTAAGGATATAGTCAGTTGGAATTGTTGAAAAAAACATAATTTTTTTTTTTAATTTTTGTTTTTTTCATTACTGATCTTTTTCGAGCAGTAGTTCGCCCACCCAACACCTTTCATGCGAGTGCTCCAAAATATGTATTAATTTTTACCATGTATTTTTGGAAATTATCTTTTAAAATGAAGTCAAAATTCCATGGAGTGAATGTTTTCATACATTTGTGGTCGTGCTTTTTCGAGTAGTAGTTCGTCCACCCCACAATTATTGTAGGAAACGTTTGAAATTTAAAAGAAATACTCTCCTTACATTTTCAATTCTAAAAAATATGACTTTTGGCTAAGTCATTATAAAAAATTTTCTGTTAAATTATCTCAAACAAGAAATGGGAGCAAATTTTCACACTTTTGTATGCGAAGAGTCTGATCTTTTTCGAGTACTAGGTCGTCCGAGCCACAATTTTGGCCAGATTATTTTGAAATTTCGTGTACTTAATTTACTCATATTTCCAACTTTAAAAACCATAAGTTTGTGCAATGTGTGCCTTAAATATTTTTTGTAAATCGATGTCAAACTTGCATGAAATGAATTCTTTCAAATATTTGTATGGAAAATGGTCGAGCTTTTTCGAGTAGTAGTTCGAAAACAGCTTATCAGATTATCTCGATATATTTGCAACTAAAATAGTAGAAAAATTTAGCAAGTCGTGATGGAAATTTTTTTCAAGTTGAAATAAAAGCAAATTTTCACACATTTGTATAGAAAGTGGCTGATCTTTTTCAAGTAGTTGTTCGCCCAGAGCACAATTTTAATCAGAATGACTTAATTTTTTATATGAGTCATCTGTGTAAGGTCAGTTACGGGTAGTGAAAAAAAAATATTTTTATTTAGTTTCTGTTTTTTGTCGAGGAGTAGTTTCTCCAAGCTTTAATTTTTGGCGGAATGCTTTGGAAGATCATATTTTCATACATTTAAGCGGAAACTGGATGATCTTTTTCGAGTAGTACTTAGCCTACTCCATAGTTTTTATCAGAATGTTTTAATATTTCAGGAGGGTAATCTATCAGTGTAACTGACTTCAAAATATATAAAATCATACCATGTATTTTGGGAATTTTTTTTTTTTTAAATGAAGCCAAACATCTATGAAATGAATATTTCAATACATTTGTATGGAAAGGCGTCGAGCTTTTTCGAGTAGTAGTTTGCCCACACTAGTAGGACAGTCGGATTCAAGTTTTAGGATGGTATTCTTGGTACCTACATGATTCCAAAAAGTATACATATGTTATACCAAATACTTATATTTATCTTTTTACATGCTTTCAAACATGAAAAATGTTAATTTTTACTACTGGAGCTAGCTACTCGTTGAGCTAACTATTTACTTCACTGGCTCTGCGATTCGAAAACATTTTATTCCCTCAAAGAAATGATTTACTCTGTGAAGTGGCCTGGTCAAGAACATGAGGTAAATCAAGGGCAAAATGTTCTGTATCAATTAGTGGAAAGATAAGTGCATACAGTTTGCACAATTTATGCTGACAATTTTTTTTCTGGCGCGTACATTGATGAGGCAGAAAACTGCATTTGTTAGAACAGTACCCTCAAACGAAACTTTTGTACGACATGTGTTCCTGAAAAGTCCTGCGCGTCCAGTTTGCTTCTACGAAGGCGATGTATCACTGCGCTCATATGTTCGGAAGAAGAATAAAGCGGTAATTTTGCTATCTACAATGCATTATTCTTGCGATGGTTATTCTGGATTGCAAGGCTAATAAATCCGGCGTGAATACAATGGATGAGATGCTTTGCACATATTCTTGGAAATGATCAACAAACCGTTGCAATTGCTCACGACACAATTAGCAATGTCTGAGATTGTAGGATTCGAAGCGCTATGGAAGCATTGAATGTCAAGGTAAAATAAAATAATTTTGAAACACACAAATGTGGAAAAACTAAATACTTTCTGTTCTTGTAGGTAGTAGCAGGGGTTGCACCTTCTTTTGCGCCTCAATGAAATCGGCCGTCATGCCAGATACATATATCGTGTGGAGTATGGATGCCAGCGTAAAACCAGAACGTATTGCTTTATTTGTAACAAAGCGGTTTGTGTTGAATATTGGTGCATCATTGCAATACCTGCATAAGCGAACAGGAAAATCAGCAAGAAGCATCACAACAGTGATTTATTTCATTTTCTCATATATTTTAATATTAAATAATTAATATTATATAATCTAAAATTAACAAGCTAAGCCATCAAAACACACCACATCAAGCAAAATACCATATATTTAGATAGTTGTTTGGTCAATTTTATCTTGTTTCATTTATTTTTATTTAGCTAGTTAGACCTAAATTTTTTTTTTTAATTAAAACCTCAATTTCATTACAATTTTTCCCGACGTTTCTTCGATTTTATGTCGACTTCTTCTGAGGATTTCGCCTATTTAATTATAAAAAACATC
>OY821517.1:312498875-312538875 GCA_963682025.1 Cordilura impudica
ATTAAATTAAATTAAATTAAATTAAATTAAATTAAATTAAATTAAATTAAATTAAATTAAATTAAATTAAATTAAATTAAATTAAATTAAATTAAATTAAATTAAATTAAATTAAATTAAATTAAATTAAATTAAATTAAATTAAATTAAATTAAATTAAATTAAATTAAATTAAATTAAATTAAATTAAATTAAATTAAATTAAATTAAATTAAATTAAATTAAATTAAATTAAATTAAATTAAATTAAATTAAATTAAATTAAATTAAATTAAATTAAATTAAATTAAATTAAATTAAATTAAATTAAATTAAATTAAATTAAATTAAATTAAATTAAATTAAATTAAATTAAATTAAATTAAATTAAATTAAATTAAATTAAATTAAATTAAATTAAATTAAATTAAATTAAATTAAATTAAATTAAATTAAATTAAATTAAATTAAATTAAATTAAATTAAATTAAATTAAATTAAATTAAATTAAATTAAATTAAATTAAATTAAATTAAATTAAATTAAATTAAATTAAATTAAATTAAATTAAATTAAATTAAATTAAATTAAATTAAATTAAATTAAATTAAATTAAATTAAATTAAATTAAATTAAATTAAATTAAATTAAATTAAATTAAATTAAATTAAATTAAATTAAATTAAATTAAATTAAATTAAATTAAATTAAATTAAATTAAATTAAATTAAATTAAATTAAATTAAATTAAATTAAATTAAATTAAATTAAATTAAATTAAATTAAATTAAATTAAATTAAATTAAATTAAATTAAATTAAATTAAATTAAATTAAATTAAATTAAATTAAATTAAATTAAATTAAATTAAATTAAATTAAATTAAATTAAATTAAATTAAATTAAATTAAATTAAATTAAATTAAATTAAATTAAATTAAATTAAATTAAATTAAATTAAATTAAATTAAATTAAATTAAATTAAATTAAATTAAATTAAATTAAATTAAATTAAATTAAATTAAATTAAATTAAATTAAATTAAATTAAATTAAATTAAATTAAATTAAATTAAATTAAATTAAATTAAATTAAATTAAATTAAATTAAATTAAATTAAATTAAATTAAATTAAATTAAATTAAATTAAATTAAATTAAATTAAATTAAATTAAATTAAATTAAATTAAATTAAATTAAATTAAATTAAATTAAATTAAATTAAATTAAATTAAATTAAATTAAATTAAATTAAATTAAATTAAATTAAATTAAATTAAATTAAATTAAATTAAATTAAATTAAATTAAATTAAATTAAATTAAATTAAATTAAATTAAATTAAATTAAATTAAATTAAATTAAATTAAATTAAATTAAATTAAATTAAATTAAATTAAATTAAATTAAATTAAATTAAATTAAATTAAATTAAATTAAATTAAATTAAATTAAATTAAATTAAATTAAATTAAATTAAATTAAATTAAATTAAATTAAATTAAATTAAATTAAATTAAATTAAATTAAATTAAATTAAATTAAATTAAATTAAATTAAATTAAATTAAATTAAATTAAATTAAATTAAATTAAATTAAATTAAATTAAATTAAATTAAATTAAATTAAATTAAATTAAATTAAATTAAATTAAATTAAATTAAATTAAATTAAATTAAATTAAATTAAATTAAATTAAATTAAATTAAATTAAATTAAATTAAATTAAATTAAATTAAATTAAATTAAATTAAATTAAATTAAATTAAATTAAATTAAATTAAATTAAATTAAATTAAATTAAATTAAATTAAATTAAATTAAATTAAATTAAATTAAATTAAATTAAATTAAATTAAATTAAATTAAATTAAATTAAATTAAATTAAATTAAATTAAATTAAATTAAATTAAATTAAATTAAATTAAATTAAATTAAATTAAATTAAATTAAATTAAATTAAATTAAATTAAATTAAATTAAATTAAATTAAATTAAATTAAATTAAATTAAATTAAATTAAATTAAATTAAATTAAATTAAATTAAATTAAATTAAATTAAATTAAATTAAATTAAATTAAATTAAATTAAATTAAATTAAATTAAATTAAATTAAATTAAATTAAATTAAATTAAATTAAATTAAATTAAATTAAATTAAATTAAATTAAATTAAATTAAATTAAATTAAATTAAATTAAATTAAATTAAATTAAATTAAATTAAATTAAATTAAATTAAATTAAATTAAATTAAATTAAATTAAATTAAATTAAATTAAATTAAATTAAATTAAATTAAATTAAATTAAATTAAATTAAATTAAATTAAATTAAATTAAATTAAATTAAATTAAATTAAATTAAATTAAATTAAATTAAATTAAATTAAATTAAATTAAATTAAATTAAATTAAATTAAATTAAATTAAATTAAATTAAATTAAATTAAATTAAATTAAATTAAATTAAATTAAATTAAATTAAATTAAATTAAATTAAATTAAATTAAATTAAATTAAATTAAATTAAATTAAATTAAATTAAATTAAATTAAATTAAATTAAATTAAATTAAATTAAATTAAATTAAATTAAATTAAATTAAATTAAATTAAATTAAATTAAATTAAATTAAATTAAATTAAATTAAATTAAATTAAATTAAATTAAATTAAATTAAATTAAATTAAATTAAATTAAATTAAATTAAATTAAATTAAATTAAATTAAATTAAATTAAATTAAATTAAATTAAATTAAATTAAATTAAATTAAATTAAATTAAATTAAATTAAATTAAATTAAATTAAATTAAATTAAATTAAATTAAATTAAATTAAATTAAATTAAATTAAATTAAATTAAATTAAATTAAATTAAATTAAATTAAATTAAATTAAATTAAATTAAATTAAATTAAATTAAATTAAATTAAATTAAATTAAATTAAATTAAATTAAATTAAATTAAATTAAATTAAATTAAATTAAATTAAATTAAATTAAATTAAATTAAATTAAATTAAATTAAATTAAATTAAATTAAATTAAATTAAATTAAATTAAATTAAATTAAATTAAATTAAATTAAATTAAATTAAATTAAATTAAATTAAATTAAATTAAATTAAATTAAATTAAATTAAATTAAATTAAATTAAATTAAATTAAATTAAATTAAATTAAATTAAATTAAATTAAATTAAATTAAATTAAATTAAATTAAATTAAATTAAATTAAATTAAATTAAATTAAATTAAATTAAATTAAATTAAATTAAATTAAATTAAATTAAATTAAATTAAATTAAATTAAATTAAATTAAATTAAATTAAATTAAATTAAATTAAATTAAATTAAATTAAATTAAATTAAATTAAATTAAATTAAATTAAATTAAATTAAATTAAATTAAATTAAATTAAATTAAATTAAATTAAATTAAATTAAATTAAATTAAATTAAATTAAATTAAATTAAATTAAATTAAATTAAATTAAATTAAATTAAATTAAATTAAATTAAATTAAATTAAATTAAATTAAATTAAATTAAATTAAATTAAATTAAATTAAATTAAATTAAATTAAATTAAATTAAATTAAATTAAATTAAATTAAATTAAATTAAATTAAATTAAATTAAATTAAATTAAATTAAATTAAATTAAATTAAATTAAATTAAATTAAATTAAATTAAATTAAATTAAATTAAATTAAATTAAATTAAATTAAATTAAATTAAATTAAATTAAATTAAATTAAATTAAATTAAATTAAATTAAATTAAATTAAATTAAATTAAATTAAATTAAATTAAATTAAATTAAATTAAATTAAATTAAATTAAATTAAATTAAATTAAATTAAATTAAATTAAATTAAATTAAATTAAATTAAATTAAATTAAATTAAATTAAATTAAATTAAATTAAATTAAATTAAATTAAATTAAATTAAATTAAATTAAATTAAATTAAATTAAATTAAATTAAATTAAATTAAATTAAATTAAATTAAATTAAATTAAATTAAATTAAATTAAATTAAATTAAATTAAATTAAATTAAATTAAATTAAATTAAATTAAATTAAATTAAATTAAATTAAATTAAATTAAATTAAATTAAATTAAATTAAATTAAATTAAATTAAATTAAATTAAATTAAATTAAATTAAATTAAATTAAATTAAATTAAATTAAATTAAATTAAATTAAATTAAATTAAATTAAATTAAATTAAATTAAATTAAATTAAATTAAATTAAATTAAATTAAATTAAATTAAATTAAATTAAATTAAATTAAATTAAATTAAATTAAATTAAATTAAATTAAATTAAATTAAATTAAATTAAATTAAATTAAATTAAATTAAATTAAATTAAATTAAATTAAATTAAATTAAATTAAATTAAATTAAATTAAATTAAATTAAATTAAATTAAATTAAATTAAATTAAATTAAATTAAATTAAATTAAATTAAATTAAATTAAATTAAATTAAATTAAATTAAATTAAATTAAATTAAATTAAATTAAATTAAATTAAATTAAATTAAATTAAATTAAATTAAATTAAATTAAATTAAATTAAATTAAATTAAATTAAATTAAATTAAATTAAATTAAATTAAATTAAATTAAATTAAATTAAATTAAATTAAATTAAATTAAATTAAATTAAATTAAATTAAATTAAATTAAATTAAATTAAATTAAATTAAATTAAATTAAATTAAATTAAATTAAATTAAATTAAATTAAATTAAATTAAATTAAATTAAATTAAATTAAATTAAATTAAATTAAATTAAATTAAATTAAATTAAATTAAATTAAATTAAATTAAATTAAATTAAATTAAATTAAATTAAATTAAATTAAATTAAATTAAATTAAATTAAATTAAATTAAATTAAATTAAATTAAATTAAATTAAATTAAATTAAATTAAATTAAATTAAATTAAATTA
Organism: Cordilura impudica; assembly: GCA_963682025.1. Taxonomy (NCBI): domain Eukaryota; kingdom Metazoa; phylum Arthropoda; class Insecta; order Diptera; family Scathophagidae; genus Cordilura; species Cordilura impudica. The sequence goes on from OY821517.1 coordinate 312,503,840, forward strand.
AATTAAATTAAATTAAATTAAATTAAATTAAATTAAATTAAATTAAATTAAATTAAATTAAATTAAATTAAATTAAATTAAATTAAATTAAATTAAATTAAATTAAATTAAATTAAATTAAATTAAATTAAATTAAATTAAATTAAATTAAATTAAATTAAATTAAATTAAATTAAATTAAATTAAATTAAATTAAATTAAATTAAATTAAATTAAATTAAATTAAATTAAATTAAATTAAATTAAATTAAATTAAATTAAATTAAATTAAATTAAATTAAATTAAATTAAATTAAATTAAATTAAATTAAATTAAATTAAATTAAATTAAATTAAATTAAATTAAATTAAATTAAATTAAATTAAATTAAATTAAATTAAATTAAATTAAATTAAATTAAATTAAATTAAATTAAATTAAATTAAATTAAATTAAATTAAATTAAATTAAATTAAATTAAATTAAATTAAATTAAATTAAATTAAATTAAATTAAATTAAATTAAATTAAATTAAATTAAATTAAATTAAATTAAATTAAATTAAATTAAATTAAATTAAATTAAATTAAATTAAATTAAATTAAATTAAATTAAATTAAATTAAATTAAATTAAATTAAATTAAATTAAATTAAATTAAATTAAATTAAATTAAATTAAATTAAATTAAATTAAATTAAATTAAATTAAATTAAATTAAATTAAATTAAATTAAATTAAATTAAATTAAATTAAATTAAATTAAATTAAATTAAATTAAATTAAATTAAATTAAATTAAATTAAATTAAATTAAATTAAATTAAATTAAATTAAATTAAATTAAATTAAATTAAATTAAATTAAATTAAATTAAATTAAATTAAATTAAATTAAATTAAATTAAATTAAATTAAATTAAATTAAATTAAATTAAATTAAATTAAATTAAATTAAATTAAATTAAATTAAATTAAATTAAATTAAATTAAATTAAATTAAATTAAATTAAATTAAATTAAATTAAATTAAATTAAATTAAATTAAATTAAATTAAATTAAATTAAATTAAATTAAATTAAATTAAATTAAATTAAATTAAATTAAATTAAATTAAATTAAATTAAATTAAATTAAATTAAATTAAATTAAATTAAATTAAATTAAATTAAATTAAATTAAATTAAATTAAATTAAATTAAATTAAATTAAATTAAATTAAATTAAATTAAATTAAATTAAATTAAATTAAATTAAATTAAATTAAATTAAATTAAATTAAATTAAATTAAATTAAATTAAATTAAATTAAATTAAATTAAATTAAATTAAATTAAATTAAATTAAATTAAATTAAATTAAATTAAATTAAATTAAATTAAATTAAATTAAATTAAATTAAATTAAATTAAATTAAATTAAATTAAATTAAATTAAATTAAATTAAATTAAATTAAATTAAATTAAATTAAATTAAATTAAATTAAATTAAATTAAATTAAATTAAATTAAATTAAATTAAATTAAATTAAATTAAATTAAATTAAATTAAATTAAATTAAATTAAATTAAATTAAATTAAATTAAATTAAATTAAATTAAATTAAATTAAATTAAATTAAATTAAATTAAATTAAATTAAATTAAATTAAATTAAATTAAATTAAATTAAATTAAATTAAATTAAATTAAATTAAATTAAATTAAATTAAATTAAATTAAATTAAATTAAATTAAATTAAATTAAATTAAATTAAATTAAATTAAATTAAATTAAATTAAATTAAATTAAATTAAATTAAATTAAATTAAATTAAATTAAATTAAATTAAATTAAATTAAATTAAATTAAATTAAATTAAATTAAATTAAATTAAATTAAATTAAATTAAATTAAATTAAATTAAATTAAATTAAATTAAATTAAATTAAATTAAATTAAATTAAATTAAATTAAATTAAATTAAATTAAATAAAATAAAATAAAATAAAATAAAATAAAATACAATAAAATAAAATAAAATAAAATAAAATAAAATAAAATAAAATAAAATAAAATACAATACAATACAATAAAATAAAATAAAATAAATAAAATAAAATAAAATAAAATAAAATAAAATAAAATAAAATAAAATAAAATAAAATAAAATAAAATAAAATAAGATAAGATAAAATAAAATAAAATAAAATAAAATAAAATAAAATAAATTAAGATAAAATAAAATAAAATAAAATAAAATAAAATAAAATAAAATTAAATTAAATAAAATAAAGTTAAATTAAATAAAATAAAATAAAATAAAATAAAATAAAATAAAATAAAATAAGATAAAATAAAATATAATAGGATAAAATAAAATAAAATAACATAAAATAAAATAGAATAAAATAAAATAAAATAAAATGAAATAAGATAAAATAAAATAAAATAAAATAAAATGAAATAAGATAAAATAAAATAAAATAAAATAAAATAAAATAAAATAAAATAAAATAAAATAAAATAAAATAAAATAAAATAAAATAAAATAAAATAAAATAAAATAAAATCAAATAAAATAAAATTAAATAAATTAAAATAAAATAAAATAAAATAAAATGAAATAAAATAAAATAAAATAAAATAAAATGAAATAAAATAAAATAAAATAAAATAAAATACAATACAATAAAATAAAATAAAATAAAATAAAATAAAATAAAATAAAATAAAATAAAATAAAATAAAATAAAATAAAATAAAATAAAATAAAATAAAATAAAATAAAATAAAATAAAATAAAATAAAATAAAATAAAACAAAATAAAATAAAATTATATTAAATAAAATGAAATAAAATAAAATAAACTAAAATTAAATAAAATAAAATAAAATTAACAAAGATCAAAAGAAATCCTCACAAAGTCATCATAAAACTGAACCTTCAAATTATGGCTCATGTGACGAAAAATTTGTTGTAATATTACCTCTAGCGACCAAGTACGGAAAAATCTTAAATATCGTTCGTATTAAACAAAATAATAACAATTTTAAAATTTTTCCCAAAAAGACTCCATATAATAGTCATCACTACCCACAGTAAAAATCTTCCACCGTTTTCTCTAGTCTATCGCCAACGAAAGCGTTATAATCCTCTCTTACACCCTCTTTTTAATATTAACAAAAACAGATTTGTTTGCCTCTATTGGAAATTTTGACTTAATTTCTTTTGGTTGAACTGGTGCGATATATTTCTTTGTTAAAAATCATAACTTCTCTGTAAATATTTATTTTTTTAATCAACAGATTTCTGACATTTAGCGTTCAGCAGTCATCTATAATATTAATAGACTGGGCGATTTCTTGTGACCGATGTTTTGTTCTACCATTTAATGCCGATTTTGACCAAACGTATATTATTTGAAAGGTATTTCTTTTTAGCCGTTTTGCAGATTTACAGATTTTTAAATTTTTTTCTTTATTTTAAAGTTGCTACTAACACACACATAAAATTATACAATGCTATGTGTGTGTTTATTAAATTTGTTAATGTGTTTGTAATAAAAATGAGTTTGTTTTTTTGTGTTGAGAGCTAGAATCTGCTAGTTATATTAAACATGGCAATAATTATTTTGATATAATTGATTTTATTGTTCCTATAAGAACTTTTTCTACAAAGGGCGGTCGTGAGGTTTTAATCTGTGTCCATCTCACATACACTCGTACTTCCACTTTTTGTCATGCGCTTTAACGCATTCATCTAAGGTCAGACATATGAATAGTGTGGTTAGGAATAATTAATCACACTGTTGAGGTTTTTAGTTATATTTTGTATTAATCTCAGAAGATGTAACAATAACAAACATGATAATCGCTATATTTCTATTTTGAGATTAATTGTGATTTTATACCGCTAATGTTATTTTATGATGAAGGTTAGGGTGGCCCAATATACAAGAGTATCGAATATTCGCGCTTCACAACGCTGATCCTATTCGAATAGTGCTTAATAATGTGCAGTCCAAATTTGAGCACAATCGGTCAATATTTAGAGATTGCGATAGTTTAATGATTTTTCGGGGTTAGATAGAAATATAGCACACAATGATTTTTTATGGTGATATTCATTGTTTATTTAAAAATAAAAATATTTAATAAAACAAATAAATAAAGAATTAATTAAACTGTATATTAAGTACAAATTATCATATATTTTATTATTTTTTTAAATTATCGATAGTCATTTTTGCAAAATAAACTGATAGTGACTTATACACATGTTTGCAATCATAATATGAAAGTTATTTTAAAAAATGTCACATAAGCGTAAATATCACTGTTTTTATGGCACAAAGAGTTTAAATTTTGGGAAGGCTTGATAAAGGTGTACAAGCTAGTCAGAATTTTGGAGTTGTGAGGTCTGCAATAAGCTACGTGCATCAAATCCAAGAAAATATTGATTTTGGGTGCAGTCGCCAGCGCTTATCAAGTTGCAAGAAAAAAAGGTCTGCATGCCGCTGAATATCAGGAAATGGAAAAACAACTATATGCATGGTTTTTAATTCAACGAAAGAAAAACTGCTCTTTGACTGGACCAATATTAAGGGCAAAATTTCAGCAAATTTTCAGCGAACTTTATCCTGATAAAAAATGGAAGTGCGTTTAATGCAAGCGATGCGTGGCTTGCAAGATTTAAACTCCGCCATGGCATTCGAAATACTTTCCAGTAATATCGAGTCCATTGCTCCGTTCATACAAACTTTTCGCAACAAAGTTACTGAAATGGGACTGACCGAAGTACAAATATATAATGACGATGAAAGTGGATTGTTTTTTCGTTGTTTACCGGACAAAACATATGTAAGTGCTTGTGAAAAACAGCTCCTGGGTACAAAATACAAAAAGAACGCCTTTCAGTTTTACTGGGTACTAACGCAGATGGCTCACACAAGTTGAAGCCCATGGTCATTGGCAAAGCAAGAAAGCCAAGATGTTTCAAAGGATTTTATAATCCACTTCACTACGATTTTTCAAAGAATGTTTCGAAGACGTCGCGTATATTTCATCAGTGATTTCATCAGATATTTATTATAGAGGTAAGGTAAACAAGTGAATGTATATCTATTCAAGTTGTTATCACTGTATGTTTGCCTTCTATGTCAAACGCTTCTCTCAAGAAAACTCTTTGCCGCCGAAGGCTCTACTGCTGATTGGCAATTGCTCCGCTCGTGCAACGGTGACGACGGAAACATAGTTGTATTTTTCGCCCAATGTGACAGCAGCTTTGCAGCCTATGGACCAAAATCCGATAGAACTAACTAAGCTGATTTACGGGCGCCAGCTGCTTGCTAACTTAATTGCTGAAGGGGGTGATTTGATTTGAAAACTCTTTGCCGCCGAAGGCTCTACTGCTGATTGGCAATTGCTCCGCTCATGCAACGGTGACGACGGAAACATAGTTGTATTTTTTCGCCCAATGTGACAGCAGCTTTGCAGCCTATGGACCAAAATCCGATAGAACTAACTAAGCTGATTTACGGGCGCCAGCTGCTTGCTAACTTAATTGCTGAAGGGGGTGATTTGAACATTCTTTTAAAGTACTATTCGATCCGCGATGCAATAATGTTACTTAAACAAGCGTGGGATAAATTGCTACAGCACATAACTAAAAAGTCTTGGGCAAAATTATCTAATTGGAACGAGTTGGAAAACGTTCATTATAGTGAGTTCGACAGTGACGATGAATTGTCACTGGCTCAATGGGGTCATCTAAATCAGGAGAGCAACCCATTTCCAGAAGGACTTAATGCCTTTAGAAGAAATCGAAAAATGGAAATAAGACTTGAACGTGGCAGAACTTAACGAAATCGAACTCTCCACCGATGACGAGGACGCGGACCAATTTGAAATGATTGACACCGAGCCTGCAAGAAGAAAAAATTATCTCAGCACATGAGCAATATTTTGGCCATTCGGAATGAATTCGTTGTTTCATCTCTTAAGGAACCAAAAAAACAGTCACAGATTACATTGAAAAACAATAAAAGTTATATTTATTACGTTTATTTAACCTTTTCTCTGTTTTAAAAACAAATAAAAAACATACAGAAATTGGAACAATTCATTAATTAGAGCCACCCCAAAAACCAAGTGGTTCTAAGTTGTGAGCTTCTACTGTATTGCTTTTCTTATATATTCAAATTTAAATCATCCTTAAAAATTAAGAATTTCAATTTAAATTCTTGTTGTAATAATGCTTGCATCATTTTTTAACCTAAAACACTTTCTTTAAAGTCAAGATATTGGATATGGTGTAGTGGGGATTGACCAATGATAATTTTCTTATTTGTTTTCATATTATTTTATATTTTTCAACATCAACTGCTAATCCACTTCAAAAATACTAATATTTGTGTTTAATTTTTTCTTTTCAGGTAAGATTTATGTGTAAAAATCAGTAGATGAATTTAAATATTTTCCAAAAATTGGTATGTATATTTGAACTCATTGATAATATATATATAGGATTGTCCCTCTATTGTTGGCATTTTGAACTACTAGTTATTTTGTGTATGGCAACACCATTGACAGCTGAGTTATGACAAGAAATGTTAGCATGATACATACGGTTTTCGAAGTGAGTGGATTTATGCTTGTACAACGTTAGGAAATATTAGAAACTTATTTACAAAATTATTAATCTTCTACCGAAAGTGCAAGAAAATTCGGTAAAAAAGGATGCGCCTTCCAGGCAATATATCCACATATTTTATCAACTGTGTTCTTAAAACTGGATCCTCATCGGATAAAATAACACATTCTCGTGCTCGTGTAGTAAATATAAATGAATACATTGCTTTTGTTCCCAGACTGTGAAGGAAAAACCAAGCATCGCAACACGCCATTGATTTTAGGAATCGAACATTTCACGCACTTTTTTGATTCGAATTTTGTATTAAGATCATAGTATGACGCCATAAAAATTTCAATTAGTTCAGGACCTAATACCGCACGACCGTCCGTAAGGTTTTCAGTTCTCTAGTTGGGCTACGAAACCCTTAGAAGAAGATGAGCCTTTTTTATAGAAGAATAATCTTTTCTGACGAAGCTCATTTTCATCTCGGTGGTGTTGTCAAGAAGCTAAATTTTTACATCTCGGGCACAGAGAATCCAGACGTGGCTGCTGAAAAGCCAATGCACTCCGAACTATGTACCGTTTGGTGTGATTTTTGAGACGGCTGTATCTTCGGAGCATTTTTCTTTAAAGATGCGGAAGGAAAATACGTCGTAGTGAACTGTGAGCGCTAGTAAGATAAATTAATATTTGTGGCTCATTTTAAAAGACAAGAATGTGGACAACATTTGGAAGAAATATTCTACATAATCTTCTTTTAGCTCGATACACTTTATCCAGCGATATTCAATGGCATCGATACCGTGTTGATAGTAGGAACTCTTCAGCTCCGTAAAAGAGCATACAACCGTATAGTCCAAGCCATTTCTGCAAGTTTTGAAATAGAAAATAATCCGAGGGAGCTAAATCTGACGAATAAGGTGATGAAGCATCGCAATAGTGGATATCTTGATTTTGCCAAAACTTTTTGAAGATAATCACGCGAATCCGAAATAAGCGGATGCTATAACCTTGCCTGCAGATGGAAATGTTTTCGCATTCTTTGGACACCATTCCCCATTTCAATCCACTGGGTTGACTGTTACTTTTTCGCAGGTGTGAATTGGTGGACGCATGTCTCATCCATGGTTTCGAATCCAAACATAAGCTTCTTCTTATTTAAGTGAAATAGCGCCAAATACTCTACAGAAACATCTTCACGACGATGCTTCTATTCTATTGTGAGCAAAGGAGGCAGCCGGTTTTCGAACAGCTTTCTCATCTCTGAATTTTCGGTCAATATGCGATGTTTAGAACTTTTTGAAATGCCTATCATTTCAGCTAGCTCAGGCACCATCAGTCGACGATCATCCAATTTTGATTTTCTTAACCGTTTCTGACGTGACCACCTCAATTGGGCGACCACTACGGTGTACGTCGTGGCAGCTCATACGGCATCGTTTAAAGTCTGCCACCAAATATTTTATAGTCGTGAACGACGGAGCAAACTCCCCAGAGTAGAATCCAGCTTGGTTTTAGTATTGGTTGTACTAGGAGCTTCCAAATGTTTCAATTTTTACAAATTCACTGAGGTCATTTAATTTTGATGGCTGAAACTTGAAACATGTTTTAGAAGGTTGCCACTTTTCAACACATTTTTTTAAACTACTGCCGCCATCTATATGTCAGGCCAGGTTGTTCTGGGACCACCCTCAAACTTAAATGCTAAAGTCTGCTTCTGTTTTTGAATTTTTGAAAGAGTTTTATCTAGATCCCGATCTAGCTGAATAGTGTTTCAGAAGTTCTAATTGTCTAATTTTGTCTATCTGAATTTAACATAATAGCAGCTTTTATAAAGGAATCGATTGATCAGGCCAGGTTGTTCTGGGACCACACTCAAACTTAAATGCTAAAGTCTGCTTCTGTTTTTGAATTTTTGAAAGAGTTTCATCTAGATCCCGATCTAGCTGAATAGTGTTTCAGAAGTTGTAATTGTCTAATTTTGTCTATCTGAATTTAACATAATAGCAGCTTTTATAAAGGAATCGATTGACCAGGCCAGGTTGTTCTGGGACCACCCTCAAACTTAAATGCTAGGGTCTGCTTCTGTTTTTGAATTTTTGAAAGAGTTTTATCTAGATCCCGATCTAGCTGAATAGTGTTTCAGAAGTTCTAAGTGTCTAATTTTGTCTATCTGAATTTAACATAATAGCAGCTTTTATAAAGGAATCGATTGACCAAAAATTTGGATTCTTTCTTATGCTACTACACCGCCATGTACTTATATCCAGATTCTGGATATGTACTTATATCCATGTACTTGTATCCATATTCCGAATATGTATATTTTCAAAGTTTTTTCTTTATGAGCAGACTTTTTCTTAAAGGAAACTTTATAAAATTTATTTTTATATAATTATTTGTTTTTTCTTGGAAATGCCCATACAGTCTCCCTCCAAATAATATCCTCCATTTAGGTAAATATATTTATATAACTTTACAATTTGGTTGATGTTGTTGTTCCTGTTGTTGTTGTTGTTCCTGTTGTTGTTGTTGTTCTGGCTCAAAACAACACAGCATCTTAAGCAACTAACAACGACAACCAGCAATGAAAAGAGTTTAATGAAGAAAAAAAAAATTATGAATGAGTCTGCCCACGCAGACGTTGTAACCAAAAAGGCATTCAGTGTCAAAGCGGATGCAAAGACAACGCAGCCAAAGAGCAAGTTGGCTGGAAGTCATACCGAATGGCAGACATACAGACAACAAAAGCCAAGGCAGCAACAGCACTTAGAACACCAGCCACTACAAAGGTGATACACGAAGAGCAAGAGATCTGCTGCAAGAAGTGAGGGTGTTGTTGTAATATTTAACATTATATTATTTTTTGTTTTGGGTTTCGTTCTGCGCTGCTATTGTGATGGTGGTGGTTTATGGTAAAAATCAGACTAACTGTCTGTCCGCATTAAAGCTTGATTTAAGTAGAAGTTTTCCATTTTTTTTTTTCTTTTATAAATAAAAGTGGAAATCAAAGCCACACAAATTAAAAAAAATTATAATAATAAAAATAAAACTTGGCTAAAAAAGAAGTCGTGTGTTGTATAAATACGAAAAAAAACAACTATACTAAAGACGGGCGCTCCCATTCATTAATTTTACTCACATGCAACAACAAACCTCAAGGCTTAAAGATTCATGAGCGCATGCGCAACAAACCATCAAACATAGATACAAAGTGACATGCTCACAGGCACACACACACACACAACCACACTCCCAGTCAAAGACATTTCAAAGCCATAAAACATCTGTGTTTATTAATAAGTACAAAAAAAATGTGCCAAAATAAATTCACATTCAGTCCTCGTTCTACAGGATTGAGTCTTAACACGGTGTTACAGTTGCTTCATTGGTCTCAAATGAAAGAAGAGAATCTGAAAAATCTTATGTTTTTTTAACATCTCAGGATAAGGAAAAGATTAATTCTATGTTTATACTTCAATATCCTTGGAAATTTTCATTAAATTCATTAAAAAAATATACATATTGAGGACTTCAATATATCAAAATATATCCTTCTAGCTTCATTGGTTAAGTATTTAATAAATAATTTAAATTTTAATTTACACAAATTTGCTGAGTTTTGAAGGAATATTAATGCCATCATTTCCTGATAGTATTGAACAGATAATAACAAAATCATTGCCATTCTTTTTCAGGACGATTATTAGTATTTATCCTTTAGGAAGGAAACAAGATCACGAAATTGGAAATTTTTAAAGTAGTTTTATTCCATTTTGTCTTTACCTTCAGACATACATAATTCGATTCGGGTATAACGAAATTGATTGCTTTTTTCTACCAGTGTATTCAGTTCTATAAAATATCAATCTAGTATGGCTTTTACTTTAATTTTTATACGATCCACATCCCTGTGTAGAGGGTATATATCATTTTGTCAATCCGTTTGTAACTCAACGAAATACGTTGATCCTTATAAAAGGAAATGTTGATCCGGCGATGTCTGTATATCTGTCTGTCCGTCTGTCTGTTGAATATATTCTACTGCCCGCAATAGGTCGAGTAGGTCATACCACTTAGGCTTAAAATGGGGGCCAGAAGTCCCATTCTGTTTGGGGGATAACTGGCAGCGGCCATGCTATGGTCATGCTGGCAACGATACCTCACCAAATGGTACCACGGGTAAGCAATATGTCCTAAGAGAACGATTCATGAAATTGTTCATATCGAAGGCAGTACGAACAAGATCACTTAAAAGCCTTCCAGAGAAATGGTAGACATATCCCATAATTGAGCGGTGTCCTAAGATGTCAATGATAAACATGATTTGAAACACGAGTTTGGAATGATGTCGATGTTAGTCCCAATCCTGATATCGTCCGCAGGAAGAACGGGTCTAGTAGGCGAGAGTATTGAAACGATGCAACATGAGTTGAAATACGATTTCGGAGAGCTATCAAAGTCATCTCGCCATAGATATGATAGATGTAGCAGGAAGAAGAAGTGTAGTAGAGGAGAAGGTTGTAAGTTGGAAAACGAAGTCCGATGGTTATTGCGTCAGCTCCCACGCTGACAAGATCACTGCCGATTTTTTGAAGACTTAAATGAAGTAACATGAGTTAAAAACGATGCCAGGAATGTTTAAGTCAGCTACCACTGACAAGAAACCATTACGGAAAAGTTAGTAGGCAAGAGTGTTGGGTTGAAGACAAGTCCAAGGGAGCTTGAGTCATTTGACAATAAAGCGTCACGAGGATGAGTCGGAGATCAGTTGAAAAGCGAGTTCGGAACGTTTTCGATATCAGTCCCTCCCCTGATAGAGCGTAGTAGATGGAGAATGCAACATGAGTTGAAAAACGATTTCGATAGGGGTAGGGATAGGGGTAGCAGAAGGAAGGAGTGTATCAGACGAGTGTATTATCAAGAAGTGTCAATAGCTGCCAGAAGATGTGCGTGTTCTTGCAAGTACTGCTGATGATCGACAGGGAAGTGGAGAATCCTAAAAAATGGCTTCCTGGGAACGGACCCTCGCGCTGTTTCATGGTGGCTGTGGTGGCCTAAAATCACAGAAAGATCACAGCTCGACGTGGAGTTGCGACCCATAGAGCAACAGGGCTTAGAGGGTGGAGTTATGCCAAACAGAGGGTGGAGTTATACCAAACGCTTTTCTTCCTGTTTACGATCCGTCTTATGACGCTGTGCTGGACAGACGTATGGTATCTGTCTAGTTTTGAATCACCATAGGATAAGTCTTCACGACAGGTGGTTACGTTAAACTCACGAAGCTTAGGCTTAAAGTGTTCGTCACAATAATCAGCAATTTTGTATTGAATTTAGAGCCGCTAGACCAAACAGATGAGGAATAAAAATTAAAAATAGTGAAAAATATTTAAAACTAACAGAATATGTGCATATACATGGATATGTATCAGCTATGAGACTAATGTTTGTTTGCTGGTTGTTTTTGTTTTTTGTACATGTGAACGAATGGTTTATCGATGAGAGTAAGAGAAAATCCAGGAGGGAGTTATAGAATTGACAAGACAGTTATAATCTTGAAACAAGCAAAAATTTTTGTAATTTTACTGAAAAATTCGATATGGTGGGGGGGGGGGGGTGGCGTTGTTCAGAAATAGAAATGATGGAAATATTTCAGCGATTGCTAATCGATCCAGAAGAAGAAATGCCAAAAAAAATGTGGAAATTGTGATAAGTTTTTCCTTGCGCATGTTGAAATACAAAAAACACAAAATCGTGACGATGAGTACATTTAACCGGATGGGTTTTTGCAGCATAAACTTCAAGTCACCTGCAATGCTAATGAGGAGTTCACTTCATTTGATAGTGTGATATCCGAGAGGTGTTTTTAATTCGAAAATAATTCTTTATTAAATTCAAAATACGTGCGCTTTCTTACAACGTGATGAACGATTCAGAGAGAATGCCAAATGTCAACAAGCTGTCAACAAGCAGAATCAGTGTTGCCAGCTTGTACAAATACTTATTTAGGTATTTTACATTAGTCATTCGTCTCATGATTTTTTTTTAATGTTTTCAATTTTCAATTTTGCTTATGAGATGGATATTTATTTCTATTTCTTAAATTATATCCCTGCTCTAAAGCTAAAATGTTATTATCTGCCGACTGCGAAGTATCAGGATTAACAATTTCATTTTGACTTACATTAATACAATTGTTTGAAAAATTTTCCACTGGCAGTGGCTGTGTATAATCATTTAAAACATCAGGCATATAATCAGTCTTTAACAAATTTTTCGGTTCGTTACAATTTATCATTTGAGTGACATGTCTATTCCAAATTTTGTTTGTATTAATAATTTTAATATGATAAGTTTGTTTTCCAATTTTCTTTTCAATCGAACCTTTAATCCATGAAACTTTTGCTAGTATTGAATAATTCTTTACCATTACAAAACTGTTTAATAAAAATTCTGAATGTCTTTTTCCATTATAATTTTTTTTGTTGATTTTCCTGACTTTTTACAATATTTTCATGAATTTTATCTTTTTCAACAATTTCAGCAATTCTTTTTGGGTTTATTAGATCTAGTCTAGTACGAAGCTGTCTTTTAAACATTATTTGTACGGGTGCAACGCCCGTGCTAGCATGTTTCGCATTACAATAGTCTAATAGTTTAGAACTGTTCTAAACTGTGAAACATCGATTTGGTGCAAACATTTTTTCAATGCATTTTTAACGGTTTTTACTGTATTTTCAGCTTGGCCATTTGAGGCAGGGTGACCAACTGGAGTTGTAATATGCTTAATGCCATTCATTTGTACAAATTCTTTGAACTCTTTTAACACAAATGAAGTTCCATTGTCTGAAACTATTTCATTTGGCAGTCCAAACCGAGCAAAAATTTCCTTTAGTGCTATAATTGTGTTTCGAGTTGTTGTGTTCGTACCCATATTGATGCACTTTATCCATTTACTGTAGCTATCAACAACTACAAGACACCATCGTTTTATAAATGGACCAAAAAAATTGATATGAATGCGATACCACGACCGATTTGGACAATTCCATTTATTTAATTCGCCTTTCGGTGGATTGCTTTTATTCATTAAGCAAAGTTAGCAATCTTTTACAACGTCTTCTGAATCTTTACTTTGATTGGGCTACCAACAACACTCCCTCGCCATAGATTTCATCTTATTAATTCCCACGTGTTTCTCGTGCAAAAATTCACACGCTGCTAATCGCAGATTTTTAGGTATAATAATTCTATGACCCCAAAAAAGACAAGAATTTTCTTCATAAATTTCCAATTGGCGCGCAAAAAATGGTTTGAATTCTAAATCGTCACATTTTGCGAGAAATTTCGTATTGGCGAAAGTTTTTACTTCTTGTAACATTGGATCCTTTACAGTGCTTTCTCGAATTGTATCGATATTAAACGAAAATTTATTTATGTCGTTAAAATAATTACAAGCCACTTCTTTCGAAGAATCTTCAACTCCTACGTTACTGATCGGATGTCTCGAAAAAAATCAGCTATATTTTGTTCTGACTTTATGTGAACAATGTCAAAGTTATACCCTGTACTATTACAGGAATTCCTTTTTTCGAGCCAAAAATGTATTCCAATGGTTTATTGTCTGTTACTAAAGTGAATTTACGACCATAAATGTAATGATGGAATTTCCTTACCCCAAGCAGAATCGCTAAAGCTTCTTTGTCAAGCTGTGAATAACGCTGTTCAACATGTGAAAGTTTACGCGAAGCAAACTCGATTGGCACATCATGCCCCTCTTTAGAAATTTGTGACAAAACTGCTGCCACACCAATCGGACTTGCGTCTACTGTCAGCTTTGTTTTACATTTAGGGTCAAAATAGGCTAAGCATGTATTTTCTTGAAGGCTTTGCTTTAACCTATCGACAGCCTGCTTATGCTCATCCCGAAAATCGAATTTTTCAGAAGACTTTAATATTTCATATAGCGGCGCGCCTATTGTTACATTTGGTAAGAATCATCTATATGCATTCACGACCCCCCAATATGCTACGTAGCTCTTTTATATTCGCGGATACGGTATCGCTTTAATATCGTTAACTTTACTTGGACAAGTATGCAAACCATTTTTATCATTTACATGTCCCAAGTAACTTAATTTCTCCGAGAAAAAAGTGCATTTTTCAGCAGCCACTTTTAGACCTGCCCTATTCAGTATTGTTAACACCGTATTAGTATTTGGCCAGGATCAGTGCACGATAGTCGATGCAATCATTTTAGGCGATATATGCACAAATAAAACTACAACGAAACTGCATAAAAAAAGTTTAACAAAAAAATTCGCAAAAAATCTTCTCATAATAGATCGTTGCTTTGGACAGTTAAAATTCATTCCGAATGTTTTATATTTTATTTTTAGTTGCCCAACTGTTATTCTCTGCCCACACCTTAACAAATATTCTTCATGGAGTGAAGACATGGCATTCTCTTTTGCCACCCTCACTGACGGCACTTGTGAATTTTTATACCATATACCACTATGAGGTCAGGGAACTATAACGATTTTATTCTGATGTTTGTAACAAACAAAAAACTTTGACCTAGGCCCATATGTTGTAATACTGATCGATGCTGCATCACCTTCCGAGTAGACTTAGCCATGTCCGTCCCACCGTCCATCTTAAGTCTGTCATTCCATTTGTCACAGGTCGCAAATATGAATCCGTTTTAAAGAAATTCGGTATACTAACAGAGCCCAACACTCCAAATTCGAGTGCAAATTTTAGGAAATATTATTTTTTTCATTAAATTTTTTTCTTAAAATTTTTTTTTTATCCTATATATATAAACAATTTACGATTATTTAAATAAAATTCATTAAATTTAATAATGAATATTTATCAAACAGAAGATATATAAATGTGTCTGTGAATAAATAATTTTATAAGAGCCGAAAGGTATGCTAATCAATTTTAACAATCCACAATTTTACACGGGTCATGTGATATACAATTATAATAAAATGCGATGAATTGCGAATTGGTTAAAATTGATTAACATACTCTTAAGCTCTTATAAAATTATTTATTATAAATATTTTATTTTATTTAATTTAATAAAAATATATTAAATTTAAACACATATTTTTGGTATATATAAAGATTTTCATTCGGCACTTCTCTTCTATATGATCGATAACTATGCTAAATTTCACACTCCTCGGTTGGCAAATTTTACTTAAAAACGGTCACAACGATTTTCCTTCGCGTTTTAATATAGAGATATAATTTTATCAGCCCTAGGACGAACACTATTGAAATTGGTAAAAATCTATGCTTATTCAGGGACTACCCCCATACAAATGACGCTTATGAGATTGACCTAAATTGTCGTGACCCAAATTATTATATGGATCTTGGTCAAATTTGGTTCGTTAATGTTTATTGCACCCATTAATCAGTGGTCCAAAAATCAGTCTTGTAAGGGATTCTTTAGTCATAGCCCTCATATAAGGGTGCTTCCCGATCTTCACTTAAATCTATCAAACAACAAAATTACTAACAGATTGTCCTCTTATTTGGCTTGTATATAGTTTTGGAAGATATAAGTGGCTTTTCGAAATATAGTCGGGATCGCTCCATTTTTCGACCTAGTCGCCAAATAAATATAGAATCTTATATGAACTTTTTCATATCTGCAGGCAAAAAATTAATAACATTGCCGCTTAAATTTGGTTTTTGCTTATTTTCTAATTGGTCAGACCTGAAACCCCCTCTCCAAAAGCCTGGGCCGACTATAATTTTCTTGTTAAACTATGTATTTAATTGTTAATTTTGTTAAGTTGAGAGTTTTGATAAATTATTTTACCGTAAGTCTTGTTAAGAGTTTATATGAAAAATGGCCATATTTTTAAACAGAGACAGTTTCTATCAGCTGATTTGCAGCCACATACATATGTTTTAAATTTCCAGTACTTGCTATCACTTTTCAGTAGCAGCTACGTAGTCCTGGCAAAGATTTATTCACACTTTTTGTAGTTTAAAACTTTCAACATAGCCAGTACTGATAGGAAAAAGGAACTGCTAGTACTGTATATTATAAACCACTTTATATTCACACGGCCCATTATCCGCGTTAAAAAAGTGCAAACTGTGCTTGTTTGTACTATAAAAATATAATCTATTTGCAGACTTTTACAGAAAAAAAAGCTTTTAGTTGTACATATTTTTAATAGTTTTACTAGACACATTAATTCCTTATGAAAAGAGATCATTGAAAACATTAACTAAACATAACAGTTTATTCTACAAAAAAAAAGCAAGGAAAGATATAACTTAAATTGGGATCAGTTTCTTGGTTAATGGTTAAGAAATTAATGGAATCCAGGATGAGTTGAAACATAAACAAACATTTTAATTAATCGACCATATTTTTATATCTTCCATACTCTGCCTTTCTCTTTCTCTCTCTCATAAAGCAAGTTATCTCAAGGTTAATTTTTATATTTGAATTAATACCTAATTTAGTAGCATTTTTTATTTAGATTTTAATGCAGAAATCCACAACAAATATTTCTGAATTAATTAAATCCATGCAAAAATTAAATAAATACTGAAAAACTGATCATTAAACAGTTTAGAGATCAGTTATGCTATGATTTCATATCATGTTCTTTATTTTTTGTTTATTATGTACCGAAACGACCAACCAACAATTTGACTGACCGACCACTGTAACTGAAGTCCAACAACTGTGTTGTTGCTGTACTCGTTATGTTGTATTTTATTCATATATGGGGGATTTCATGTCAAGTGCACCAACTTTTGAAACCGATGTCTTCCGATCGGGATGAAATTTGCACCAAGGTTAGTCCTATTGGATGGTAGTTTAGACACAATTTTTCAACAAGATCGGTCGAGATCTCTCAGAGTTAGAGGGGATCAAAATTTGACATTTTGGCCAAACAGGTGGTTTTTTTAATCAATGTAACTTATTACCTATTGTTCCTAGAAAATTTTCTCCCAAACAGTTTAGATAGCTATTTCTTCAATATTTCGGAAAAAAATACTTAAAAAAAAAAAAAATTTGTAGACTTTTTTTTTTGCTAAATTAAAGCATTTTTTGCCTTTTTTTCAAAAAGGGCATTTTTTTTTTTTTTTTTTTCAAATTCATCCCGATCGGAAGACATCGGTTTCAAAAGTTGGTGCACTTGACATGAAATCCCCCATATATATATTTTTTTAATTTTTTTGTTACTCCTATTATTGTTATTATTGTGTGTGTACATGTCCGTTAAAATTTTATTACACTGACCAATATTTAAATGCAATTTATGTCATCTTTCATTTTAACTGTCACATTTGTTGTTTGTGTTTGTGTTGAAAACAGCTTCTCTTCGGGCTCCCAGCCACATTTTGTACTGGTACTTACTTACTAGCGGTAACACAGTGTTGTAGTTTCATTTCATTAGTTTACTGTTGTTGTGTTTTGTGTGTACAACAACAAAAAGAAAGAAAAAAAAAACTAAATAACAATAAAACGAATCATATCTGTCATATATAGTTTATGATTTTTGGTTATGCTACATATCGTCTACTGCTCGCCACAGCAGTATGGAACCTGCCTTTAGCCTGTGCACTATAGGTCAGTTTAAATGAAAAATATGTACATAAATCGATTACGAATATTATGGAAAAACAAAAATTAAATACAAAACGTCAAACCTAATAGACAAGTGAACAATGGCAAGTTTTAAAATAGTCTGTTGGGAAACAAACGTTTTTATGAACGAGTTCTAAAAGTCGCAATTGACCGTTGAAGAAAAACAAACAATAATTATTAATGAAAAAATGAACAGCGCAGAATGTCACAAAAATAATTTTCAACGAATTTGTTAATTTCTTAAAGGAAATCATAGAGAAATAATCGAAAGCCCGGTCCTGATGGTGATCCTTCTTGTATTTTGAGGAATTGTGCTCAGACGCTAAGTGTGCCCATATCCCGTATTTTTAAGACTGTTTTCTACACCTTTTCCAATTGTATTTCAGAAAACATCAATTGTATTTCAGAAAACATCAAATGTGTTTCAGAAATTATCGAATGTATTTCAAAAAACTTCAATTGGATTTCAGCAAAACAGTCAGAACGCTGTACAATAACAAATTTTTCTAAGTATTACACTGGGTTCGGAACATTTCTTACAAACAATTGAGTTAGAATTTTCTTAGGCCCAAGGTCACATATTTTACTTTAAATAACGCAAAAAACATTGACACATTTGTTTCAAAAATTCGTTGCACCAAATGGGTTTAGTGCTTGAATTATATATCAATAACTTACAGTCAAGACCCAGCTTAGAATTTCTGCCAATTAGCCACATAAGTTGAACTAATTTTAATTTTATTTCCGTTAATTTTTATTCTATGTATTTTTGTTCGGAGTAAAGTGGCGGTCAAGATGAAGTCCCAGGTATTTGACATCAGAATCTTGCGGTATTTGCTGATTGTTTATTCGGCTGTGAGGGCATGTTTCGTTTTTGAGCGTAAAAGTAACTTGGATACATTTTTGTTTATTTACTCCTACTAGAAATGCCCAGCACTCGAAATTCGAGTGCAAATTCTATGAAATTTTATTTTTTCATTCAATTTGTTTCTATCAATGTTTTACTTATTTTAAATCCATTAAATATCGTTATAAATAATTGTTGAACACACAGATGATATATAAATGGGTTTGTTAATAAATTATTTTATAAGAGCCTAAAGGTATGCTAATAAATTTTAGCAATTTACAATTCAACACAGGGCGTGTGTTATAAAATTATAAAGAAATACGGTGAATTGTTAATTAGCTATAATTGATTAGCATACTTTACACTCTGATAAAATTATGTATTATAAATATTTTATTTTATTTAATTGAATATATTTTTAACATATATTTTACATAAATTTTATCATACTGCACTTCTCCTCCATATTAACTATAACTGTGCCAAATTTCACACTCCCACGTGCCCGCATTCTGTTTAAAAAGGGGTACAAAAATTAACCATAACGTATTAATATATAGCTTTACCAGTACTCCAATTGTAAAATTTGTCGTTGTGTTTGTGTAAATGCTGTTGAGGGATCCTCGTGAATACTCAAAATTGCCGTGTCATCTGCCAAGTTTGCAGTTATCGTGTGTTCATTAGTTGGTATGTCCGCTGTATAAAGAATGTATAGGAGCGGAACCAAAATACTGCCTTGTAGAACACAAGCTTTTTAATCCTGATGTAGGGGGCTTCCAAAGTTGGTCTCTTCTATTGAGAACTTCCTGTTAATTATATAGCTTTCCATTAGTTTATGAACGTTTTGGGGGCAGCAACCGTTTAATTTTATGGAGTAGACCCTCGTGCCAAAACTAATCGAAAGCTTGCGAAACGTTAATAAAGAAAGCAGAGCAGTACTTCTTCCTTCAAAGGTTTTTCGTATAGCGCCTACTAACATACCACCAGTTTTCGCATAAATTGATGTGCTGGGATGACGTTTTCTTGAGCTACAGCTAACGTAAGCTTATTTATTAGTATTTATTTTTTTTATTAATTAATTATTTATTTGAAGAATGCAGTACAACAAGAAATAGATCTTATTAATATTACAGTACTGGGGAGATAAAGTTAAGTCAGGTGTTATTTAATTTTACATAAAATAAAAAAGTATAATATAATATGACATAATTAAAGAATAATTTTAATAATCTAAGTTTTTAAAAAATTTATTTTGTTCAAAATTGATAGTTAGTTATACATATGGGGGATTTCATGTCAAGTGCACCAACTTTTGAAACCGATGTCTTCCGATCGGGATGAAATTTGCACCAAGGTTAGTCCTATTGGATAGTAGTTTAGACACAATTTTTCAACAACATCGGTCCAGATCTCTCTGAGTTAGAGGGGATCAAAATTTGACATTTTGGCCAAACAGGTGTTTCTTCTCATCCATGTAACTTATTACCTATTGTTCTTAGAAAATTTTCTCCTAAAGAGTTTAGATAGCTATTTATTCAATATTTCGGAAAAAAATACTTAAAAAAAAAAAAAAAATTTGTAGACTTTTTTTTATAAGAAAGCTTAGGATTTTTCCTTTAAGAGCTTTTTGGTCGCTTAGTGGGATGGGAGTGGGATATCTATCAAAATAAATGTTTTGTAACTCAAGACAACGGTTTTTGAATTTTTCACAAATGCACTATTTTGAATTTTTTCCTATTTGTGTGTAAAACCTTACAAATAAAACTTATACTGATAAACTAGACAAATTAACCTTTCCGAAGGTATATAACATACCTAACTAAAATTTTATACCCTCGATACTGTAATACTCAGAATATGTTAACCTCAGGAAAAAATCGCTTTTTTTCTATAGAAACGTTGAAAAATTATTATTTTTTAATTATTTTTAATAATAATTAAATTAATGTATAATAATAATAATATTAAAAAGATAAATAATTTATTAAAATTCAATCTTAATTGCATTAGATCCATTTACATCATAACTATTTTTATACTTAATTTATTGTAGCTGATGAAGTATTTAAGTCTTGTAAATTTTTAAATACCCAGTCTTTCATCCAGCTTTTTTGTCGCCTTTATTTACTGCGTTCTTTTGTCAATCCTTTCTTGGCGTTAATAGGTTCAGCTGTTGATTTCGCTGCTGGTTTATTTGTTGTCTTTGGAAAGAAATCGCATTGAATAGAGGCAGAAAACATTTTCAACTTGAATCTTCCATCGACAAGCGGTATAAAAGCATGGTATTCGGCGGTGTCATCGATTGTACCGCAGCATCGAATCTGCTCTTCAGTGTTTTCAATGTTTCCTGATGATCCTCTTTGCTACTAAAAACTATTTTAGTTTCTTTACAATAACTCTTTGCCCAATGGAATAAAGCAGTCGCATCTAAGATGCGATCTTGATGAGAGCACTGGAGGCTATACTTCGCTGCATTTCTTTTAAGGTTTGCTCCAATACTATCACATGCTCCTTTACCATGAGCAGTAGGATGAAAATGCCACTCAGCTGGCATTCCAAAATCTTTTTCATGGGCCATAAGATTTGCCAAGCTACTTTTGTTTTTAAAATGTTGACGAGCTCCGTCCGAAACGTAGTATACCTTCTTTACTGTAAATTTAAATTTTAGAAATTTTAGTATTCTCATCTGGTACTCATAAACTGCAACGGTATCATGTTTTAAATTGTCGGATATGATTGCCATACTTTTGTGTTCCAGTTTTTCATCTTTCATGTTGTAAATAACTACTGTGAATATAGTTGCTTGGTCGTTATTGAAGTGGAATGCTTGTATGGCATCCTGAAGAACATATTTATAGTTTTCTGCGAAATCATATGAAATAACGAATTCACCAGACTTCAAATGTATCTTCAAACCATTGCTCTTTGACTAAAAAGTCATAGTTTCTCAAGCTTAGCAAGCCTGTACACATTTCTTCCACAAAATCATCCACATTTTAAATGATTGTTTTCAATGTGCATCTGTCAGTCTGAATCCAAGAATCAAATTTGACATCCTCTATATATTCTCGATCTAAAGAGTTGCTTAAATTTTCTTTGATGAATGTGGTTTTCGGGCAATTGGTACATTCACCTAAGTGGCAAGAAGTTGTTTCATTAGGACACATAGTCAATTTAAGGCAATCGCGGTAATCGTGTAAATCTTCTGCCGAATCATCTATTAAATACTTTAAGTAGATTTCGTTCAACATCAGTTTAAGATTTTCATAGTAAATGCAAACGCATACTGTATGAGTTCCGCTGCTTTCTGCCAAAACGCAATGTTTTGGCCTCATTTGGGTTAATTTCGTGAAGCCAATTCTAACATCGTCGTGTTCAGATTGAAATGTGCAAATAACTCTATCAGGTTACTGATAACCATTCTCTTCTGTTATGTTCGGAAAGGTTAATTTGTCTAGTTTCTCAGTATAAGTTTTATTTGTAAGGTTTTAGACACAAATCGGGAAAAAATTCAAAATAGTGCATTTGTGAAAAATTGAAAAACCGTTGTCTTAAGTTACAAAACATTTATTTTGATAGATATCCCACTCCCATCCCACTAAGCGACCAAAAAGCTCTTAAAGGAAAAATCCTAAGCTTTCTTATGAAAAAAAAAAAAAAAAATGCCCTTTTTGAAAAAAAGGCAAAAAATGCTTTAATTTAGCAAAAAAAAAAGTCAAAAAAAAATTTTTTTTTTTTTAAGTTTTTTTTCCGAAATATTGAATAAATAGCTATCTAAACTCTTTAGGAGAAAATTTTCTAAGAACAATAGGTAATAAGTTACATGGATGAGAAGAAACACCTACTTGGCCAAAATGTCAAATTTTGATCCCCCTCTAACTCAGAGAGATCTGGACCGATCTTGTTGAAAAATTGTGTCTGAACTACTATCCAATAGGACTAATCTTGGTGCAAATTTCATCCCGTTGGTGCACTTGACATGAAATCCCCCATATATATTTATTTTAAATGAATCAAAAAAAAAATTTTTTTAAGAAAGAAAAGGGAAAAATGTAAGTGCAACACAACAAATTAAGTTAATCAAAGTGGCGAAATATTGCTGTTTTGAAGAGCTTTGCATTGCTAATGGTTTGCATATTATGGGTTAGTTGGTTCCAAAGTTTTATAGTTTCCAAAAAAAATGTGTCTTGCAGATATTTGTTTTTGATACCGAATTGAGTTTATTTCCTCTATTAGATCGGGAAAATTGTAGCCTTTTGTAAAGATAATCTGGTTGTTTTGTGTTAAATATTTTGTGCAGATTTTCAAATGAACATGAAAACAGCGAGATTTCGTCAAATCTTTTACGTCCAAATATGTATATGGCAACATTTTTATAAGTTACTTTTAGCTTTTGTTTGCTTATTGAATCACAACTGGCAAATAGTTCGCATCCATATAAAAGTGTCGACAGTAGATAAGTTTTGGCAAGATAGGTTTTCTCGAACAATTTTGACAGATTTGACAATAAACTTTATCTGGCTTGGGTACCATGGCAACGAGTGAAACCATCCATACTGAGCGATAATATTCAAGGTGTAATATAGCATTAAATATAAAAACAATGATTGCAAATGATGTTAAGTTATTTCACAGATTCAGTGACATGAAGAGTCGTATCACTCTTTGACGAGTACTTGATTTATTGGTTGAAAGGTGTAATATGAACTTGATGGAACTGAATCTTAAGAACTGCAAACATATCGTATTTTACAGAAAGGGTATAATTTTTGGCTAGTATTGCATTAATGGATTAGTATTGGATACATCGAAAATTTCTGGATTTTGTTGTACTTATGCATAGGAAACTTGACTTCATTGTTTATATAAGTATGATTGATAATAAGGCAGGATCTACTCTTCCGTTAAAATATGGGCTTAGGAGTTTTCCGATCCATAGGTTATTAAACTGCATTATAAGGCTATTCTAAGACTAATTTTGGAATTGGCATCAATAATATGTGGAAGCCATATTAGGTTCACACCAATGCAACTGAGTCAGTGGTATTTGCTACTCTGTCTCCGTGGTTTAAGATTAAAGTTCTGATAACGTACTATCATATACTAATAGCCTATGGCTTATGAGACTTCCTTCTCTTAAGAGTAGAAAGACCATTCTGGATGATAATGTTAATCTAAATATAAATATTAAATCTGAAATTGTGTTCGATAAAGCAGTCGAAAACTTTACAAATGAGATACATAACGAAGCGAATATCTCTATACCAATATTAAGTTCATCATCTGAACCACATTTCCCAAACTATGAGGTTTCACTCGAAGTTCGGCAACTTCTAAGAGAAAAAAAGATTGCAAGAAGCTGCTTAATAAATCTAGCAAATGTCTTAAAATTTAGCTTAATAAGCACAAAATAAACCATCTCCATTCTTTGAAGAAATTAATAATTCAGGATACGATGAGCACCTACTTTGGAATGCTACTAAATTCCTTAAAAGACCAACGAAAAAGGCTATTGTCTTAAGAAACAGATGTCCCGTGGTGTAGAACTGACAGCAACTTAACAAAATAATAAAATAATAAAATTTTTTGCACTACAAGAAGTAAAAAACAAGTAAGAAAATTATAGACGGTCTAGACCGACTATAAGATACCCTATACAATGCGTTTAGAAACCCTATCTCTTAGGCCCAACTAACTGGACATTGAAAATAAGCAAAAACCAAATTTGAGTGGGATTTTTATTAATTTCTTTGGCTGCAGATATGAAAAAGTTCATATCGGATGCTATATCTATAAAGGGACTAGGTCCAAAAATGGACCGATCCTGATCATGTTTGGTAAAGTCTCTTGTATTTTGCAAAAATATGTACAAACAAAATTTGAGAAGAATCAGTGCAATATTTTTGTTTTTTAATAGATTTAAGTGAAGATCGGGAAGCAGCTCTATATGGGGTCAAAGGGATCATTTTTGGACTACTCATTAGTGGATGTAATAAAACCCAATTTGAGTAAGATCTATATGACAATTTGGATCTTATGGCAATTTATGTCGATTTCATATGGGTAATTTGTATGGGGGCTAGGTCTGAACATGGACCGATTCTCACCAATTTCAATAGCGTTCATCCCATGGCCGATAAATATATTCATATTTGCGACCTGCAGTTTGATTACAAGCTTTACATGGACACACAGACGGACGGACGGACGGACGGACGGACATTGTTAAATCAACTCAGAAAGTGATTCTGATTCGATCGGTATAATTAAAGATGGGTCTAGGTCAAATATTTTTGGTTGTTACAAACAGCAGCACAAAGTCATTATACCCAAACCACATAGTGGTATAAGGTATAATGAGATCAGAAAGCTGAATAAAAAGAAAAGTCCAGGATATGACTTAATAGATTAAAGATAACGCATAAATGTGTTGTATTTCTAAATTTTACATATAACTCAATAATAAGGCTTAATTATTTTTTTTCACAATGGAGCGGAGATCATAATGTGCCACGAAATTCGGTAACATCATTCAGACCAATAAGTTTTCTTTAAATTTTCTCCAAGTTGTTTGAAAAATTTTTTCTGCGAAGACTACCTCCAGTTTTTTAAAGAAAAATATCATCCCTGAACATCAATATAAGTTTAGTCATAAACATGGTACCTCCGAGCAGATTCATAGAGTTGTCAAAAACATACCTGATGCTTTGGTGGAAGAGATATACTGCTCTGCAGTCTTTCTAGATATTCAGCAAGCTTTCGTTAGAGTTTGACATATGGGGTTATTATACAAAATCAAAAAATTCATGCCTGCACTTTTTTATCTGATTTTTGAAAGATATTTAACTGAAAGACATTTTTATGTAAAAATCAACGAAAGAACTTCGGAATTATATGAAATAAATACTGGAATATCACAAGGTAGTGTACGAGGTCCTACAGTGTATACCATTAGTGTTCAGACTCTCGGACTCACCCCCTAGAAATATGCGAATAGCAAAGAAACTGAGAAAGTTTTGGGTCAATCAAAAAAATTTAGAGGTGCCTCAACGCGACTGAAAATTTCAAGGGTGTATATATATGGTAAATATGACTTTTTTTCAGATTTTATGATAATTTGGTTATACAGTTTAATTTTTTCGACAAGTTGTTATATGAATCGATATCACTACTAAATTGTCTTTTCAATAAGCTGTATAACTTCAAAATCGAATAAAAACTCGCCAAGAAATAACAAATGCCCCAGACCACTTTTGCGACAAAAAAAACTCTAGGTCATGAAATGTGATGAACATTTTTTCAAATTTAACAAATTGATTAACGCCACAGCTTTAATTTGTCTCTATACCTGTAAGTACTCAGATATGAAGTATTGTTTTATTAACACGTTGTTAACCAATTGCGAAATGAGACCAACGATGGAAAATTTTTTTAATAAGGTTTTGAAAACTCCTTTTTTAAGTTCTAAAAAAATTTTCTTTTAAAAAAATTTGAAAAAATAGATCTGGCACCTAAAATTTTTGTTAAATATATGTTAGAGATTAACTGTGCAAATTTTTAAGTAAATTCCTCTGCCAAAAATTTTTTTACAAAGCATTTTTTTTTTGCGGATTTCGAGAAAAATGGGTTTTTTGTGAAATATTCAGTAAATGTATCAAAAATTTATCGTTTATCTACTTTTAAATGTTATATTTTATTTTAATCACCTACGGTTTCTGAAAAATATAATATGACCCCATTAACCCTTTTGGACTTGGGGTCGCATATGACCCCAAGCTAATGAAAGACAATTTATTCAAAAAAAAAAAGTCAAATATTTTGTAAGTGCTGTTGAATTTTTAGATGTGATCCATAAAATATAATAACCAAATGTGCAGCTCTTCCATGTTAAAAATTTGGAATACATAAATCGAACAACGTTTACCCGTTCCTTGCCGAGGCCAAACTATGAATTTTGGCATATTTAAAAAAAATTAATTGTTCTAGTAAAGTAGATGAAACCCTTACTATGGGTTGGGAAATAAAATTGTGCTATATTTTACGAAAACTTACCCTTATGTGCTCCTAGGGTTAAAATGATCCAAAATTCAGCAGTATTTGCAAAATATTTGATTTTTTTGGTTTAATCGTCCTATACTAGCTTGGGGTCATTTGTGGCGCCAAGTCCAAATGGGTTAATGACGTCAAATTATAATATCATCATAATCATCAAATCATAAAGATCGGTAAATTTTTTTTTATTGACCCAAAACTTTTCATTTGTCAGTTTTTTGCTATTTGCATATTTTTAGGGGTGAGACTTTAAATTCGAACACTTTTTTCCCCCCCATATAATGAAATGCCACCCTAGTATACCATATATACAGCAGATATGCCTGTACTCGACAATGTCATGGTGGCCACATACGCTGATGATACAGCTGTTATGGCAACAAGTGATTCCCCAGATGAAGCATCTTCTTTTGTACAAAATTTAATCAATGACTGAAAAATAAAATGTTAAAGTTAACTGTGAAAAATCGCAAGATACAACTTTTACACGCAGAAGAAAACAAAGCCCAATTACTTTAAATTATTATACAATTCCGAAGAGTGGTACTGGTAACTACTTGGGATGGCGCTCGACAAGCGGCTTACCTGGAAAGATCACATCAAAAATAAACGATAACAACTCAAAATCCAAAACTAAAAAACTTTACTGGCCTTTAGGTTCAACAAGCTTAGAATATATAAGGTCATACTCAAACCAGTGCGGACTTATGGTATCCAGTTATAGGGTACACTAAGGCAAATCACTAACGCGCCATGGTGTGTTACTAACAAATCCAGCAGAAATTATCTTAATATATCATCAGTTCGAAATTAAATTAGAACCGCAAATGAAAGGTTAAGCGACCCTACTAGTCCTTTAGCGATATCGGTACTCGATAGCACCAACGAAATAAAAAGACTAAAACGGGTCCATTTTTTAGACCTCCCATTCCGAAAGTAAGCGCAATGGGCATTTGTAAATAGCTAACCTTTTAAAATTAAAATTATATTTAAATAAATTTTTTAAATCTATAATACTAATAGGGAAGCCGATTTCTTGTGACCGATGACTTGTTGCACAGTTTTCCACCGATTTTGAGCAAACGTATTTTATTTGAAAGGTATTTCTTTTTAGCTAACCACTAGATTTACAGATTTTTAAATTGTTATTGTTATGTATTGTTGATCTGTATTGGAGTAATTATTCATTTATTGTTCGGCTTAAGATCATTTATATATTTTTCTAATGAAAAAAAGATAATAATTTTTGTAATGTAAGAGAAATATTAGAAAAAAATTGTAGACAGCGCTAGATGGAGTAGCTACTTTCGAACAAAGCGACTTGTTCATCGTCAGCATCCTTCTGCCTATTATTTCAACTCATGCTTAATCAACTATTTAACTCAACATTTGAAAGAAAAGAACATGAGAAATGTTTTTTTCTTTTTTATATACGAGAGTTTGTATGAACAAGCTGAGCTTTTCCAATTTTTAGCTTTCTCTACATTAACATAGCCAGATCAATTACAAGTCTTGTAATGTGAACAGCTCTTTGTTTTTGCCATTGTCCTCTAGATGGAACTGTAATGGCATGTGAAATCTTAACAGATTACACAAATGCATTGTACCTCATGTGTTGTATGTTATTGTTATGTATTGTTGATCTGTATTGTTGATCTTACATTACAAAAATTATTATCTTTCTTTCATTAGAAAAATATATAAATGATCTTAAACCGAACAATAGATTTTTAAATTTTTAAATTTTTTGGAGTAAAATGCATTTATAGTTGCTACTTACACATACATAACATTATGTAATGCTATGTGTATGTTTATTAAATTTGTTAATGTGCTTGTGAGTTTGTTCAATATAATAAAATAATTGTGTTAAATTGAAAAATAATTTTGGGGATAAACCAATAAGGGTTCGAAAGAGTTGAATTGTGAATTGGATAACATTGATTAGCATACCTCTAAGGTCCTTATGAAATGAAAAAATAAAATTTCCTAGCAGTTGCACTCGAATTTCGAGGACTGGGCTCCGCTAGTAATTATTATTATAACAACAATTTAAATTAAATTTGTAAATATGTAATACATTTATTATTTTTAATGTTATGTGCAAAGCCTCTGCGACGTAGCTACGCGTAGCCTAAATTTAACAAATTGGCTTATTATACTCGGATAGATTGTAATTAAAGAATTAATTTAAAAAAAATCCTATGTATTCAACGGTGATGTTGAATTGGAGTTTCTTTCATCATATTTGAATTTGTAAATACTTTGAAGATTTAATGGACATTAAATATGGACTATTTTAGGACTAATTATGATAATTCTAATCCTATCCGCATAACCTGTTATGATTATAATATGTTAAAGTTTCGTTGATTTTAAAGCTAATGTATTGAAAGTAAATAATCTATAATATTAATAGGCTAAGGGATTTTTTGTTACCGATGTAAGTTTCACACTTTTACCCCGATTTTGACAAAAAATTTATCATTTGAAAGCTATTTCTTTTTAGCCGTTACCAAGATTTATAGATTTTCATCGTCTAGAATATTTTTTTGGAGTTACGATAGTTTAAAGTTGCTACTAACACATACACAAAATTATACAATGGTATGTGTGTGTTTATAAAATTTGTTAATGGGTGTGCGTTAATGTGTTGAGTTTGTTTTCTTCATTTAAAATGAGTTGAATTGTGAAGCGTACCTTTAGGGTCTTTATTAAACGAAAAATTTAAATTTCCTAGAATTTGCACTTGAATTTCGAGTGCTGGATTCTGCTAGTATAATTAAATACATTAATTAATTATATTTTTATTGCATACATTTAGATTTGTCTTTTTACTTATCATCAGCTGATGACACGGTTCTGTAGCTTATTCACAACCAAATTATTTACTTGCCAGCTCGTGCTTGGAACACACTAGAGTCCGACCCTGATGTGTGAGTAATATCCATGTTAAGAGGACGTGTCCATTAGGTTGGAATAAGTTAGTGGCGTGGACGTTCATAAAAAAAAAAATAGAAAAAACTTGAATGGATTTCTCAGGTGTTGCAATCATATGAAGAGCTTATCATTTTTATTTGATTCTTTAATTTGAGGTACTGCGCAAAACATTACCTGTTGATTAGCTTTAACTTCTGACATTCACAATTGAAAATTTTTTATTTAATAGGCAATTATAGATAAAAGTCTATTTCAATATCCGAAAAATCAACACCACACCGTAATTTTGATGAAATATTTCCTGGGACGTAATAGCCGATCTGATGTCTCTACTAATTTCTTAGAATCAGCCCAAACAACAGCTTTGTTCGAATGTCAACAGGTCTTTTTTTGTTTTCTTTAGTTGCTGGGGGCGGAAAAATCTTCCAAAGATATGAAAGGTGTCCTTCATATGTGAGATTCAACCCATGTAGGCCGCCTACTCACAAAAAAACCGACTCCCCAGTCTTCAAAAACACTCTCCTCACGGGACTGCCGTTAGGCATTTCTTCGCGGGGCTGGTTAGCACTTTAGTCTACTCCTGAATTCCGAGCTATGGATGATCTTATCCTCTTACTCATGTCCTCTTCCATGCATAATTTCTGATTGATGGTGGTTACAAAGTTGCGGACCGAATTCCAGTTTTCCTTCGATCTTAGCATTGCATCTATTATGTGCTCCTGGTCTATATCCTGACCAATTTTCCTGATCACTATGCGTCTGCATCTTCGAATCTGAGATATTCAAGGAAAACATATTCCGCATCTTCACATATTTCCGGGCATCTTGGGCACAGTTGTGCATCATCATGAGGTAGCTCCTGAAACCTCCGTGGCCGGCTAAGAACTGCGTCATGTTATAGGTAACTTCGCCATGTTTTCAGTCTATCCATTTCTTAACACTTGGTATTAGTCTGTGGGTCCATCTCACCTTGTGCGTGTTGTCCCACCTTCTTTGCCACTTGTTTATTGTCTTGTTCGTTTCCATGCGCCGCGTCTCTTGACTATTTTCCTCGGGGTTTTTCGCCATTGCGATATAGACTCTCTGTATTTCCTCTGCTGCTAGGTCGATTGGTATCATTGCAGCTAGCAGACCTATTGCCTCCAATGATATGGTCCTCCACCCACTGCAGACTCTCAATTTCCACCATACAACGAGAATAAGTTTCGCCTTGGCGAGCTTCTAATATTCCTTGTCCAGATTGGGGCCCCATACACCAATACGGAGTTCACTACCCTTGCGATTAGGATCCTTCGGTTCTGACGGGGCCCACCAGTATTTGACATTATCCTCGCAAGTGCGTTCCCAACTGCTGCCGCCTTCTGGCATGCATATTCCATATGTGCCTTAAAGCACAGCCGACCATCGATCTTGAGTCCCAGGTATGTTATCGCCTGTGAGGATGCAATTTCCACATTACCCACTTCTAGTAGCAAGATTTCTCTCTTCTTGCGTCCGCTAATCAGAACTGCCTCCGTTTTGTGAGCGGCAACTTCTAGTCCAACCGTTCCGAGCCATGCCCTTACTATATGGATCGTCTGGTTCGCATACAGTTGCACTTCGTTCAGGAAGCGTGCACTGACTACTACGGCTATATCGTCTGCGAATCCTATGATGTCGGCCTCCTGTGGAATCTCAAGTTCAAAAACCTGATTGTACATGACATTCCACAGCAACGGCTCTGTACTGAGCCGTGTGGGACCCCTGCCAAAAGCTCCCATACCAAAAGGTCCTGTGTGAGAAGTAATCCCCCATGATCCTCATAAGGTATTTCGGAACGTTAAGCCGCCGTAGTGCAACAGGTCTGCTCGAATACAAAATTTTCTACTCTAACACCAAAAAACAGAAATACGACTTGTCAGATTCCATTTCCTTTAATTTTTTTTTTTTTTGTAAACTACTCAAGCTGATTATTTCAAATAAAACCTTTTAAGCCAAACCGTCTTATCTATTCCATAAACAAATGCTATCTTCCACCCATAGTGCAGCTGTTCGAAGTTGGGGCAGAAATAAAAATATCCCAAGAACAGTTGCAGGAGATTTTTTTTTTTTTCATATATGCACACAAGTACCAACTAAATTAACCATTTTTTGTATATTACCTGATATTTTATGCATTTAGTTTAAAAAAAAAAAAAAAAAAACAAAATATTGTTTTCCTTTAGCTCCTCCATTCCTATAAAAATTTGAGTTGTCTTTACAGGCTACAAGAACATTCAGTATTTGGGTTAAGTGGCGTCAAATGAAGTGTTTTCGTTCCGCCATTCACAGTAGGTGTTTTCTAAGTTTCCAACATTCTCGCCTATTTAAAGAATCGATTTTATAGATTATTATTATTGCTAATATTCATCAAATGTTTTATGGTTTGAATGTTTATCGTATATTTTTATAAGATTCCAGTTGTTAAGGTCAAATATATGATCGTTAGTTGAAATTTATTGGCAGAGTGTTTTGTTAAATTTCTTTAGTTGCCAATAGTTATATTGAATTCATGACAGTTTGAGATATTTGATTTAAATAAAATTGTGTGTATGTTAATAAAGATTCAATAAATATAGTTTTAGCCTTCATCCTATTTTATAAAGTCCACAAAACAATTTTTTTTTTTTTCATTTTGTGATAAAATAAATATTTTCAAAATCATTTGCTAACACTAAATCTTGTCACGAAAATGGATCAACATTTCAGTTCACAAAAAAACAAAAAAGAAAAGCAACGAACCAAATCGATCTATTTTTCTTCTCTTCCTCTGGCCAAGATCATTATTAAGATCATCTCAATAGTCATGATGATTAATCATTTAATATTGCCATCAAAAAATAACAACAACAAAACACATTTTAACAACTGCCTTGGCTACTGCATGGAACCTAAAAAACTTGGCACACATTTCCTAAAGTGATACAAAACGAGAACAACAAATTACGTGTATCGATAGTAGGGCGGCGCATAATTTGAAATCGAAAATTTTGAATTTTGAAAAATGGAAATTCAAAAAAATATAAAATTCCGTTGCCAAAACCTTAATATTTGTATTCAATTCAATTTAAAAACTTCCCTTTATCTTAATTTATGGGACCTTAATAAATTTTCATCTCCTCAATACTATAGTTTTTGTTTTCTTTATTAAATGAATCGCATTCCATTTGTTCTTAAGTGTGTATTATTTTCAAAATACTTAACATAGGACTAATTTATAACCTTAAGCAACCAAATATCTATACTTTTCCCCCCATTCATTTGCATTTGTGTTTATGTGGCCTTATATTTTTAAGTTATTTTGTTTTTCAGCCCATTTCTCCCATATAAATTTGTTTAACATAAATCTTAAGTTGGAGAATTTAAAAAAAAAAAGAAAAGTATAAGTAAAACATCACAAAACTTTGGGACACTGAAATTTGTGTTGCAACACCTTTAATATTTTATGGGTGACAATATTGGTCGATTTCAATATTGGCTGCTGGTTTGATGTACGTAATACAAATCGTGAAGCCCCCCGAGTTATTTATGTATACATTTTTTGTTGAATAATACGATTTTTTGAATTTGAAAATAAATGCAATAAATCAGGTATGGGCAAACTCATTGGCATGTTGAGGTTGTCGGCTAACATCATTCGGTTCAGTAAAAAGCATCTGGCAATTGGAATCACGATCAGTTCCACAATAGGAGCAAGGCATCAGATGTTCTATATTATTTGTTAGCCTTAGCTGATTGGAACTTAATATAAACGAAATCATTCTAACGTATCGAAAGTTGGGTCTTGAATTATTAATTGACCTCTAAAACTTTGGTGTGTATCATTTGCAGCAGCATATGATATGATATTATGTTCTACATTTTCATTTATTTTATTTCATTTATATTATTTATTTTATTTTTTATGTATTTTAATTCACTTTTTTATGTTTTATATTCATTATTTTTTATTATTTTTATTTTATATATTTTACTTAGTTTATTTATTATTTTATTTATTTCATTTAGTTTGATTATTTTATTTATTTTCTTTATTCCATTTTTAGTTTAAATATTTAATTTTATATATTTTATTTTTTATTTAATTTATTTTGTTCATTTTATTTGCATTATATTGTTTCTCTACTCATTTTATATTTATATTAAATAATTTTACTTTTTAATGTTATTTATCTTAATTACATAATTTGTTTCATTTATTAATTATTATTTTTCTTTTAATTTTTTTTTTATATCCTATTATTAATTAAGTTTTTAAATTTATTTATCTTTTTCATTTCTTTTATTTTATTTACCTTATCTCTAATATTAAAAGGTAAGGCGATTTCGTGTGACCAATGTAACTTTGTCAGTATTAAACCGATTTTAACCAACATACCTCATTTGAAAAATATTTCTTTTTTTGAGTAAAATTCATTTAAATTTGCTGCTACCACATACATAAAATTATACATTGCTGTGTGTTTGCTTATTAAATTTGCTAAATTGTATATGAAAAGCCCTGTGTTGAATTGAAAAATAATTTTGGACATAAACCAATAATGACAATAACACAATCTAATTTCATTTTAATAATTTCATACCACACGCCCTGTGTTGAATTGTGAATTGCCTAAAATTAGCATATGTTGTTTGGCTCAAATACCTTTAGGCTCTTATTTCTGTGTGTTCAACAAATATTTACAAAAAAAACAAATTTAATGAAATTTAATGAAAAAATTTTCCAGAATTTGCACTCGTATTTCGAGGGCTGGGCTCTGTTAGTTTATATAGTTAACTTTATTTATTCTATTTTTTATTATTTTTTTATTACTTTCATTTAATTTGTTTGAGTTAATTTATTTGTTTTTATTTTGTTTTATTTTATTTAATTTAATTTTATTTTATTTTATTTTATTTTATTTTATTTTATTTTATTTTAATTTATTTTATTTTATTT